>JAVJAQ010003284.1:0-400623 GCA_032362365.1 Zygogramma bicolorata | reverse complement strand
AGCGGTTCACTTTGATTGGTGAGTTGATATTTTTCATCAGAGCAACTTATTATGAATAACCCTGTATCATTTCTTTCACAAAGATATTTGACGTAAGATACAACCCAATATCCATGTTTATTATATTTTCAAATAAACATTCAGTTTGAAACCACCGAATGCAATCAAATTTATAGAAATATTCGAAGTACCAACACAGGCATCGACTCTATTCACGGTGGGAGTTTTTTCGGTTCCACAAAATATGAATGCATAGTTTTTCTCTTGGGTAGCGAATGCGAGCTAGGAGTCCGGCGATATCCAACGAAACGAAATTATTATAGATGTGATAAGATCGAATATTTTCTTTCCGTTTGGAATTTAATTCGTGAAAAAGGCCGATTACCAACTTAGGTAATTATTTTTGTTTACATTTCGAAAGTTATTCGTACCATGTAAATGCTGGTTATATAAACCCGAATCATGTATTTTAGGCCTTTTCGATTCCTCCTTTTACTTGGTTTCAACGAACGATTTATGGGAAATTTATCGACAAGTCGTCCGTCAATTATGGTTAGGATATTTTTGTGAGGAACTGATAGTCCGAGGAATACCCAGTTAATTAGAAAAACACGATTGATATTAAATAATGCCCTGGATCTCTGATGGAGAAGTGAATACGAAAATTACGTACCAATCAAATTTGTGTCTGCTGCTTCACTGTAAGTAGAATTTCCCTTTCATTTCATCTGGAGAGGAACTGCAGAATTTGTTTTGAAGAAGAATCCTTTCGAAACAGTATTTGGGGAGTCGAGTACCGATATTTACCATTTCGTATATTATTATTTTTATTTACCGTTGCTCAACTGAACAACCAAATGGTTTTGCTTTTAGCTTGTACCCGTTGAGTGTATCAATGTGTTGTAAACCCTAAAACGGCCGTTTTTGAGTGTTCTATATACCAATTTATTGTCATCTATGTTGTGTTATATATGTATATATTCATAAACCCAGTACTTCATAATCATTTTATGGAGACAGATTTTTTTCTGATATTTTTTGCTGCTCTCAATTATTTATTCATTGAAATGATATTGAAATTCATTCTGTACATATGCTACTTTACTAACAATTAGATTTAGTATTTTTGAAAAGTTGTTTCCTTATTGCTCTGTACGTACCCCTCCTGTCAATAATATTTTTTTATTATTGTCTGGCGCCCACTTGCTTACATACAAAAAAAAGGAAAACTATAACGAATTTAGTAACCCACCCCCTGCTTCCGACTTCTAGAGCAGTTCGGGGCTGTGACTCAAATCCAGATTTATAAAAAAAATAATAATAGTGATAAAAAATAGATTCTTTATCTTTTCAACAAGAAAAAGTGTCACATAATTTGGCGCCTCAACGTCAAGGGGCTGTTGATTTCGTTTTTGATTACACACCTTTCATCTTTGATAATTTATCTTTAATAAAAGAAGCTTTCTAGCCGGGAAACGTAAGCAATTTCCAAATTCCCTTCCTATTTCCTAGTACAAAGCAATAAGAAAGTTCTATCTTCAATTTGAACTGAAACAAAAGTGATTGGTTCCGTTTTTTTCGTATTCTGAGATTTTCCAGTGGCGTACGTAAATCAATTTTTCAAAAATAAGTTTTTCTCGATTTTGTTTATTACCATTTCATTGTGGACTAGTGTATTGATTATATACAGGGTGCTCACCGATTGTGAATTTTCGATATAAAACTCTTGGAATCTGAAATTGCTAATATCACTGCTAGATGTGGCAGGACTCATTATAGGAAATGAAAAGAGAAATTTCACAGGGTATTCAGAAATAATTGAATTGCTAGTATTATTGATTTTCTGAACTTAGTTAAGTGAACCGTTGCTGACCTCCCACTCCCTCTATTCAATTTTCTATACGGGTACACGTATATATGCATTATTGAATATAACGATAGCGAATAAATCTTTTATAATCTATTCTATAATCATTGAGTTCAATTTGAGGTTTGGTATTCTTTGATTTTTTGAGAAATATTCACTTGATGAAATATGGCTTGCAAACAGAGTTATGAAATAGATCCAAATCATCTGAGAGTACATGAACTAAATTATGAGTTGAGAATTCGAGATGTTGTTACTGACAAAGTGGACATAGCTCTCAAACGAAAATATTTAAGACGTGAAATCAAAAAAGATATCGCTAGACCAGAAGTAGTTTATGTAACCCCAGATTTTGATTTCGAAGTAGAAAAATTGGAGATTGATGAAAGTATTAAATCTATTACTGAAATTGTCGACAACTTTGATGGAAGTAACCTTGAAACATACAATCGTCTTCACAGTAGAATAAACCATGTACTCGGGAGACTTCATCGTATTCCAGAAGGAAGCAAATCTGAAACGTCAAACTATAGGGGTGATAATATTGTAAAAGTATCAGTGGTATTAGATGATTTGGAAGAGGCTAGAGAAAAACACGTAAATGGTGAAATACAAGGTAGTTCTCAGTCCAGTTTGCAACCTCCTTCCTTGAATAATATTCAATCCAAGATGATTCCTATATATAAATGGGGGGTAACGTTTGATGGTAATGCTGCGAAGTGTTCCGTAAACTCATTTCTGCAAAGAATTGAAGAACTTCGAAATGCTAGAAATTGTAGTAAAAATGATCTTTACCAATCTGCTGTAGATTTATTTGAAGGAGTTGCTAGAGAGTGGTATCGTTCTCAAGTTAGACATAATAGATTTAATAATTGGGATGAACTACAAACTTGTTTACGTCAAGATTTCCTTCCTTCAGATTACGATGATCAACTTTGGCAAGAAATTCAGCATAGAACACAGGGTCAGGATGAAAAAGTTGTCATATTCATTTCCATTATGGAAAATCTTTTTAGTTGCTTGGTCGATCCTCCATCAGAGGAAAAGAGATTGAAAATAATTCGTAATAATTTATTACCAACGTTCCAGTCACACTTAGCATTACAGAATATCACCGAGGTTTCTACTTTGACTAGACTATGTAGATCACTTGAAGAAGCCGCGCAGGTTCAAAAGAAGTTTCATCCCCCTTTGAAATCTGTTTCATCTTTAGAACCCACTTTAACTTATGACTCAGTATCTAGTGTTGATGATCCAATCTCTAGTGTTGGTAATGCGACATGCCAAAATTGTTATTGCCACTCGAATAATACTTGTGCTCGGCAGCAAAATTCTCAAAATTCAGGTAGCAAATATAATAAAAGCTCGAGTAATTTTCCTGTAATTCGCCAAAACAATAAAAAACCATCACCTGTTATGCAAATGGCTGGTATACAATGTTGGAATTGTAAAGAAGTGGGACACCTACAGCGTGACTGTAGAAAACGTGTACCTACTTGCCATGGATGTGGGAAGTTGAACGTTATTCGTCCAAACTGTCCAGTGTGTAAAAAAAATGGAAAATAGGGAGACACTCCGTGGGTCGGTGTCCTTCCTCAGTATTACAGACCTACAATAGCAATTCCAAGTCAGACTGGTCAAATTGGTTGGATACTGTTGGTAAATTTTACAGATCTAGCCATACTGAAAACAATATATTATTTTCGGAAAAAGAGAATGATAATAGACCATATATTTCAATAAAAATATTTGGTAAGTCTGTTATTGCGCTACTTGATAGCGGTGCCAGTCGCTCAGTTATAGGAGGGCCCGGTATGAAATTATTGAAGATTTTTGGCTCTGAAATAAAATCAGATTATAATACATCAATCAGTACAGCTGATGGCAAATTGCAGGAAATATCAGGTATGGTGGTTTTACCTATTCAAATCAATGACACTGTAAAACTTTTGAGTATTTTGATCGTTCCGTCTCTGACACACAGTATGATCTTGGGTTCAGACTTCTGTAGACATTTTGGTGTGAGTATCGACTATACATCTAACTCCTATTTTATTGGTGGTAAAAATTTTGAAACCTTCACCCAGCAAAAGGAAGATGGCCTTGAAATGCTCGTGATCAATAGAATTTTTGATGAGTCAGAGTTGAGTATTGAGGAACATTTCCAACTCAGCCAACTGATCAAAAAATTCGAAGGTCTTTCGAAACCAACTCTGGGTAGAACCAATCGTATCGTTCATCATATAGACACTGGTAACGCAGAACCAATTAAGCAAAGAGCACATCTTATGTCTCCTTATAAACTTGAGATACTTAACAAGGAATTGGATTCCATGTTACAGCTTGGTGTAGTACGTCCATCTAAAAGCCCTTGGTCAAGCCCAGTCTTGTTGGTAGAAAAATCTGACGGCCGTCCTCGATTTTGTTTTGATGGTCGAAAGCTGAATAACGTTACAAAAAAATTCGCATATCCCCTTCCTCTGGTAGACCAAATTTTGAGTAAATTGGCGGGTGCCCGTTATTTAAGTAGTATAGATATGAAATCTGCATTCTGGCAGATTCCGTTATCACCAGAATCGTGTGAGAAGACAGCATTCGCCATACCAGGGCGTGGCTTGTTTGAATTCGAAGTAATGCCCTTCGGTTTATGTAACGCTGCTCAAACTCAGCAGAAACTGATGGACTCTGTCCTCGGACCTGAGTTGGATCCATTTGTATTCGTCTATCTGGACGATATTATCGTGGCTACACCTTCTTTCCAGCATCACTTAGACATTTTGGATTCGGTTTTCGAACGTTTGAAAGCTGCTAATTTGACAGTTAATATAGAAAAGTGTAAGTTTTGTCGAGACTCCTTGAAATACCTTGGATTCATCGTCGACCGCGAAGGTCTCAGGACGGATCCTGATAAGGTGCAGGCCATGCTCAATTACCCTGTTCCAAAAACAGCCACAGAAATAAAAAGGTTTATTGGTATCTGCAGTTGGTACCGTAGGTTTGTGAAGGACTACTCATCGATCACGGCTCCCATTACCAAGTTACTGAAGGGTCGCAGGAAATCTCAAAAAATATGCTGGGATGAGGATGCGCAAAGGGCATTTCTCGAAGTTAAACAAGCGCTGGTCTCAGCTCCAATTTTAGCTGCACCTGATTTCACAAAAACATTTTATGTGCAGTGCGATGCCTCGGATGTTGGTCTAGGATCTGTCTTATGTCAGAAAGTCGGGGAGGAAGAAGTGGTCATTGCATTTGCCTCTAGGACTTTGACAGATGCTGAAAAAAAGTTCTCAACGACTGAAAAAGAATGTCTAGCAGTTATTTTTGGTGTTGAGAAATTCCGCCCATATATTGACGGAGTTCATTTCGTTGTTATAACGGACCATCAGTCCCTGTTATGGCTGAATAACCTCAAAAACCCAACAGGCAGACTTGCCAGGTGGGCTATGCGTTTGAGCCAATTTGACATAGAGATAAACCATCGAAAAGGATTATTGAATGTTATTCCTGACGCACTGTCTAGAGCTCCGGTCGAGACATGTGTCGTGAATGTGGAAGGGACAGATGTAACTTCTGATGTGTGGTATAGTCGTATGCTACGCCTGGTAGAAAATGAGCCAGAGGCTTATCCTAATTGGTGTATTCGGGAAGGACTCCTCTATAAATTTATTCCCAGTGAAATTAATATTCGTACAAATTTTCCCGAGTGGAAATTAGTGGTTCCAGAAGCTAAACGAATGTCAGTTCTCAAAGCCAATCATGACGATGCACAAGCTGCACATCTAGGTATATACAAAACTGTCAATAGAATCAAAGAACTATACTATTGGCCAAAACTCCTGAAAGATGTGAGAAAATATGTTACGTCTTGTCATACTTGCAATGAACAGAAGGTGAGTAATTCTTCAAGACCGGGATATATGGGTCAACCGAAGAAGGTGCAATATCCGTGGCAGTATATATCTGTCGACTTGTTAGGACCTTTACCTCGGTCTAAACGTGGAAATTGTTATGTTCTTCTGGTGTCCGATTATTTTACCAAATTTTGTATCCTTCACCCATTACGAAATGCGAATGCAGCACAAATTGCAAAATTTGTGGAGGATCAAGTGTTCCTTGTATTTGGTACTCCTCAAATAGTGTCGTGCGACAACGGGGTTCAATTCGCGGGTAAGCATTTTCGGGCTCTAGAGGAGGAATATGGAGTAAAAATATTCTTCAATGCTCGATACCATCCACAGGTTAATGCTGTTGAGAGAGTAAATCGCGTTTTGGGAGCTGCCATTAGGTCTTATCTGAAGGATGGAGATCATCGTACCTGGGACGATGAGATTCATAAGATTGCCTTCGCACTACGTACCGCAGTGCATGAAGCAACAGGTCATACACCTTCTTTCCTAAATTTTGGCAGATATGTTCCGTCGAATGGAAAATTCTATACGAGGTTAGATAACGCTGAATTGAATTTAGATGTTACGGATATAAAAAGATATGGAGAAGAAATTGACCAACTGCCTCAAATGTATCTTGAAGTCCGTAAACACTTGGCAAAGGCACATGAGAATAATGCTCGTTTGTACAACTTACGTAAGAGACCTGCAGATATCTATCATACTGGAGACTTGGTTTGGAAACACAATTATGTTCTGTCAAACAAAAGTCAAAATTTTTCTGCTAAGCTTGCTCCCAAGTTCGTTCTGTGTAGGATAGCAAAAGTAATTTCCAATTTGGTCTACGAGCTCAAAGATATGAATGGAAAAAAAATTGGTAAGTACCACGTAAAAGATCTTAAACCCTATAGAAATCAAGACTAGGTGAATATATGCTTCAGTGAGAAAATGTAGTTTGAATGTGGCAACGAATGTTGTTGGAAGATGAGGGATGATTGTGGATGAATGGAGCATTGCAGTAACTGATACCTCAGGTTTGAATATCTGTTCTTGTTCGAGTTTCTTGCCAAACCTGCATTATTCATATTCAGTTGTGATGAATTGCCATCGGTGGAAAATGTTCCTGGCAAGCCAGAACATTTTTTATAGGGAGAGGGGGTGTGTAGCGGTTCACTTTGATTGGTGAGTTGATATTTTTCATCAGAGCAACTTATTATGAATAACCCTGTATCATTTCTTTCACAAAGATATTTGACGTAAGATACAACCCAATATCCATGTTTATTATATTTTCAAATAAACATTCAGTTTGAAACCACCGAATGCAATCAAATTTATAGAAATATTCGAAGTACCAACACAGGCATCGACTCTATTCACGGTGGGAGTTTTTTCGGTTCCACAAAATATGAATGCATAGTTTTTCTCTTGGGTAGCGAATGCGAGCTAGGAGTCCGGCGATATCCAACGAAACGAAATTATTATAGATGTGATAAGATCGAATATTTTCTTTCCGTTTGGAATTTAATTCGTGAAAAAGGCCGATTACCAACTTAGGTAATTATTTTTGTTTACATTTCGAAAGTTATTCGTACCATGTAAATGCTGGTTATATAAACCCGAATCATGTATTTTAGGCCTTTTCGATTCCTCCTTTTACTTGGTTTCAACGAACGATTTATGGGAAATTTATCGACAAGTCGTCCGTCAATTATGGTTAGGATATTTTTGTGAGGAACTGATAGTCCGAGGAATACCCAGTTAATTAGAAAAACACGATTGATATTAAATAATGCCCTGGATCTCTGATGGAGAAGTGAATACGAAAATTACGTACCAATCAAATTTGTGTCTGCTGCTTCACTGTAAGTAGAATTTCCCTTTCATTTCATCTGGAGAGGAACTGCAGAATTTGTTTTGAAGAAGAATCCTTTCGAAACAGTATTTGGGGAGTCGAGTACCGATATTTACCATTTCGTATATTATTATTTTTATTTACCGTTGCTCAACTGAACAACCAAATGGTTTTGCTTTTAGCTTGTACCCGTTGAGTGTATCAATGTGTTGTAAACCCTAAAACGGCCGTTTTTGAGTGTTCTATATACCAATTTATTGTCATCTATGTTGTGTTATATATGTATATATTCATAAACCCAGTACTTCATAATCATTTTATGGAGACAGATTTTTTTCTGATATTTTTTGCTGCTCTCAATTATTTATTCATTGAAATGATATTGAAATTCATTCTGTACATATGCTACTTTACTAACAATTAGATTTAGTATTTTTGAAAAGTTGTTTCCTTATTGCTCTGTACGTACCCCTCCTGTCAATAATATTTTTTTATTATTGTCTGGCGCCCACTTGCTTACATACAAAAAAAAGGAAAACTATAACGAATTTAGTAACCCACCCCCTGCTTCCGACTTCTAGAGCAGTTCGGGGCTGTGACTCAAATCCAGATTTATAAAAAAAAATAATAATAGTGATAAAAAATAGATTCTTTATCTTTTCAACAAGAAAAAGTGTCACAGTATCAATCTCATAGTTCATTGGTGAAAATATTACTTTCACGTCGTTTTTACTTCAATGTTCTATTTTCTGAACACAAATTGGATTATTCTTGTGAATCAACAATAGCAGCTATACTTGACCACAAAATAATTGAGCTGAAATATGTTTTGGAAGATTTTCGGATTCGGTAGAGGAGTTTATCAACTATAAATTTGGCTGTGTTCAACTCAGAGGAAGTTTTCTCGAGTCGATCTACAAATTTCATCTGGTTGTGAGCTGTTGAACTTATTTTTCTTCAGAACGGCCAAGCTCCGACGATCTTCGAAAACATATCTTCCTCCTATTGTAATAGTATGAACCCAAAATCGTTTCAAAACATACGAGTAATATTTGCATCTGATTGATTTTCATTGAGCTCATTCGTCAAAAACGCAAAAAACTAATAATCACAAACCTGAAAATGGTTATTGTGGTTGATTCCTGAGAGATAGACATATACCATAACGTAATTTTTTGTGGATCTATTCGAAGTTTACAATACCAGCAATTGTTTCCAATGTAAGCGAAAAAAAAGTGTATAATTAACGACATCATATTAGAAACCTCTTAAATTATCAGTGTTTCTGTACAATATCATGCATGTTTCATAAACCTTCCTCTATTTGAAAGACCGCATCAAAAGCCGTTGCGTAGTTTTAAAGATCTAAGCATTCATAGGGATAGACAGACAGCGGGAAGCAATAACAATATAAATTCTGATTCAGACTGGTGTTCAAACAATTGATGATATATGTTGATTGTAAATTATATTCATTTAAACAGATAGACTTCCCGTAGTTGAAAAATATAATATTTTCAATAGATAATATTAACAGATCTCGCAGTTAATGAACAGTTTATTTCTAAAAGAGATATTCACCTTGGCGAATGTTATCAATACGTCTCTTCGAACTGGCCAATTTCCCTAAAGCTTCAAAACAAGAACAGTATTATCAATATCAAATATGAATAATAATCTAGAAGGCCTATCATTTCTCTTTCAACTCTTGGAAAAGTCTTGGGATTAGCAGTGTATGAGGAACTCGACAAATACTTTTGTGAGAACGGGTCATTCTTAGGTTGTCAGTCAGGCTTCAGAAAAAACATTTGTGTGAGTCTGCCTTACAGTTCACAAAAACACATCGGAAAAAAATAATAAATATTATTGCGTTGTTTGTTGAAGAGGGCATTCGAAATAATAGACAGAAATATATTAATCCAGAAACTCAAATATTATGGTGTTGGTGATGTGGTTTTGAGGTGGATGGGGAGTTTGAGGAGTTAAATGACAAAAATTAATAGGTGCTACTCACAAGAATTAGTAAATGATCTTGGAGTTCCAGTGTGCACTAGGATCTTTATTTTTTCCAATTTACATAAATGATGGCAATTCCATAGATGGTGATCACGTGATTAACGTATTTGCAGATGACAGATTAATAAATATAACCGATAAAACTTTGAAAGTCCCTGTTGAAAAGATGAATAATTCATTGAAAAATATTGAGTTTTATCTTAGAACAAATAAAGTGAAACTGAATATCACTGAAACAAAGGCGATGATCATACAAAGTATTAACAAAATAACATTGGGAGAATATGATGAGACTCTCTTATATCTCTTGAATCAGAATAATTAAATCATTTAGAAAAATAGCAGAATCGTGTAATGCGAATAATATTACGCTGCGATGGAATGAAAACTATAAAACAAATGTTTTTTTTTATATGCAGATTCACACGAAAGGGGAGCCCTTTAATGTTCAAAGAACACCGCATGAATCAAGGGACAGGAGAGACAAATTACCATTCACTTTGAATTTCTGAAGTGTGTAAGCTTCAGGAAAAACCTCTCTTGGCAAGGAGTTCCAAACCTCAGCTATTCTATTGAAAAAGATCCCTGAGCAAGAGAGGTTCGACAGGTTTCCAAATTTACAACAAACGGGTGGGAATTCTGCACTCGTCGAGTCATCCGTGTGGATATTGCCAAGGGTGGAACGATTGATAACAATTCAGAAGAGCACCGACCGTGAAAATATCTATAGAAGAGAGACAAGTCTCGGACCCTTCTACGATGTTCCAATGAAGTGAGCGAGTCTGTGAACGAAGAATCACCAACAAGACGAATTGCCTTTCTCTGAATAGAGTCGAGAATCTTCAATGAATGTTCTGGTGCCGAACTCCACACATGAGAACTGCAACTGATCATTATAAGCTGACGAGAAGTGAAGTGAAGTATTTCTTCGCACGAAATTGAAATCCAAGTTTAAGGTGACTTAATGTCTCTCAACGACTTTACTATCAAACTATGATATTCATATTTGAAATAATAAATAATTTGCAACCAACCTACTTGGGAAACCTTTTGATCATAAGTAGTGAAGTACATTGTCATGATACTGGATCGAACACCAATTTTCACATCTCAAGGACAAACCCACGAAGACTGCTGAATTAATATGTAAGACTATATCATACATAGAATATATGGGATAATTCATTTAGTTTTTTATGTAGTATTAATAGATAAAGTGCATTAATTATGTTTATATTCAGCTTGCCTATTTGGAATTGAAGTTCTACTTATCCCTTGTTTTATACTATGTAGTAATATACTTCGATGCTCATTTGCTCATTACCCGATATCCACCTCTAACGAGAGTGCAAGCTGCATAGTATTATACGCCAAGCATGAGTGCACCTATTTATACGTGAAGCATCTGTTTTCAAAAGGTACCTCGTTATCTGCCATTCCATACTCGTATTCTCTAATCAGTATGATTTAATACTGTACATGTGCAACATTCCAGCCGCATATCGGTCAAACAGCGAGGTTTAGTAAGTACAATCCTCTCAGCTGATCTTCGGTTGGACGTGTAATTAGAGGGAGTTATAATCTCATCGGAGGGCCACACATGACTGGATGAGGGTCATCAGCATGAAGAATGAGGAAGAAGTAAGATTTGATGAATGTTCTGTCAAGGTGAATTATGGTCTGAAAAGGTTCTGTAACCTATTGAACATGGGATCGAGATAATTGAAATATGATAATTGATAAAACCTATAACATCATTCGTATGCAGAGTTAGTACAACATTTAAAAGATAGAAATTTTGAATGAACAGAAATGATAATATAGAGGAAATGATTTGAACATTTGACAGAATATTTCCCTCATATATAAAATGTCTCATAAGAGCAATGCAATAATCGAAAACTTACAGCGGTAATTGTATTGCATCAAGTCACCATAACAACACATTTGAAACCGTATCGCTAGATGTCAGTAAACAACACAAATAAATGTCAGATAGACTTCAGAAATAGAAAGACATTTCGCGGTTAGGTGAGTACTCCATACAATCTATAGAGGAAAGTATAAATGAACAAAAAATAACATTTCCTTGAGGGCGGGGGTGTTAATCATACAAAATCAACACAAAAGTGTAATAGAGTGAAATAAAACTACAAAAATGCAGATTTCTTTGCTTCAACTATGCATAGTAGAGATACAGATTGGTGTGAGGTATTAAATGAAAATGATGTAGCCTTAGATAAATTTCACAGTCTATGTGGGGCAATTGTCGCCAAATGTGGTCCAACATACTTTACCAGTACTAGTAAAATTAGCAAATAGCCTTCTTGGTTTTTGAATGAAATCAAATGAATTTAATTTGTTATTTTCAAATTTAAATCTGTGTCTAATCAAATCAATGGTAAATATGGAAATAAAAAAAAAGAACTTAAATAAAAAGGAAGAAGGCAAGTACTTTAAGAGATAAGAGGAAAATGGAAATTATATTAATAGTTAACAAAAATATTGTTCAAATTCTAACTATTTTTGTTACCAGATGATGAAACTACAGAATAAGAAATTTTTTTCCACTTTCTGCCAACAACAATCCTCATATAATGTGAACTCCACTGAGTTCTAAAACCTGCCTTGTTGATGAAACGTGTTCATAGATTCGTCTAGATATTCTATTCGTGCCTCGAGTTTCAAGATCTTCGCTTTTGGAACGTAATTCAAGGCCGGTTCCAAGATGATTCGGGAAGTGTCCGCAGGTGAAAATTCTTTCGTTGACCCATCAGTTATGTAAATTTTCCTTTTAATGACACTCAGCTGCGGTCTTGGGGGATTCATTTAGATTTCGTTACAATATGGAAAATAATATAAAAAGTAAAAAGAGGAAAAATAGAAAACATGGAAGGATCAGTGATTTTAATTTTCATGGATAGTGTATTCACGCATTTAGATTACTGATACTTTCGCGACTGTTTCAGTGCAAATGATAATTTTTAAATGACAGCTTCAGCCCAATTTCTGCATTGCAGGTTTCTAAGTGGAACTTATTTTTTGTGATAATTTCGAAATAATTATGGAGCAAATCGACTGTTTGTGCTAGGAAATTGGTGGAGTTGGCATTGAGAAAATTAATCATCTTATAATAATAAAAAACTTGTAGATCATGAAGGTGCCAATAACAATTAGTAAACTTCATGTGATATCCGATGAAATACTTATTATTATCAATTATATATAACAGGGACAGAAGCAGAGTAAAGAAAACATAAATTATAAAAGCAACATTATCGCAAACATGTTCCTTGTGCATGATATCGCCAGTAAGGAACGAATACAAATAATCAAATTCAAATCAGTATAAATATGAGTAGTGAAATATATTTTAGTATGAATCTAATTTACATATAATTAGTTATAATTCTAGCATACAGTCGTTGAGTCAATGGAAAGAATATCACAGTTTGTTTGAAAACAAAATTAATAAAAATTCTTCAATCGAAAATAAAACAGAGTACTCACAATATCGAAATATGCTTAATAGACTACTGAAAGAAACAAAAAATCAATATCATAGAACTGAAATATACGACGCAGGAAGGAACTACAAACAAATTTGGGAAATTATAAATTGCGCATCGAATAGTACTAAATCAAACAAACATGCACTAAAAAATATTCCAATCTATAATAGACAAGGCATAGAAACTCATAATAATCTAGATGAAGTAAACATACTTAACGATTCTTTTACAAACATAGGGAAAGAAATGGCAGAGAAAATAAATAAGGATGATCAACTAAATCCCAACGAATTGATAGAAAAACAAAATGTTTCATCAACAATTTATCTCAGACCAGTCTCAGAAAATGAAATAATTGAACACATATCTAACTCAAAAAATAAAACTTCAGCTGGTCCTGACGGTCTGACCGTGAAAACAATCAAATCAATACATATGCACATCATCTCACCACTGACATACATCGTCAATCTATCTTTCTCAAAAGGAGTGATACCAAAACAATGGAAAGAAAGTAATATAACTATCGACCAATTTCAGTTATAAATAATTTAGCGAAACTTTTTGAAAAATGTCTGAAATCTAGACTGATGGAATTTTTCGAGAACAAACAAATATTAACTAACAGACAATTTGGTTTCAGAAATAATCTAAGCACAGAACACGCTATAATTGACCTCACAAAAGAGATTGTGGATTGCTTAGACAAGTCAGATAAATGTTTATGTATATTTCTCGACTTAACAAAAGCCTTTGATACTGTGTCCCACAAAATATTAATAGAAAGACTAAATGAGGCAGGTATTCGTGGTCCAGCATTGAACATTATAAAAAACTATTCAAAACACAGATATCAGAAAGTGAAAATTGATCACATTTGCAGCACACCACTTGAAATAACAACAGGTGTACCACAGGGAACAGTTCTAGGTTCAATTCTCTTCCTTGTATATATCAATTCAATGGCAAATATAAAAAATTTTCAAGGTCATCTACTTTCATACGCTGACGATACAGCAATACTTTTTACTGATAAAAACTGGGATAATCTATTCGATACAGCTGAAAAAGGTCTTATAAAAAACTCACAAGGGCTAAATTATGGCAAGTTGTCTCTGAACACATCTAAAAGTAAATTTATAACATTTTCTATAAATGTCGACACACAATCAAACAGAATGCATATTATGCTCCATAAAAAAAGCTGCTCTGAACAAAACTGCAACTGTCCATCTATTCAAAAAACTAAAAAAAATTAAATATCTTGGTGTGATTGTTGATCATCACCTAAAATGGAATGAGCATGCAAAATATGTGAACAACAAATCGAGGCAATTAATCCGAAAATTTCACATAGATACATTTTAGATAATCGAAACCTAAAACTTATATATACATCTTTAATTGAACCATTATTTAGATACTATATAGAAATATGGGGAGGATCATATAATAATGCATTACAAAATTTGAAATTTACTCAGAACTGCATACTGAAAATAGGTTTAAAAAAAAAAAAAGGTTTTTCCACTGATAGGCTTTACGAAGAACTAGACATCTTTAACATTGATAGACTACGTATGTACCAATGCTTGCTATATATGCATAAAAAATCAAAACCAACTATAAATCCCAACAAAACTATTCCAACCTGATTCATCACGAACCAATCGATTGATATACCGCTATTTAGGAAAAGTCACTCCCAACACAGCCTCTTTTATATAGGTCCAGAACTATATAACAAACTACCACTTCAAATGAAAAAAATATCCAAACTCAGTTCCTTCAAATACCAAATAAAAAAAATCATCAGGGAAAATAGAATAAATCTATAAAAGAAAAGTTCTCAATTTCACTCAAATTATTGATTTACCATTTATTCTTGTATTTTAGTAATTATATTCATACAAATCCCTGGAATATATATATATAAATATATATATATATATATATATATATATATATATATATATATATATATATATATATATATATATATGTGCTGGCTGGAACTTCCGGTTGATCCGCGTCTGGAATGATTTACTTGTCTACGTTTCGGCTCCCATTTCGGAGCCATTTTCAAGACTTAGTGACCTTGCGTCTAGGTCTGAGTTTTCTTACTAGCTGGCTATCATCACTGGAGATCGAGGATTGAAGGTTGGTGGGATTTAAGGGTTCATTAGTAATTATGGCAGGATCAGGGATCGGACGGTCATTGGGAGGTTCGAACGGATTAGTTCCCAAGTCGGAGTGAATAGAAGTATGTCGGACCAAGAGTGGTTTCCAGGTATTGGGGAGTCTTTGAGAATCGTCGCGTTTATTGAGGCAGTTGGGACGTTTTTCGATTTCAATGGCTTCACGGGTAACTCTGGTTTGGAGGGTTTTGGCTGTGGCAATGGTTTTGGTGTTCTTGAAATCTATTTTGTGGCCTGTTTCTAAATGGTGTTGGAATAATGCTGAGTTTGTGTCAGAATTACGGACTGCTAGTTCGTGTTCATATGCTCTACAGGACACTCGTCGGTTGGTCTGGCCGATGTATGTTCTGGGACAGTTAGAGCATGGTATTTCATATATTCCTTGGGTTTCATTGGGGATTGTGTCTTTGGGTGTTCGAAGGTAGGCGGATATTTGGTTGTTAGCTGTGAAAATGGTTTTGATGTCATGTCGTGTCAGAATTCGACTTATTTTATCAGTAACACCATGAATATATGGAAGGAAAGCTTTTTGTAGTTCAGGTTCGTCCTTCGGGGGTCTGAGGTGAAGATCTCGGGTTTGCTGAAATTTAATTGACTTGTGGATTTGGGAATCGGAAAAATCGTTTTGGGTATATATATATATATATATATATATATATTTTACCTGTCCTCGTGCAGAAATATGCACTACAAGCATTTATGCTTAGGTAATTTCGGTACAGGACTATATATCTGTAATTAGCGATATAAAATGCAAAAATGACAATTATGGAATGAATAAAGTTTGATTTGATTTGTTTTCTATATGTTTTTAACAGTTATCAGTAATTTTTTTTTGTATAATGCTCTAAACCTCTGGACCATGAAGTAATTCTACGAATGATGGAATGTGGCGTTTTTTGCAGCTCTCTAGCTGATGCAGTTTAAACATTGAGTTGTAGGCAATGCAAAAACATATCAAATGACATCCATTTGATTTAGATCCATTGCGTATTTTTCAAGAAAATCGTAAAGTACTATGAAAAATCGTGTTTTCCGTTTTAGCTGCATTTCTTTCATTTTCCATGCGGATCGATTCAAATTTGGTGCAAAGCTAGCCTTCGTTAAGTAGAAAATAGTTATCTGCTCTACTAGGCAACAAAGTAGTAGATTGACTGCCGCTTATGCTATTTTTTTCTCCAATTGTTTATAATGATATATGTAGGATATTGTATTTGCAAATTATTATAATTCTTAGAATCTTTTTATTTTTCTTGTACCTACAGTTGAAGATATGAAAATGATGCAACTAACTGTGTCTGGAAAATGTCCAATGGTACTCTAGTGCCCATTTAATTCCAGTTTATATTGCAAAAAGTTGCATGTCACTGCAAAAGTGAGTACCAATGCGGAAAATGCGGTTGTGGTTGTAGAAACGTATCACGCTTTCGTAATCAATTATTGATGCCCGTTGAATCTTCCAAAGAGGCATATTATACGCTCAACAGAAATAAACAAAATTGCACACCCACTCGAAATAGATTCTCATAAATAAATTCATCTTCAATACATTTCAGGCAATCTCGTGAAAATAAATAGATTTTATTTTCGTGCAGACTGACAAGAACATTCCGTTTCTACTTCCGCGTTCAAATAAATTAACAACTCAACAATTTATACGTAGTTAAAGTTAATGGGCTACAGTTGAATTGGGATGGTTCTGTCTCCAGCCATCCACTATGAAATTGACATTGTCAATTAAAAATGATCAGAGGGCATGAAAACGTTGATGAGGCAAATCGATGGTATTGGACCTTTTACCTTTTCGTTTGTCTGTTAAGGAACCGAATCGTTCGAATATATAAAATTAACGTGTATTCGGAGATCAAAGTATTGGGAATTCTTGAATTTTGATACGAAAAAGATGGACATATTAGAAATCAGGTTACTGCTTACAGAAAAACTCGTCAAATAGAATGATTTCCTGAAGTTTTGGTTCACTCCAAGAGATGAGATGAAAATTTCGGAAATAAATATATTTGAATTCTCTGAACAAATTACCAACAGTTCATAATTTTACCTATACCTTGTTTTTTGAATAGGTATGAAAATTTCTAATGAAATCAATCACCCTATCAGCAAACTGATATTATTTTTTGCACTCGACGCGGGTTTCGCTAACAAGGTTAGCATTTTCAGCAGAAGAAAATCAATCATCATCAATTCTTCTCCTGATGGTGCTAACCTTGTGAGCAGAACGCGCACCCAGTGCAAATAATATCAGTTTGGTGTTGGGGTAATTGATCTCTACAAAAAGGTTCAACTCTCGCACCAAAGTTTCTAATCTCATCGTTCACTGAATATATTTATCCCAATCATTCAAGGAGGTGATTCCTCATCGAAAAAAGAAACTTCATTGGAGCATCCCTTGTTAAGATACAGCCTCTGAAAGGGGGTACATAAAATTTGTACAACAATTTTTTTCACAAGCACAAGTATTTATTCAATTTCGAAAATTCACAAACTGACAGCGTCATACCAATTTAATTGTCACTATCGCTAATAGCGACCTACTTGATACATTAGTTTCGTATTTTCGCATTCATGACGATGTATCTCTGTAGTTGTTCGTAAAATAATTTTTTGCTGCGAATTGGTTTATTTTGGGCAAAAAACCCAAGAGACATTTTTTATTTAGAATGAAACAGGCTATCGAGAATACATTTTCAAATGGTAAACAAATAATAAGAAAAAGGTTACGTTGGATATAAATTTTAGGGGTTGCGTTTTCCACCCCTTACAACTATGGGGTAAACCAAATAAATTACTGGCTAAGTGTCTTTTTGGAAGTCCCAAATGTCAGGTTGATTTCAATATTGTAACTTTTTCAGTGCTTGTGAAAAAAATTGTTATACAAATTTTATGTACCCCCTTTTAGGGGCTGTATCTCAACAAGGGATGCTCCAATGGAGTTTCTTTTTTTCGATGAGGAATCGCCTCCTTAAATGTTTTACACTCATTCAGTTGCACCCTGTATAACCATAATAATCTATACTTCTATATTATAATATTATAAAGAGGTTAGTTTCTGACTTTTATTTGTTTTGTTTGTTTGTAGGGAGTAATCTTCGGAAATAATCGAGGAAATAATGAACCGACCATGAAAATAATTTCACTGACAGAAGGCTACGCTTTTCAGGAGTGATATAGGCTATATTTCATCATCATTGAATGAAAAAATCAGTGAGAAATAGTAGTATATGTACCTATATCAAGCCGGAGAGAAGTTGGCGAGATGTTATGCTTTAAAGGTGGTTCTCGTAGTGTAGAGGTCAGCACATTCGCACGTTAAAAGGTAAGGCCTCGTTGATCCATAGCTCGCACAAGTTTCGTCTTCTGAGGGTTGACGTTGCGGTGTGCGCTGACTAAACGGTTCAGTATAGACGAACATAATGTTGATTAAAATTGTTGGTCTCTATTACTTCTACAAAAAATCGAGTGGTACTATATAGCTAGTATTTATGTTTTAATCCTTACAAAGGTGTTTTTATTAGGTAATCTATAGGTACATATAAAATTCTTTGTCCTGAATAACTGCCTGACGGATCAATGTACAACCTAAACCGATGCTCGTAGAGTCCTCAACTTTGGAGGTTGTGTTCCTTGTATGACGTAGACATCCGGTAAGAAAGGGTTTTCCGAAATTCCACCCTTAAGGTGGTGAAAAACGGGCGCAAAATTTGTATGGGACAACCTGATGCCTTTGGTCCAATCTACTCAAAATTTTGTATGAACATTCTTTTACAGAATTGATGGAAGACGAGTATCGAATTTTATTGGAAGTCAAACAGGGGTAGAAAGTTATTTTAGGCTGAATCAATTCACAGCCTGAACCGCAGATCGTGGAGATCTGAAGCTTGGAGGGTACGATGTTTATATGTCGTAGGCATCTAATAAAAAGGGTTTTCCGAAATTCAACCCTTGGGGTGGTGAAAAACAGGCGCAAAATTTGTATGGGACAACGTGATTCTTAGGTCCATCTACTTAAAATTTTGCATGAAAATTCTTTAAGAGAATAGATGAAAACGAGTCTCGTATTTTATTGAAATGAATCGCCTAACGGGGTTGAAAAGAAGTAGAAAGTTATTTTGGGGTGAATTAACGCACAGCCCAAACCGCTGATCGTAGAGATCTGAAATTTGAAGGGGGTTTTCTTTGTATGATGTAGGCATTCGATAAAAAAGCATATTTTGAAATTCCCGCCTGAAGGGGATTAAAAACAGGGTCAAACTTTGTATGGGATACCGTGATTCCCAGGTTCAATCTACTACAGATTTTGCATAAATATTATTTAACAGAATTGAAGGAAGACGTGTTTCGTTTTTTCGTAACGGAGTAAAAAAAGGGTTTATAACATTTTCAACATCAATCAAACAATCTTTCGGTTGCGTCCAGAAAGCAGAGCCTTGTGATGAACCTGATAAAACATAGTAGGTACTAAGAACTATACAATATAATTGCATTAGGAAAATAATTAACGCCCAACGAAGTGGGCACGGGTCAGCTAGTTTATAGATATTTTTAATAATTTCTATTGAGAAAAACACTGCTGTGATAGGAAGAAACCGAATCACTACTTTTGTTCGGGTTTGAAGGCCGTCGTTTTTTGGAATTTCTTCCTGACGTTTCGCTTACGCGACTGGCTAGCTTCTTCAGAGGCTCATACATCTTGAGTTTGACTCCTATGACTGGGTTTTACGACTTCGTGAAGCATATTTATATGAATTCCGGTAGTTTGTAGTAATAATTACTTTTTCTGGATTCGTAGAATTTTCCTTAGAATTTATTGGGCACTACCTGTCGTTATGATATTTGTTATTTTTGATCTTCTTAACATGGGATTCCATATACGGTTGAGGTTCACAGCTCCTGTTGAAATTATCCGTATGTTTGTGGATCCCAATTGCCTCACGTATCAGTCGACTTGGGTATCCCTGGTTGGGGGCAATGAGTTTCGCGTTTTCAAGCAGAATCCTGTGGTTTCCCTCACTCAGTAAGGGACTGAGTGCGTGTTCCGCCACAGCTTACTTGTCACTTCGCCCCAGTCTGCAGTTTCTTTGATGCTCCATCAGCCTAGTTCAAATGAATCTTTTGGTGGTACCGATGTATACCTTTCCACAGGTGCACAGTATGCGATAAGCCCCTGCTGCTGACAGTGGGTCTCTTTTGTCCTTAGCCGACCTGAGGCTTTGTTGAATCTTCTTGATGGGTTCGAAGACCGTTTTAATGTTGTGTTTCCCCAAGAGTTTTCCAATTCCGTCTATGACCTTCGGGATATATGGTAGATAAGCACTTGCAACTATCTGAGCGTCTTTCCTCTTTTGAACCGTAGAACTCTTCAGTTTCATCGCCCTGTTGATCTCGGCTACACTGTATCCCTTCGATCTCAAGGTCACTTGAAGATACTCCAGTTCTTTCTCCAGATGCCCTTGTTCACATATTCTTCGAGCACGTTCCGATAGAGTAGATATGACTCCTCTCTTTTAGCTAGGATGGTGGTTCGACAGTGCGTGTAGGTAGCTATCCGTGTGCACCACATCGTTCGATCAGTACATCTGGGAATGCTATCCGCTGATCCTGTTCAGTATCCATGGTGAACTTGATGCTGGGGTGTTGAGCATTCGAGTGGACTTGGAAAAGGTTTAGAGCGTCCCTTCCATGTTTCCAGATGATGAATGGGTCAACCACGTAACGTATCCACAAGGTCGGCTGTAAATCTAAGGCGTTGATTGCTTTCTTTTCAAAACGTTTTATAAAGAAGTTGGCTATTACTGGGCTAAGTGGACTTCCCATCGCCACGCCATCTATTTGCTCATAGAAGTTTTTCCTCCATTGAGAGTAACTCCACGTGAGACATGATCTGAAGCGTCCGACGGAAACAAGTAGGCTAGCTCCCTCAGAGAGTCTTCCAGTGAGACGTTGGCAAAAAAGGACACAACATCGAAGCTGACCACGATATCTGTAGGCTTCAGACTTGAGCCTTTTTTACTGACGTACGAGTTTGTTATACCTACATGAGGCTGGAGGAGCGAGGCCAGATGTTTTGCCAAGTGATAGGTAGGCGACAAGTCAGCTGTGGTGAAACACGCACTCAGTGAGGGAAACCACAGGATTCTGTTTGAAAAGGCGAAACTCAACGCCCCCCAACCAGGAATACCATAGTCTACTGATACGTGGGTCAATAGAGATCCACAAACATACGGATAATTTCAACAGAAAAGAAGAAGCTGTGAACCTCAACCGGATATGGAATTCTATTTTAAGAAGAAATTGATATTAATGAAAATTCTCCATACCAAGAAAAAGTAATTAGCACCCTAAACTACCTGGATCTATATAAATATGCTTTACGAAGTCGTAACACCAAGTCATCGGAGTCAAACTCAAGATGTATGAGCCCCTGAAGAAGCTTGCCACTCGCACCAGCGAAATCAGGAAGAAATTTGAAAAAACGTAGGCCTTCAAAACCGAACAAAAGTAGTGATATTGAATATCCGACCGCGAAAGCCCTAACCATTTTGTCAGAAACAAACCGACTTCATATTCATAATTAACAGCACCCAAATTGTTGTAATATTCAGAGAATATGTGGAGGAAAATATATTTAATGTCTACTTGACAAATAATAATAACAACTATAATAACAAGTCAAAGGAACAACTTGTTTTTAAAATAAATGAAATATTAGCAACATACTGAGCGTTCTCATGAAAGTGTTAAATGCACATTGTATAATGAAGATATAACTTCAACACCCCCTCTCAATGTGTATTTACTTCACGAAGACCCAAATCTTTCGAATGTTTCTTCAGTTTTTCTTTGGAAAGAGATTTGGTGAAAATATCAGCAGCCATTTCTTCTGTTGGTAAGTTTTTTTTGAGATCTATCTCTCCATTCTCGAATACTTCTCTTATGAAGTGGTGCCAAATATCTATATGTTTTGTGCGGGAATGATAAAGAGTGAGATTTAATTCATTTGCTATGGCAATGCCTATGCGGATGGAACTCTGCCTTACCACTGGCGATGATATTTCGTTATAATCCACCCCTGGTTGTTGGCTATAACCTTTTGCAACAAGGCGAGCTTTGAAACGATCGATTTCTCTATTAGCTTTGTATTTAGTCTTCAGTACCCATTTGCTTCCAATGACATTCATACCATCTGTACGATCAACTTTATTCCATGTATTATTTCGCAGTAATAGATTAAACTCTTGTTGCATGGCGGCCTTCCATTCTTCCGCGAAAGGCCCATTCAGAGATTCTCCGACATCTGGATTACTTATTTCATCCATACTTATTTGAGCTTCTTCATCTGCATTTATTTCTATCATATGGAATTGTTTTCTAGGTCTTCCACGTGAACCATCCCGGAGTAGAGCTGGTCTTCCTCTGCTTCTTTTCAAAATTGTACATTTATTCCCTGGAACAATATTTGCGTCTCCTGTCGAATTATTTACATCATCTCCTGGACTATCATTTGAATTTTCTGTCAAAATTTCTGTGTCAACTGTAACATTGACACTTTTGTCAATATGATGTTCAGGAACTTCAACGGGACGTTTTGTTTGCAAATCTTCGGAGTTCTTTTCGGAATCAATTCGAAATTCGAAGAAGAAAGGTTCATTACTGTATTCTTCAGGTTCGTGTGGACGTTCTTCAGCAAATCGGACATCAATGCTTTTGATAATTTTTCTAGATTCTGGATTCCATAGTCGGTTAGCTTTTGAGTCAGTCGAATATCCTAAAAAGATGTATTCGTTTGATCTGGATTGAAACTTTTCTTTTGGTGTTTTGTCAAGAACAAAGGCTTCACATCCGAAGGTTTTGAAATGCGACACTAGAGGCTTTTTATTGTTCCAAGCTTCGGTTTCGGATGTATGCTGCTGTAGCGATGGCTTCTGCCCAGAAATGATGTGGTAAATTTGACTGAAGTAGCATGCATCTTGCCATTTCCACCAGGGTGCGGTTCATCCTTTCGGAAACTCCATTCTGTTGTGGTGTGTAACTCGTTGTGTACTGCCTCTTTATTCCATTTCTTTCTGAAAGTTTTGTAAATTCTTGACCGCAATATTCCAATCCATTATCTGTCCTCAAAATTTTAATTCTTCGTTCCAACTGTGTCTCTGCATATGTTTTGAATTTCCAAAATGCCTCTTTCACTTCATTTTTCGATTTTAAGAAGTGAACTTCAACCCATCTTGACTTATCATCAATAAAAGTGGCGAAATAAAGTGCTCCACCTATTGATTTGATCCTCATTGGCCCACAAATATCTGAGTGGATGATATCTAACAGATTTTCAGATCGGCTTGTTGAGGAATTTTGGTAATACTGCAGCAGTCTGTTTACCTTTGATACAAATTTGGCAGGTAGGTAACTGGTCACGAGTATTGAATGAAATACTTTTCACCAAATTATTGGTTTTCAGTCTTTTCAAGTCAATTTCATTCAAGTGTCCATATCGTTGATGCCATTTCTCCAATTCATTTGCTTGAGTTTTTGCTAATGCAGTAGATTCTGAATATAGTACAGATCACCTTTTCTCAAAGCTCGTGCAATTATTTTACCATCCAGATTCACTATTTTTGCATCTGTTTTCGAAAATATTATTTCTCTTCCAAACGCTACGGCTTTCGAAACCGATAACAGATTAGTTTTCAATTCAGGAACATGAGTATTTTCTAACTTCAAATGGCTTGAATTCGTTCCATCAGATAACGTTAAATGGATAGTACCTTTTCCAAGAATATCCGTCGTTTTATTAGCCGCCAGACGTACTCTCTGATTATGAAGTGGAAACAAATTGGTAAATTGCGATTTGTCGTGGCACATATGCGATGTAGCACCACTATCCAAACACCATTCTTGTACATTGCAAGTATTCGCACTATAAGCAGCGGGTGTGGTAGTGATTACTTCCATTTCTTCTGGCTCTTCAGAACTCTGAATCATCATCGCTTCATCTTCCACATTAGACGAGGTTTGCCGGTTTGCTGCCTTTTTACGGCATTCAGATCCTTTGTGACCAATTTTGTGACAAAAGTTGCATTTGTATCGGAATTTATTCTCTTTAAAAGATGATTTTTCTGAATTTCCAAATTTTGGTTTGGAGGTTTCATAATTCGACTTCCAGTTCCCTTCTTTTCTAGAATGGTAGTTCGATTTCGCATATAAAGCACCTGCTGTATCCGTTTCACTGCCTTTTCTCGCATTAAATTCATCTAGGAGTTTGATCTTGAGTGCTTCTGGCTTGGGAAGATCATCTCTAGCTTCTATAGCACAACGAAAATTCTCATAGCTCTTCGGTATACTATATAAAATTATGATAGATGAAAGATCGTCTGCCATTTCGATCCCCATTTCATTGATTTTATCGACGGTGTCGAATAAAATGTGTAGGTGATTTTTCATGTCATCGGTTTCTGACATTTTCGTGAAAAGAATCTGCTTGAGTAGAGTTGCTTTTCTTGCTGGTCCTTGTGATTCGTAGACTTCTTTCAACTTATTCCAAACGGCATTTGAGGTTCGGCAATATTTTATTATACTCAGTTCGGTTGGTTGCATTGACAAAATAATATCTGCTCTAGCTTTCTGGTCAGTTTTCTCCCAGACTAGTGCTTCTGCTGGCTCAACTGGTTTAACTGTTCCTCCATTAACATGAGACCAGTGATCATTTTTAATGAGAATCGCCTCCATCTGCAACTTCCATGTGTCGTAGTTATTCTTGCCTAGTTTCTCCACTTGCGTAAGGGATGCTGCCATGTTGAAAACTGTTTCAGTTTAAACTGTGAACTTTCTCCTGATTAGGTACTTTATGCTGAGCTTACTGGGCCCATAACCTGTTGTAATATTCAGAGAATATGTGGAGGTAAATATATTTAATGTCTACTTGACAAATAATAATAACAACTATAATAACAAGTCAAAGGAACAACTTGTTTTTAAAATAAATGAAATATTAGCAACATACTAGCGTTCTCATGAAAGTGTTAAATGCACATTGTATAATGAAGATATAACTTCAACACAAATTCAATAAATTAGCCTCGAATGCAAATAGCATTTGTATGTCTATGGTCTGCGAAGTGAATGAAACATTTAAATGATTCAGTTAATAGTGAACCGCTTAGTATTCCTAATCACTGTGAGTTAGCGCAAACACAATCGCCCGATACACACAATCGAAGTGTACCCACACCACAATTCACAACTCGGCTAGTTTCAACTGTTGCGACAAACGAACGCGTGCTCTGGAACGTCAGTCGTCGAACGACGATCCTGCGTTGAAGGCGGACACAGTCGCGGTAAAAGTCTCTGCGCATGTGGACACGAGTTTCGGACTCGCGAATAAAAACAATCGGCGATCGCGGACCAAAGTTTCTGATAGATGTTCGGATGCTGGACAGATTTTCGAGGATCGAGTTGAAGGTGGGTGTGATACTTGATTCGAATGTAAACCAGTTCACGATTATTGTCGACTGTGAATATGACGTATTATGTAATTGTGTTTTGATGAATAAACTGATTTGAATATTCTATTTTGATTACAACGTTTGCCTGTTGAATCTGAAACTTATTTCGCGGATGAAATAGTTTGTAGTTGATGGTTCATTAAAATTTTATTTTTAAAAAATAATTGCCATCATGCGAATTTCAAAAATATTGTCTGATTGCACATTGGACGATAGTGTGTTTCGCAATGCGGTTGAACTTTAACATCCGATAATTTATTTGTTTGGATTTAATGTCTATCATTCTCATTACTACTATAATTGCTTGAACGCGCATATTCATTATTCTAATTTCTCACGATATTACACAATATTTTCGGTTGGATAATTTCCATATATACTTCTCCCACTGAGTTATATCCGAATCGTTCTCATCTTCAAAAATCCTTTTAATAATTTTTTTTATTTTGACACATGAGATGTCATTCTTAAAACCTCTTGCGAAAATTTCTCACTTTTTATAAAAAGTTATGAAAAATTCACCTTTTTCTATCTGAATACAAACCGTTCTATTTTTCGCAACTGATTCTGAGGAAATTCTTGATATATATTCTGTGAATAAAGTAGTGATTCTTAATGACAAAGAAATCGAGTTTACTTGATCTGGACATAAACCTGGTTTGTACAACTAGAACTCAGCACTTGTTTCCTATTTTCAAATGAGGAATTTCTTTCCTCGAATTGAGTTCAAGGTTATGGATGACGTTATCCGATGAACATTGATATAATTTCTAGAATCGAATATTTTTTCATTGGAAATTGCTTACCTGTTGAAATGTCATCGATTTAAAACATAGAAATTATCTTTCAATATTTTTCGTTTTGGAATATTCCACCATAAATTGTATTAATATCCCATTTTCACTACCTCACAAAATCTGGAAAACAGAGACATGCTATTTTCCTCAACAAATCAACTGCGGGAAATAACGATGTCGAAAATGAAAAATGTACGGAACCAGCTCACCGGGTTGAAATTTCACTGCACTACTTGCCTTCTGAAAGGCTCATATTTTTTACACAATCGACCACAGATGAGCCATTTTCAAAGATGAAATGTATATAAAATGCCCACGAGAGAAAATTCCGATATTATTTTCCATGTATATTTGGATGCCCGTTATCATTTTAGAAAATACTATTATGCCTAATTTCCATATTTTTTTCAAGAATTAATCACTATGTCCTTTCATTTCCAAAGGATAGTGAAATGAAGTTATACATATATATCATCAGTTAGAACTAGGGTGGAATATTAGGGGTTTCAGCTATAAACTTGTATAAACCTTTATTTTGACACCCTAAAACTTGTCTCAATACCTACCAATCGTGGGCTAAGGTAATTCAAGGTTAAAAAATCGATTTTTCTTGAATCTGTTGCAAATATCTCCTTATATGACATTTGTATTCATCACAAATATTGTATAGAATTTAATTTTGTACAATTTTTGTTTGAAAATTTTTATATCTTGAACCATTTTCGAGTTAGACGGCATAGCGCACGCAGTGTTTAAATATTCAGAGGTCAGGCAGTCGTCTCGATTAAAAATACGCTATATAAAGATTATACATTTATCATAAATTATATAATTCAGAATGTTTCGCATTTTTCATCAACTATTACGTTATAATTAATATTTTTTTTTCAAATCAAATTCTGTATATCTATTGCTTGTCATCGGAAAATCGAAAATAATATTACGAATGAAAATAGTTTGGATAAAATTTCCTTTTCGCCAAAATTTTTTCCATAGTCATTTTACAATAGAACGACATGAGAAAATTTTTATTGTTATTGTAAATCGGATCATTCATTAAAGTTTTACAGCGCTTAAAAGTTGACCGTGTTTTCGAATGCTCCTTAGGATAAGCATACATATAAAAGTGAATATTTAGGATAAGTTTCCTATTACCATTTCATTATCCATAATTTTAACTTTGCTATGGTAATATTGATTAGTTATCGACACTTCCCCCCAATATAAAATTCTGGTTATATATTATTAGTTTTTTCAATAATTTCAAATACGAATGTACATTTACAAGTATCCCAGCAGGTGAGAAAGGTCCAGGTAACCGTTCGGACATGAAATGCATCTGCCTGTTATTACTTTCATTATAATTATTATCATAATTATTGTCCTAGGAGGTGCAGCTATCTTTTTTCCACGTACAGACGTAGTCAATTGTGAAAATTATTTTGAGTTCTGCAGGTACAGTTTTCATGTGGGCAATATTTTCAATTTTGTGATAAACACTCAACTTTTAAGCGTGCGAATTGTACTGTTCAATCCTAAGTGATTTATTTGTTAGAAACTCACAGGGAAAATCAAAGTGAGAAGTGTTAAGGTGAAGGGAGTAAAAACCTGATCGAGTAATCGCAAAAAACGATGTGTCTAATGAAAAATTATTACGAACTGTTCTGGAGGTTACTGTACATATTGCATATTACTATTATCATAGTGATAGTGGAACCAATAATAATGCCGATTACCTGGGTATTCATACCTCACAGGATTCTTGTGAATGCAATTGTAAAACCAATGAAGTTAAATCAAAGTTTTCTGGTGGGGAAAAGGGTCAATAACTAATTAATGATGGAATTACAATGTTGACAAAATAACAAATCATATGGGTAGATAATGAGAAGGTAATAGAAAACTGAGCCTAATTATTTAATTTTATCTGTATCCCAAGGAGTTTTTAAGATTTTGGTGAACTTCGGAGCTCTGTAAAACTGTACTGTACTGTAAAAATTTCACTGTGAAAATTATTTTTTGAAACCCCCCCATTTTAAACCTTCTAATTTAATTTCATTCTGAAATGATAAGAAAAAAAATATTCCGCCGAAAAGAAAATTTGTTCCAGAATTTTCAAACTGTTTCTAGAAATCAGTCGGCCTTACACCAAACTGATATTTTTGCACTCGACGCGCGTTTCGCTGACTACGTTGGCATCTTCAGGAGAAGAAAATTTATACTAAATTCAAAGACTAAGGTTAGTTGTTTATATACCTACAGTTTTCCGGTCCCATATGGACTTTGTTACTGCTACTTATTTCAATTACTTGCCTGCAATTTTTTTGTCCGTCATCTGTTATTATTGATTATTCTTACTTCCCCAACAATAGATTAAAAGGTGGGCTGAAAGGGATAGTTCCCCTGTCACCATTCATGCTGTTTTTACATTTTGTATTTCATGCATCGAGTAGTCTGGTGTCATGCACATTCTTTGATCAGTTTAAGATTGCTTTCACCATTTTGGTGGTCACTGTCTAAAGCGTGTTGTATTTGTTGTTGTTTATCCAAAATTTTCAACAATTTTTTTTCATTACTTCATTAATTTCGATTTTACGATGAGAAGTAATGAGAAAAAAGTAGTAGAGAATTCAATTTTCAGCAAAATATGTTAGCGTAATTTCCTGTGGGATGAATTGTTTTGCAGATAATGCGCGAAAACTATTAGCACCTCCTTGGGTTTAAGCTCACCCCATTCCCTCCACCACATAAAAATAAAATTGCGTCCTCTGGGAAACGCAACCCAAATGTAACTCTTCGATGGACTAATGAGGGACAATTATTAGAATTTGCACTCTGAGGTCGATTCCTTCTAAAACCCCATTGCTTGGAATGGCTGTTTCATCATTTCACCTACTAATGTTTATGGTAACAAGATAATTTGTTATATGAATGATATAACATTATACTTGTTAGATTTGTTACCTCAAAAGAAAAGGAAAAATTCTTGAACTATTTATGGTTGAGAATCCACCCCATAAATTTTGGCACCGTTGATTCATATCAGACATAATTATCTACAAATATCGTTTTTCAAACTCGAAGATGAACAAATTGCAACGTTCATTTCCATTTTGGATATATATTTGTAGCGTGTTATGTTGTGGTGCATGAACGAGCGTTGTGACAACTTCCTTGAAGTGAATGATAAATTATTGTAAATTAGGTTTATGTACCAGCTATAAGAAAATATTTGTATCACACTACCTACGTTTTCTCATATAATGTAAAACTCACAATCAAACCCGTCTAGTGTGTACATTGCATATTAAGTAATGAATGCTAATTATATTTGTACTACTGAATATTTTAGCAGAATCTAAAATTCACTACTCTTAAAGTATATAAAGCTGTCCGCTTCATTCCACGTTATGATGAAAATATCTAGTTCGTGCCAAAATATTCACACGTGGACAGTTAAGAATAGTGAAAGTAGAATTGGCACAATGCACCAACAAAAAGTTTATGTTGATGTGAAAGACACATTTTGAATGCCAAGGAGATTTCATGAGTATAATTGTAGGGATTTATTCAACTAATTTGATAGCGTAGGCCGAAAATAATTTATGAGAACTTTGCTTTCGAAAATATAATAATATTATCAGGGAATGACTATTTGCAATTGACGAGATAATGATGTGAAAGGTGGGTAGCAAAGTGCGAGTAAGTGAGATGGAAAGATCCAGAAGTGTGTTTTGAAATGGGGTTTCCCTTCAACCGCAGCTGACTTCAATCCCCAGGCAGAACAAATGAGTGGAAATCCGTTCAACCATCCAGGTTATAGCCTCAATATACGTTGTTTTGCCTAAGATATTTGACGGAACTCGACTACACCCAGTAGCAAATAGTCCTGAAATAGTTGTTCATCCAATATTAATCAGTGATTTGTTAGTTGGAATCAATCGTATAAAGTTGTTCTCAGTACACAATTTCTTTGAAAATTTCATTGAAGTTTGTAAGTTGAAAATAATTCATCTGTTTTTTCCTGTACTCGAACGTCATATTCCATTAAATTTTTATGATATACTTTTGACTATATCACTCTTAAAATTTTTCGAGATCATTAAATGTTTTTTCAGGATTCAGTAAGAAAAATTGAGCTATAGCGCAAATAATGAAATTTGAGTCAATTCAACAATTTTGATCTTGATTGCCATTTCCTGGAATGAGAACACCGAAATGATCTTGGGTTTCATAATTTTTTCATTAGATTTGTTCTTTAAATCGATATTTTATTTCCATTCGTTTGATTCATCCGCTTTTTCAATTGATATGGATCAATTTCAAGTTTCAATGAGAAACATGGAACTTTTTCCTTTTTCTCATTACTTGAACTCGCTATGCAGCATTTTTATCATGTCTGAAAATGATATCAATGAAATAAATATAGAATGGGGCAACTTTTCCAAACGTACTGAATGAGTGACACTTTTGTCAAACTGAGAACACATAATCAGTTCATTCTGATAAAATCACATTATGAAATCAACTCCTGGTCTAGTACTCTGACCTCATTTTTTGAAATGGAAAAAAAATTACCAGAAAATTGCTAATGTGACCCATTCGTAATTAAATCCAACCTGCCAAGTCATTGGTATGGAAACTTGCGTGCAGTTGTCTCTAGAAATTAAAACCGTATCCATATAATTTATAAAAATATAAAAGTAGTGCTGAACTCATTTCGAGGTCAAATGAATTATGATGTATATTTGTCTTAAATAATTGGTTTGGCAAACGGCATCTACAATTATACTTGATGGTATATTATTTCTAACATACACAACGTTCAGTTTTTTCCATAGTCTTACTGAAATTATTTAGGGAATCGGTACCCAGTGTTGAATATCTCAAGGAGAATGAACAACACTCGTAACTTGAATCTAACAGATATCATTTATAGATTATTTCTACAAGAATGGCGACTGATTTCTGGAAAAAAGCCATTCTTCGGGATCATATTTCATTCTCGAGCCCAGAGAAGCTTGTTTCGCTCAGTAAAAATATCCCTCGAGTTCATTAGTGGGCATATGGATGAATTTTAGAACTTTCTCACTTTTAGATGATCTGCTCTTATCTGAATAAATTGATATTCTGGTGACACATTCGTCAACATGAAAGTAACTTCCGTCAATGGAGGGGAAACTTCTATGAACAATTGGATGGAGTGGCGATGGGAAGTCCACTGAGCCCAGTTATAGCCAACTTCTTCATGGAACGCTTTGAAGAGAAGGCAATCGACGCTTTTCATTTGAAGCCGACCTTGTGGCTACGTTACGTGGATGACACCTTCGTCGTCTGGAAACATGGAAGGGACGCTCTGAACCTTTTTCTGGACCACCTGAATGCTCAACACCCCAGCATCACATTCACCATGGAAACCGAACAGAACCAGCAGATAGCATTCTTAGATGTTCTGATTGAACGATGTGGTGCTAGACTAACCCACAAAGTATACCGAAAACCCACGCACACGGATAGGTACCTGCACGCACTATCGAACCACCATCCCAGTCAGAAGAGAGGAGTCATATTTACCCTAACTGAACGTGTTCGAAGAATATGTGAACCAGAGCATCTAGAGCAGTAACTAAAACATCTTCAAGTGACCTTGAGGTCAAATTGATACAGTGTATCTGAGATCAACAGGGCCATGAAACTGAAGAGTTCCCCGGTTCATAACAGGGAGGACTCTCAGGTAGTTGCAAATGCATATCTGCCATATATCCTGAGGGTCACTGACAGAATTGGAAAACTCTTGGGGAAATATAACATAAAAACGGTTTTCAAGCCGACTAAGAAGATCCAACAAAGCTTCAGGTCGGCTAAAAACAAAAGGGACCCACTGTCAGCAGCAGGGGTTTATCGCATACCGTGCACCTGTGGGAAGGTTTACATCGTTACCACGAAAAGATCCATGGGAACAAGGATTAAAGAGCATGAAAGGAACTGCAGGCTGGGGCAAACCGACAATCGGCGGTGGCGGAACACGCACTCAGTGAGGGTGACCACAGGATTTTGTTTGAAAATGCTAAACTGATTGCACCCAACCAGGGTTACCATAGCCGACTGGTACTGGAGGTAATAGAGATCCAAAAACATGCGGACAATTTCAACAGAAAAGAGGAAGCGTTGAGTCTAAACAGAATTTGGAATCCCATTCTGAGGAAATCAAGAATCACGAATGAAATCACGGCAGGTTGTGCGGCAACTAATAATGATGATTATTCCCCGAACCCGACAGAAGTAATTAACACTCCAGACTACCTGCATCAATATAAATATAAATACACCTTAAGGAATCGAAACGTTAAGTCATCGGAGATGAGTAAGCCTCTGAAGAAGCTGGCCACTCGCGCTAGCGAAACGCGCAGGAAGAAATTCCAAAAAACGACGGCCTTCAAGCCTGAAGAGAAGTAGTTATTCTAATAACCTCGGCCGCGAAAGCCTTAACCATCTTGTCAATCTAATCGAATGCCATTCAAAGCCGTTCCAACCAAAGATGTTTTTTCTCTTTCCTTTTGTTAATGATTTGAAAGGCTACACATATCAATAGAGAGTGTTTGCTAAAAATTTTATATACCTTCTTTCATACAACTTTAGTTTTCTTTTGCTTTGGCTTCGAAAAGAAAAAGTTCAGAATAATCTGTTTTTTCATTGACAATTGATATACCTCATCTGATTGATCTGCTTCGTGACACTGTATTTTTTCTCACGAAAAAAAATTTGAGTCAGAAATAATGGATGGCCAATAAAGGTTAAGCGAATGTTTGCAGGTACCTACTCGAAATTCTTAGGCAAACTTGTTCCTAATTTTTTATCATTATGAGAAAGAAGGATCGATATTATTGTTGAACATAATGTTGATTTTTATTCACGTTGCCCATTCATATTCACATGATGCAAACGCAATTACGTAGTTTTGAGTGGATATCAAATAATTTTCAGTGAAAAAAAATTCCACAACAATCACTGTGAAATTTGTACATTTTGTGTACCTTATTAGGCAAGAAAGTAAAAAACAATATCCTTCCCTTGCCGCACAAGGCAGTGCGTAGCAATAAGAGAGAGGAGATACTTGAAAAAAATACTACTACTGGAGTGGCTCACGGTGGATGTGCAGAAGCAGAGAAAAAATCTTATATCTGTGGAAACTACTGTTGATTTTTTCCTAACATTTCAGTTTTTCTGAGATTTCAAATTTGAATTGATTTTTTCATTGCCTCCTTTATTTTTAAGAATGAGTGCCATTCGTGTTGCTCTCGATTGATACTAGTTTCCACTAGAGCTGAAGAAACACTTCGATAAATATTCAAATTTCCCAATGTTCTCATTGAAACCAAATCGTAATTCACGTTTACTTTTGATGTCTCAAGTTACTCGTTCTATTTACATTTTCTATATATTATACTGTTACAAAGACTGTACTCGGTTCACAACAGGAAGTTCGCAATTGTATTTATCAGTAGTTACCTAATTAACAGAAAGAATAACACATCGGATGAAATGCATATTGCGGTTTCTATATCTGGATTCGAAGTTTGAGACGTTTTCCAGAATTTAGTCAGGTACGACCGCATTCCGAATTATTTCTTCAAGGAAAACTTTTGCCAATTTATGTTACTGAAATGAAATGAACCAATGGTTCCCATTCGATTGAACGAGGTCAAATTTTGGATAATTATTATAAAATTCACCATTATCTGGGAACTTGTCCTTTCACCGGATTTTTTTAGGACAAACCAAGGTATTAGCATGCATATCATACCTACTCCTTTTATTTATAGCCAAATGCATCATTTCAATGTGTGACGGGGGGAATCTAAATGATTTCGCTATCAATGAATGGATTTGTACTTATTTTGGGTATTAAGAAATATTCAAATAATCCATACTCTTTAGGAAAGCATATAAATTATTAATAAATTTTCAAAAAAAAACTTCTATATCGTTCGAACAATATTGTCTTTTTCCTTCTATTTTCAAAATTTTGATTTGTTGATATAAATTCAGTCGATTCTGACGAAAGTAACATTCACCTTGGCAAGATTATAATTTCTTTTTTATGCACTGTCAGAGAAATAATTTGGAAACACAATAGGTGTTCTCACATCTGATGCTAATGAGGTAGAATCTTAGTCGAACACCGTTGTTGGATTTTCAATCCTGATTCTATTTATACAACATTCCTTCCGATCCTGAATAACACTTCCCTAAGTGAAAAATGTTAGCATCCTACAACTGTCATCAGCATGCTTCTCTCCTCTTGGATCCCTGTCATTAACCTGGTTATTAGAATATTATCAGTAATTGATTGAATAGTAAATTTATAAATATTGAATCATTATCTCATGAATATGTGCTATGTTCATTTTGCACATTGAATTAGCTATACTACTTTCACACCGAGTTAACTAATTGGAAAATTAGTTACTACTTTCGTTTTGAAATCAAAAGCTTTTCTTATTAGAATTTTATGCAACTAGCAAATAGTTTTATTTTCAGCTTATCATCAGCATTTGCTATGTCAAGGGTGAATGTTAATCCTAAATGGAGAATGTTCGTTATCGAAATGTATAAACAATACAACTCACCCATTACCTTTGTTTTTGTAACGAATTGGATAAGTATTATGATGTTCGAAACATGTTCTTTCGTTGATTGGCTCAAAATAGTGGTACAAGTTCCGGTCACATTGTGTTGAATATTTCGGTGGCTATAAATATTTTATGTCTCTGAAAAACGCATTCCACACATAAAACAGAGTGGAATGGAATATCATTTGTGGATAAAATCTTTCATAAATCACTAGTGTCACAGAAACATTGCATGATAATTCAAATGTGATATTCATTACCTACTGAGAGTAGAAGTAGCTGGTCCCGGTCTGTTCACCGTTCGCTCACGATCCCCAATGATAAATTATTCTATGAAACAAAAATTTTTGATCTAAGACAGCTGTACCTCTATCACATACTGCTACATAACTTTATAAGAACAAATCCACTTTTCTGCAATCTTCAGATCATACTTACCATACTTACCAAACCTGGCAAAAAACACATAAACATACAAAAAAAGTGCACCTAAAATGAATATAGCCAGAGGAACCACTCATACTTCTGTCAAAAAATGTTCAATGAAGTTCCAGAAAACCTAAAAAATAAAAAATCATGTTCAGTTCCATTAATATTCATTAAAAGAAGGATTGAAACATATGTTTTTAGCTTACAAAAAACAGATTTACAACTCATTCTGAAAACAAAATGAAGAGCCAAAATACACTGATACTCAAGTCACATTACTATTATTCTTATATTATTAGTTCTCTCACTGTTATATACCAACTTACCAATCCATTTTTACACACATAACCTCACAAATATTCACACCGGAGAACTACTCAGTGACAATAATCCTTTGTGAAGCACTTCGTAAAATACGAAGTATATGCCTTCCTGAATATATGTATTGGAGTTCAAACAGTTCGAAAAAAAAGTGCAGTTTGGCAACAACAGTACTGGCGGTACTGGTGAAGACTATCACAGTCTTCACTTTGTCAAGATGAGAGCTAGAGATTAAGGAGACTTAGACCTCGCCACCAAGTCGCGAAGAAGTCTTGAGAATGGCTCCAAAGTGGGAGCCGAAACGTCGACATATATATGATCCCCTTCGTAGAATCAGTCAAGACCGACCAAATATTCCCTATAACTTCAAAGCACGTCATTCAACATATCCAAAATTAAACTCCTCACAGTGTACATACACTTTCATTTGCTTCTACTAGAATTCTCTGAGAAGGCTGTGAATGATCAATGTAATCCGCATTGTAGAATATAAATATTTGCTGTCGGCTATTTATAGAAATCCTTGAAATTTAACTTTTCCGCAATGACTTGGCTGGTCTGCTTGTTTCAAATATTCCTGACACTTACAATCGAATTGAAGACGTATAATGATAACCAAGGGTAGGGAAAGGTGTTGTAGCAACAGTTGTATTTCTTCAATGCTGATTCTTCCTCATTGAAAATCACTTGGTTTGTATTGTTGTTAGTTTCATGATGAAAATCTGTCGCTTCAGACACTTTAAAAGATTTGACGTTACGTTAATGTTATTTTTGATACATTATAACGCTTTGTAGCCTCTCTCATTGAAATTTTACCCCTTACACATTCATTTGCAGCAGCAACTGAAGTTTTTATTCACAGGGGATCCCTCGATACCTGACTTGCTGCGGGGCATCTTCCGATGTATATCTTAAAAGTTCAACAGATCCATTCAACATAAAAAAGTTGAGGGAAACATGTTTTCAAAAGATTATACTTTGGTCCGGTTCAAGGTACAGACCTGCTTGACTGCACTGTATTGAGACTTCAAAAGATGCTATCCTTTGATGAGTCGAGGCAATACCTTTTGGTGTAATGAAATCAAAATAATGAAAAATTCAGTCATTAAATGGATGTTGACAGATATCGAAAATGTTGAATACTTCGAATACTGAAATACATGAATTAATTTCTGTCAACCATACTATTGTTCGGGAGCAAGTGATACTGATTTTTTTAATTTCACAACGGAGCGTCAATTGAAAATTTGGAAGGAACTACGATAGATACATGTACAAGTACATAATATGACTAATTACGATACGAAATATGAAGGAAATTCTTCAAGGATATCATATTACACACCAGCTCTGCAAGAAGATTTGAATTCCACAGCTCATTCTTTCATCAGACACGGATTTCAATTGTTTGTCAATAGGCCCTATTTCATTGAAGTCAGTTCCCTGTTGCTCCTAGTGAAAGCTGATTTTCCTTCTCTTCCAGTTATTCTTCGAAACACTTCAGCCTCTTGGAGTTATTTCGCTATAGGCTGATATTATACGAGGACACCTTCGAAGACGACTCAATAGGAGGATGAGAGCCTGTTAGCTTCTTAGCTAGCATAAAGTCCTATGCCCCTTCTGTGAAAGAAACTGTCACGGTCCAGTGTCTGATACAGACATCATCAGTATTTTCAGACATCTGTATAGGTTTCGAACTCATTTCTTGGTTTGTCAATTTGCCTCTCGATGATAATATAGATCTCCTTCTTTATTTTATGCTCAATGTCATTGTATTCAACTGTCATTGTCAATCTGTCACACACTTCATATTTCATTTTCACTCTTTTACAATTTCAATGGACTCCATTGGTACCATTTTATTATCCTGTTTAGGATTAAATATTTTTACGTTTTGATATGTCCTTGAGTTTCTGAACGATCCTGTGGTCTTCAGAAACATTCGTATTTTTATGGTTATGGCTCTTGTACATCTGACGAGTGAAGTGATCTCAAATTTTATTAACTATTTTTCAAATGAAAAAATCTCATCAATTCGTTATTTTTCAAACACTACTTACTTTCAGGTAAGCACTGATGATGCTTTCTGGTTGAAAGCGCTCTGCCACGATTTTAATAAATATTTTTCTGCTGGAAATACCAAAGTCCATTTTTCCCAAGCATATTGGTACGTGCACACAGCCTGACAATTTTCACCAATCATCAGAATTTGACCAGCATAATAGAGTCACATTTTCAATATAGTGCCTTGGTGTAATACGAACTTGAGGTCCATAATTTATTCCAAAACACCCATTCCAGCGATATTTCTCTATTTACGAATGTATACAGATTGATTGCTTGATGTCTGCCATATTCATCGAACTGTGTTGGTTGTCCATATTGATGGTTTCTTTGTGATCTATAGACACATTTCACAGAGTGATTTTCGTCAATTCACAACAGGTTTGTCCCGGTTCCTAGTTCCTCGGGTTTTGTCCCAAATCAATGAGCCAGCTATATGTGGAACGGACTGAATGTGTTCAGAATGGTCATTGTTTGAAACGAATGAGTACAAGATGAAAAGCTGAAAAGTATTATTCATAGTATTGATGGAACACGTTCGAAACAATTTAGAAAAATATTTCTCAAACGGTTTGGTGGAATATTGAGAGCTGCAACTTAGCTCTTTTCTCATAAGCATACACGCCTCGTTGCGAAGTTGTAAGCCCTCTGCCACCCTTTTATAATTCTTTATAAATAATGCTATTAGTTATATGAAGCGTTTCCGTTCACGACTGAATGGAAGGAATTCTCACTCCATAATATATCATATTCTGCCAATAAACACTAATTGTTTGTCCACACTTTTCCGATGTGTTTGTATGAATTGGTTGTAAGTGCTTCTTCTCCTTCGACAGTTGATATATTACAATAGATCTGAATAGTCGGCATCAATCTGATGAGCTCGTCTTCATGAATCAATCACGAATTTGAGTTATATTAGAAAAAGGGTTATCACCCCGCACTTATAGGACTTGAAACTCATATATGGGATCGAATACAGAACGAAATTAGAATTGATACGGATTTTGCAATACGAGAAGAAATCCCACAATGCTATACGGAGGAAAAAAGAAACTTCAGAATTACTATTGCTCGATTGAACAGTGTATTTTCTCCACTAGGAATTGTAATCCCTCTAATTTTGGCGAGGATGTTGACTTACTTGGATCCTACCACAAAGTGCAGTTTTTTGAAATCATTTCTCTAACAAATTTTTTGTTGTTGTTCTGAAATTGTTTGTTCCGTTAACCAGCAGACGAACGTCAACCCTCAGGAGTTAAAACTTGTGCGAACAATGGATTAACGAGGCCTTACCTTTCAACGTGCGAATCCCAGCACGGTGGCTCGGCGGGGAATCGAACCCTGGTCTTCCGTTTGAAAGGCGGATGTGCTAGGCTCTACGTTATAGTATTTTTCACAGTAAATGGTATTGGCTTCTTAACTGCAATAAACTACCCGATTTAATCCCATTGTGTAGAAAATCATCTGGTAAAAGATGCAAATGTGCTACAGGGTCGAACTTAAGAAATTTGAATTCTGCATAATGTAGGAGATATACAAGTTATTTATTCAAATGTTACAATTATTCTATTCTATATTTAGTTCAGTGTCGCTATCGCTATCCCATCTAAATTAATTATAATTGGCGCAATTGATTTTACAGAAGGGTACGAGTTTTCAACATTTATAACATGACTAACAGAACTTTTCCAACTCTCGGTAGGAATGTCATTCATACAGTTCCTAATTAATTCTACCACACTACCACTTAAAGTCGGAGAAGTATTTTTTCTGCGCACGCTCGATTTAAGTTGGTGCCACATAAGCTCTATGGGATTGAACACGCAGTAGTAGGGAGGTAGTCGTAACACTGTATGTCCCAATTCTTCTGCAATTGTATCACAAACATACGTTTTTTTTAAGAAAATGACTGCAGCACTTGTGAAAGTTCTTTTTTTGTATAATTTCCCTCAAAATATATGTCATTTGCAGCCATGAAGTTTCGTATTCTTTGAGCCAGCAATTTTTTGCAATTGTCGACTATGATAGCTTGCGTTGTCCACTACTATAACGCTGTTTGGCGGAATGTTGGGTAACAGACAATTTTTAAACCAATTTTCAAAAAGCTCTGCTGTCGTATCTTCGTGATAATCAACACAAGAGTCCTTAATATTTTTGGCAGAAAGCCACATAGCGTTTGGGATCCAACCATTTTCTAATCCTGCGTGTTATATTGTGATTCTCTTTCCTTTATTTGATGGTGCTTTTGTTTTACACTTATCAGAGGAATCAGGATTTTTCCCCTAATCAAATCTTTTTCCCAGTCGTCTAGACTTTTTGTGACACCGGGATCTTTACGCTTTTTTCTTGATTCCATGGAATTTTCAACAATTCGTCTAACTGAAGTAAAAGGTATCTTCGTCAAATTACTGGTTACTTTTGCTGCAGCACCCGCGTTATATCCTTGCTGAAGTAAGGAACTATACACATTTTTTATAATGATTTTCACGTCAAAAGATAAGTGATTCTTCTTTAACGAACCACTGGAAGAAGCAATATTACTTTTTATCCACGGACGCCACATAGTGCCTATTCTGTACGTCGGGGTATAATATCTTTGCTATTAATGTCTGTAATAACAAATAAATGTTATAAAATTATTGCACGCCGTAACACAAGTGAACACTTCCAATGAAATACAAAGACTAAAATGAACAAGAAGAGTAAGCTGTAATCCTCTACAATCCCTCCCTGAGAAACAAAATTACCTGAATCCGGTCCTTTTACATTTATGATGTGCATCTCGGATTTTACAACTTAAGGGTCTAATTGGTTTTATTATAATCCTTTAGTCAATACCATTCATTGTGAAAACAACTATACGAGAACCACAAAATAGAATATACATTTGATATTGAACGGTTTATTTGATATTAAAAAATATGGGACCTCGGCAAAAGAAAAAACCTTCCTATGCTTTTAAACTTACGTTCGTAACTAACGTTACTGAGGTTCTGTACTACGGACATTATCGAACGAATAATATAAAAAATAGTTTATTGTCCATATAGGACGAAACTGCGGTATCAATAATTACAAATATAGATGGTTTGAAAACATAGGAAGTTTCATTTCTCAATTTTTATGATGGTGTCCTACCACGTAGTAACAACAGCTACTCCCATCAATGCATTGAATTGAAAACGATTGCATTTCTTCGGCTCTATCTTGTGGAGATTTTAGCATAGCAAGAGATGGTCATAGCGTACAGCTTATCCAATCCATCCTGATACAAACTCAGCTACTTTTCCAGATGCACACTGGTAGTGCAAACCATGACGAAGGAAAAAACAGCTACAAGAAATGAATTTCAACACAGTGAAAACATATAATAGGTGTTTGTTTATCTTACTATACTTCACAATGATTGCTGAGCATATAGGCCATTAGTTCTTTGAGAAGATGGATTGGATGAGCTGTATGTATGATACAAAAACCACTGAGAACGGGATAGGGGTAGCTAGGTAGTATATATTGGCCAGACAGGTAGACCATTCAAAAGCCGCATACGTGAACATCGTATGAATTATGAAAAGAAAACAACTCATTCATCATATGCCAATCACATTCTGGAGAAAGGCCATGACTTCGACAAAAATTTCGAAATTTTGCATGTTGAAAATAAGGGCATTAGACTTAATTATTTAGAATTTTTGGAAATCAATAAACTGAAAAATTCAAACTGTTTGCTAAATGATCAATTGGATCTCAATAGTTCCCCTTTGTTGAACTTTTTCAATTAATAAGTAGTAATTATGTTCAAATATCATAATCATTATCAGTTCTTATTCTAGGAATCAGTATCAGTGTATTATTTCAGGAATCAGCATCAGTTCATAAGTTTAGGAATCATAATCAGTATCAGTTGTATTATTCTAGGAATCAAGGATAATTAGAGTAGGCCCTGATGTATTTGAGGAGGTTTCAACAAAGAATAATTTAGTGTTTAAATCGAGGTTTAAATACATTCGCTTGATAAATATACAGTGTATCGAAACATGTCGCGAAGACAATAAAATTTTGTGGCAATTTGATCGTGTTCTACCTTATAGCGTAACAACTATGGATTTCCATCAAGTAAAGGCCACCTCAACCAAAAAAAGAACGTTGAATATATTCTTCAATAATTTTCTGGTCTTTCATTCTATGGATCCTGGATGATACCAAAATCAAAGGAATACAATCGTTTTCGTGAAGCCATGAAGAGATATAAAAAATCCTTATAGTTCCACCACAGCATAGAGCTTCAGTAAATGAAGGACGTCGTTTCTGTTTTGTACTTCATGAGAATTTAAACACTAAAATTTTAAGCGAATCGCTGTCGCTTGCAGAGTTCCGTTGATCTACTATATTCTTAAACGATGAGAATGGAAACTTTGGTGTGAGAGTTGGAACTTTTCCTAGAGATTAATTACCGTTACTCCAAAATGATATTACTTGCACTTGACGCTCGTTTCGCTAACAAGGTTAACCTCTTCAGAAGAATAAAAAAAGAATCAGTTTTCTTCTCCTTGTTAGCGGAACAGGCGTCAAGTGCAAATAATATCAGTTTGGTGTTCGGGTAACTGATCTCTATAAAGAGTTTTGATACGCTAAGAAATTCATTCCAAATAAATACAGCATGAACAACTTCCTTCAGTATTTAACGAAGTAACTAAGTTTGCGAAATTGATTGATGTAAGATCACTTACTTGATATGACATCAAATAATCTGTGACATTATACAATATTTATCGACTGAATGGCTTCTTTCATCGTTATCTAGCAAAGAAGATATCGATGACCAGAAACATCGTACACGAGCCTGATATAGCCAGAGGAATGTTTATATTCAATTCAGGTATCTGGTATCATTAATATTTATGAAGTATGTGGGTATTTGCTACCTTATAAGGGAGACATGTGGATAATGACATGCGTGATTCTGCAGACTTTTATTTCTTTTCGAAACGATATTCAAATAGAAGGTGTTCTCAGATTCAGTTTTCCTATAGGCGGACGATTGTCATTTTCATGATTACGTGTTGGCACCTGTGGATATCACTGAATTGAACTGGTAGATACTTGATAGAATTCCATATTGAACAAATGATATACGACACTTCTCGTACTAACAACAGGTTTACAAAACCGCAGGAATATTTCATGCCCGAGGAAACACGTTCAACGTGCTTCTTCATTTATTTCCAGGAAGTTATTTTCCCTCTCTAATTCAAATTCGAAGCGGAAACAGAACTTGTATAACGGGAAGAAGAAAAAGTCAAAAATCGTTCCCCTTAAACTTCCAGCTCTACACAAAAAATCATTATCCTGATAGATCTTGATGTAAATCTTTATGTAGAAAGCACCTCAGCAATTATCAACTTCTCTATCTTTAATAAAATAGGTTTTTTTCTGTACAGGGTGCTGAATATTCAGGAAAGAAATGAAAAATATATTTTCTGAGAAAGGAATGGTGTTTCAGAAATAATTTTTACTTCCAGAGAACTCTGTGTCCTATCACCTTTTTCTTCAAAATGATTCAGTACTGATCCAATTCGGACGCAACTAGCGAGCAAATATATTATGTTGTACATCAGGAATGCCTTTTGATATATAGACGAGACGTTCCGATTTTTACCTGAATATCTAGAGTCGCACCAAAGATATCATGAAAAATGTTCTTCTCCAAACTTCAACATCATCTAGTGTGAATAAGGTTCTATTGGAAATAGCATGCAGATGATTCATAAAAAAGTGCTGCTGCAGAACTTATTAACAATTAGGTGAAAAAAATAAGGGATTGGTTCATTGCAAATATGTCGTGAATAAGTGAAAATTTTTGATATCTGGAGAAAGATCAAGAAGTGGTAATATCCTAAAAAACTCCTAGTTAACCAAGGGGGTTAATATATGGTCGAGGGCCATAGATTGGTAAACCCTGCTTTGATTAGTTATACAATAGTAAATAAACCGTTTTTTTCGACATGAAAATCATTATTGCTAGTGTGATAGTTATTTTTTATAAATCTGAGATGTTTTTTCTTTCTTGAATCTATTCTCGAAAAGCTTCAAGATAGATCTTCGTTGGAGAAATGAATCTTCATTTCTCAATTTTCAATTTGGGTATTTACAGAATTGAAAAATTCAATCATCTGAAAAAATATTTTGATTCAATATTTCTGATAATTGAGTTTTCATCTTATAACATCTTATAACTAAATTATTATAGACAAATGCGATTTTTATTATAAAGTTGTAAATTATTTTAAGATCTAATTCTTTGAAAGAAATGATGTTATCAGAAAAAGTCGCTTGAAAACGTATTTGTCAATTAACATTTGTTCTACATCTTGTAATTAATATTGAAGAACCATTTTGAAAAAATATAATTGATTTTGCTCTTGAATATTTGAAAACAAAATAGTTTTCAATGTTTACTCATAAACAATTCACAATGAACAATTGAATGAACAAATGAATTTCAACCTCGTTTTAACTCATTTTACTTAATGTAACAAAACATGAGTTTTTTTTGCAGTAAAAAAATTATAATCTTCAGTGAATTTTATTATTACAATTCCGTATAACTCCATAATTCTCACTTGGTTTCCAATATTTCGAATTTTGATAATTAATGATCTAATCGGGTACATTCAAGGCTCACTCTATTATTCTGTGAATTCTGGAAAAATAGTTTACTAAATGTTGAGTAGCGTTCGCCTTAGAGTTACGGAGAATATTGTTATATCCAAAAGCAAAACCAGTTATGATTGAGAAAATGGTTCCTCACTATTGATTCCAAAGGGCAAAAAAATTGTTAATACACAATTCATTTCAAATATGAAAGAAATTTTTTAAGAGAAGGGTCAATGTTTCTTTCAAAGAACTCATTCTTTATAACAAATTTTCAAAGTAAGAGTAATTCAAAAAACATTTCCATGCCATTTCTGATAGTAAAAAATAGATTATTGAAAACATTGAAATTTTTTTTTTCCAAAGATTAAGAAAAGTTTTAAATTTTGTGAATACTCGAATAAAAATTCTCAGATTTATAGATAAACAATAGTCATACTCGCAATAGTGATAATCAGTATTGTACTACTGAAAAATTGGGATTTTTTTCCGGAAAATTGTTTTATTTTTATGTTTCGTTTTTAATATTCGAAATATTCAGAATGAGCTTTGTCCAAGTGTCCAAAGAGGAAATGGCTCACGGGGGCCAGAATAGCCACTTTCGGCCATATTTTCACCCAATGGAAAAAATTATGAATATTGGTCTGTTCCGGAAGTTTTTTTTCTTTTTTGCTAGTGGCTACATGTTCGGGATTTTGAAATAGTATCCACACTCGACAAGTCCTGAGAAAGGGCATCACTGAACGATTCTAGAGGAAAAAAATACTGATTTTGGGTTGAATACATTCAATGGAACCCACTTCCCAACAGAGATTAGATCGATCCCATTATATTGTGCAATGAAAATACTGTTGAACAATTATTTTCTACTGATAAGTTATTTTGAAGGTTGTTCTATTGTTATATTCTGTGCAACTTCTATCCAATTTCGAATGACTCACAATTGAGATAACGTATAACAGATAACAATGTTTTCAATCCTTAATCGGATATATCCATCGAAAGTAAAAATCTGAAGGTGATTTTCTGTTTACCTTTGCAATTTTGTCACATATGTCTCATTACACTATTTTATTATTGAGGAGTGTACAATCAAATCCTCGGTGAAAAATTCATTGATAGCGAGACAGGAATCTGTAGTTATAACCGTGAATTCTTGCCTGTTTTATACTTGCATTTCGACGCGTTGCCAAGACAACCACCCGATTGGTAAACGGAAATCGTTCTGACAAGTGATCTGTACACTTAGTTGTTGGAATTGTAGAAAAATGAACTAATGGATTTCCACCTCGTTTTTGTTTCATTTCACTTGATGTAACGAAAAAAACACATGAATTGTTTGGTAGGAGAAAATATAATTTCTTCATTGAATGTTATTATTACAATTCCCCATAACTGCATCATTGTCACTTGGTTGAAATTGCCTGAAACTCAGTTATTCCAGGAAAAAAATATATACGGTTGTCGTTTCTATGTACAGAACTTTTCTTTGGACGGATGTGATCCCCAATTTACTTTCGGTTCCGAACAGTTTCGGCATGACAATTTTACTCGAGTTTGACTTTGAATCACGCACTACGGAGACTATTAGAGAATATTTAGATTTTAATTTCTATTGGTTGGAAAATCATGTATTGATATTTTCTTGAATTCGTATACCAATCACTTAGGGATTCGACGTTTGTCCTCATAAATTTCTACCGTTTTCCACATCAATTACAACCTTTAATGAATATATAGCGACAATTATTGAATTTGTTATGAAAATGTTGACTGTCGATAAAACAACCCAAATAGTACATTTTCTGGATTTGTGACCGTGTCCTGTAACCTGTAACAAAATGAACCAAAGGTGCTGAGTACAAGAAAACATACCAAACATCTCAGGCTTCAGTTGAAATATTTCAGAAATTGCGTTCTCTCTTCACTTTGAAATCTTCAAACAGATTGCCTTAGATAGGCTGACGGTTCAATTCAATTGAATATTATTTGGCAGGATGTGCATCATATACACACAAGATATTGTGTCAGATCATATCAGCCATCAGGCGCGTATACAAGGGGGAGTAATGGGGGTAATTACCCCACCCAATTATCTAATATATTTCTTCCTGAAAAAAATTCAAAAATTCCGCCTGCGGCGCCTCTCTTTTTACTGTCACTCTCGCGACAATTTCCCCCCACCCCCTCAATGAACAAATCTGTTTACGCGCCTGTTTTCATTGATTTGATACGAAAGTCTATCATAAACGTTATTAAAGAACAACTATTTTCACTAGATAGTTTACTATAGTGATAAAATGATGAATTTCAATTTCGCCATTTATTTTTGCTTTGAAGGTTCAGCCACCATATTCTACCATTATTTCTACTCCAGATTTTACTTCTTTGAATATAAAGAGTAAATGAATCATGTTTTGGTGTGCTAAGGTTCTTACAGCCGATTGCATCGACTTTTTCTTATGAGACCATTAACAAAGGGACTCTTAGAGATAGGTGAGGGTTCATTAATGGATGTTAAATAATCTATGGTGTGATCGCCGCACATGACCTGACAGTGACCACCATCTCTTACCAGACTGTTAACCAAACAGGGAAAAGGAGCACGGCCAGAGTTATGTGCTTTGACCTCAAATTTCTACAGAGCCGCCTGGTAAGGAAACCAGTAAACGAGATATCACTTTTGAACATTGTGCAGTTTTTTATGAGGTGGTTTTTGCAGAATGTTCGCATAAAAAAACTGATGTAATTGAAATTTGTAAGTTTGTCAAAAATGTCGGCTTTTGTTGTTAGCAATTGACAAAATTCATGAAGATTGTAGTTGTTCGTACTTCCATTTTACATTTGATTCTACTCCATCGACTTATTGAAATCGAATTCATATTTCCAAATGGAGTCGGGAAAATTGGGATATGTTTTGTTGTAAATATGCGCAATGCACCGTTGTTGGGTCGACGTATAAAATAGCAGGCTTGTGATATCGATTAGATTCTCACCATAATAACGTTCATGAAACTTTGACACGTCTCTAACTATATAATAAGTTTTTGATTGAAGAAGCTGCTTTACAATGAAACACATATCGCGGTTTTGTTAATCTCATTACGGTGAATATTTCCCTTATATATAAAATGTCCCATAAGAGCAATGCAATTATCGAAAACTTACAGCGGTAATTGCATTGTATCAAGTCAGCATAACAACACATTTGAAACCGTATCGCTAGACGTCAATAAACAACACAAATAAATGTCAGATAGACTTCAAAAAAAGAAAAACATTTCGCGTTTTGGTGAGTGCTCCATACAATCTATAGAGGAAAGTATAAATGAACAAAAAATAACATTTCCTTGAGAATTTCTTTATTCGTGAAATATTTCAATGAATTACATTCGTGCATAAAAATGACCATATAATTTTGCATTCAAGCGTGATATCTTATACAAATTGCATTCGGTTATTTTCATATTTTTTAAAAGAGCCCTCGTCCTTCTGACTCGGGCACTTTCGCCAAAATATGAAAATAAACTTGCAATTTTCAGATATCACGCTTCCTTGCAAAATTATCGGTAATTTTCATGCAATCGTGCAATTATAACCGATAATTTCACAGAAAACTATTTAACTATTTTTAACAGTACTATTGGCGTCGTAAAAGCTTTGCCTTCTTGGTAGATACAGAAGTTTTGCTCGTTGAAAGTATAAATGAATAAAATCATGTCGTTTCGATTGTTAGTATCCTTAACCATATCTCGTGAACAATTTTTGGGTTTGAGTTGATTTATCCCAATCAGGTTATCTATTCAACAACGTTTTTTTGAAAATTCTATTTCCTGAAATCATTTTAATCCTTGACACATCTCGAAAAAATTTGTTGGTATGACCTAGAGAAAAAATCGAAGTGGAACCTCAGGGTTTACCGGTACTTCTGAATCACATAACGAGAAGATACTCAAAAATGATATAAATAATAATTTAATGAAATAATACGAACTTCTCGAGGCAAATACGTTTACTTCACTTGAGAAAGCATTCATGCGCTATTATAAATCAAACCTCATAATAATTCAATAGCAGCTATTAAACCAGATTATAATCATTTCAGAGTCAACCCGAAGATTAATTGTATATCGACTATGTTTCTATCATCCCACACACCCTTTTGCTGCATTACCCTAAATGATACCGTGACAATAAAACGAGGCAATGAAATACAACATCAGGCTGTGGCCAAACTACTTATTAAACTGTTTGTTTTGTTGGGATCAAATTAATTGACTTGTTGAGTTGATGGAATAGTTCCCTAAACAAAAACCCACGTGTGGCATTCCATTGACATCATTGAGCTCATTATCACTGAGATGATAACATTTGCCAGTTATATATGACATGATTTAACTTTATAATTATCAGGATCAATATAATCATTCATCATATTATGCAACTTTCTTACATCATATCGGTATCATTATAAAAAAATATATGGGGAATAACAAAAATGATTTTTATTCATTCTAGACGATTATGCACTTTGCAAATGGTGCTTATGTTAAATCAAAGAATTTCCTTCATTATTTAGTGTGAATTGCATCATCTTCGTTGAGGAGCTGGTATTATTTGGTGGAGTTTGAGTCAGTGTGAGTCACATGAATTTCCGCGAGTTGCAGGTGGAGAGTTGAAAATACCCGATCATCTTGAACACAACCCTAACTCGATCTCTAACCCAAACTGCGTTATTTCATTTGAAAGTCTCCGTCCTCATACTCGAACTCCTTGTTAGTGTGTGTCGAGAAAACTCAATTGTGTCCATTGCGCTAGTCGGTTGTGAATATTTTTAAATTCGACACTCGTTTGGAGTGAGTTCGATTACCGACATCATTCTTATATTTTCCTTGCCTGTTGTTAGAGGAGTTTTTTTTCATATGCAGTTTCACACGAAAGGAAAGCCCTGTAATGTTCAAAGAACACCGCGTGAATCAAGGGACAGGAGATACAAATTACCATTCACATTGAATTATTGAAGTTTGTAAGCCTCAGGAAAAACCTCTTTCGGCAAAGCTTATTTGTTCTATTGAGAAAGATCCCTGAGCAAGAGAGGTTCGACAGGTCTCCAAATTCAGAACAAAGGGTGGGAATTCTACACTCGTCGAGTCATCCGTGTAGATATTGCCAAGGACAGAACGATTAATAACAATTCAGAAGAGCACCGACCGTGAAAATATTTGTGGAAGAGAGACAAGTCTCCGACCCTTCTACGATGTTCCAATGAAGTGAGCGAGTCTGTGAGAGATGAAACACCAACAAGACAGATGGATTTTCTCAAAACAGAATCGAGAAGCCTCAATGAATGTTTTGGTGCCGAACTCCAGAAGTATATTCCAAGACAGGTCGTAGGTATCTGAGCCTTGTAGATCATCAAAAGCTAACGAGAAGTGGAATATTTCTTCGCACGAAATAGAAATCCAAGTTTCTGTAAAGCACCTTTAGCGATTGCTCTCACATGGTTTTCCTATGAAAGATTATCACTGATTCCTAGCATCGAGATACTTGACTTTGTAGGAATAGTGACTCCTGACATCTGAATAGTAGCTGATGATAGATCGGCATTCTTTGAGAAGAGACATGACTGGGTTTTCCTAGCATTAAAATCCACCAAGTTTATGTTATCCCATTCGTTGATTTCATTGACGTGAATGTTTTTCCGAATTTTTGTTTCTCGAGCTGGTATGGGGACTCTGGTATGAACTAGTATGAAGTGTACTGAAGTTTGCAAAACTATGTACTGAACAAGATGTTTTCTCTAGCAAATCATTTATATGAAGCAGAAAAAATGTGGGTGCCAGAACTGAACCCTGTGGAACAACTGGATTTATTGGGAGAATATCAGATGATACTCCGAAAACACATACAGAGACCTATCAGACTAAAAACTCTTCAACGAAGCACACAACTTTGTGTGCTAGGAGTTTTGGTCACCAGAGTCAACATTGGATCACTCCGAATATCGACATCTTGATTCCTGTCGAGTTTGCAGCCTTCCCTCAGATTCAACCGATTTTCATTCAAATTCAATTGTAACAGCTTTGGCCTACGATGTTTATATCATTAGAGAACTCCGGCGCTCGGTGAGTCTGAGTCTTTGGTCACACCTTTGAGGTGAACATTCCGAATAATGGAATAGGTATATTTGAATATTCCTATTGAATAACTCGGTGCAGGTGGTTGGGTGGCCGACTCATGATCGAGAGGTCGTGGGTTCGATCCCCCAACGGAGATTTTCTCTCTGTCGTGTTTGGGAATGCTCCTAAGGTATGGCTAGTTACTAACATGATCCACTTGCTGAATGACTTCGATAGAAATCTACTTCGATTTCTATCCCTTCACTCTGAATTTGAATCATAATGCATTGAGTTTTAGAATATAAATAGGCTGAACGGTTGACGTCACAATGTGAAATTAGAATCATCATCGTGAAAAGGCAAATACGATCAAATTCAAAAATAGGTATGTGGATCATATTGAAGTTGTGTATTTTTCCATATGGTTTCGAATGAGCCACCAGGTATGTAGCATCAATTCGATTCTATCAGACTATAAATATTCACAACAGTTACGCAAGCAGTTAAATAATTGTTGAATAAAATTGAAACCATCCAACAGGTGATCAACCGAGCAGTCTTATCTTTTTCACGTCAAGGTTGACAACATTATAGGTAGAACAGAACGTTATTAGAAGGTCAAATTTAAAGCCTTTAGGTTTGGTTCAGATACGTTTGAGAATCGAAAACCTCCGTATAAGTAGCAAGGTGTCAACGCATTCGTGAACTTTGATCAATTCAATTTTAACACAATGTCGATGTTTACTAACATCACATAAATGAGTAGGTAGGTACCTACTATTTTGACGCAATTCTCTCCGAATGAAGTATATCGTGAAATAGGAAGAACTGGTTACATCGGTAATTGAAATAGGACCTATTATTTGAGGTTTGTCTGAGTGCTCCTTGGTAGTCCGAACATCATTATTCAACCTTGGCGAATACGTTTTGAATCGGAAAGATAGACTGAAGAGAATTACTCAAAATACGGAATTGGGGAAGATCATTGCTGACAATGAATATTAAAAATTTTTGCAGTGAATTATTTTACAAAACAGAAAGGAAATAACTACTGCTCTTCGGGCTTGAAGGCCGTCGTACTTTGGAAATTCTTCCTGACGTTTCGCTAGCGCGAGTGGCCAGCTTCTTCAGAGGCTTATTCATCTCCGATGACTAAACCATCGGAGTTTAGTCATCGGAGATGAATAAGCCTCTGAAGAAGCTGGCCACTCGCGCTAGCGAAACGTCAGGAAGAAATTCCAAAGTACGACGGCCTTCAAGCCCGAAGAGCAGTAGTTATACTAATAACCTCGGCCGCGAAAGCCTCAACCATTTTGTCACAGAAAGGAAATTCAAATTCAAATGAAGCATAGACATGATTAATATTGAAACGGGGGATATTGAATCAATATTTGAAGTTGAATAACGATCTTCAATCGCCTCCTGGTGATAATTCACGATTGCATCTTTATTTAACGTGATTATCGAAAGCAACCATAGAAGTATATAAACCTTTTGCTATTTTAGATATATATTCATCGTACACACTTAAACTAAGTACCTTCCTACACTTGGTTGAAAACAAACTGGAGCATTTGAATATCACCTCAAAAATTAATTGAAACCAACATAATCCATTACCCAGATTTTATTGGAATTCATCAACAATTATCACACACTTGACTCAATTGACTTGCCAGTGATCCAATTTTTGACAACTTCCGCCATTTATCGAGTAGCTATTACCAAGGAAGAACTTATTTCAGTGCCTGCGCCTTAACAATAGCGTAGGTATGCGTTTTCATAACGAAGACCGTCAAAAATCGAGCTCCTCAGCTAGTCTGAGGAATTGTTCGCTCAATCACAGGTATGAGCTATTTCAAAAGATTTACATGCCGGGTACATTCTTTGTCATATATTATAACCAGATAATAAGTATGAACTGAGTAATTCACATCTGTTTTCCTGAGAGAAATGCTCGGTGCTGAGCAGAATGTGAAATATCGTGAGCCAATGCTGGTAAAAATGCGACATTCTTTTTCAAAAACAAGATTTCAATATTGGCATGGGAAACAACATCTATACGCGTGATATTTTTGCTTTTCAGTTTGTTTGAAGAGGTGAAAATCAAAGGCAACAAGGCAACAAGTGGCTACATGTAGCATGCATAACATGACCATTTAGTTTTTGCTAAATCGGGACGTCTGTTTTACAAGTTCTTGAATATAGAAGATAGAATGAGACAAAATACTCGAAGCACTGAATAACATAAAATGGTTGAAAAGGCACGACTTGCTAAGCCCTAGTAGTAGCGTGACGTCTAAATCGTATTTTTATAATCGTCGGCTGAACGAATTTGTTTCAAAATATTGGGTCTTGGTTTTAGACGAGTGTTGAACTCAGTACAAGATTTATTTATATCCATCTTCGTTATCAATATGTTTCATCACTTTTCCATATTCTGTTCATTTGAGAAAAAACTCTTTCGACGGGCATAATTAGACCCAACGATTATTATTAAAAACGTTCTCGGCATTACTGCCAGGGATTTTTTCATATGTCGCAAAGTTGGAAATAAGTGGCACTAGCACCACGATGTCCAACACTAAATCAGTATGACACATTTTACAGGTAACGTCTGCGTTCTGGCATTATTATTGTGTTACAGATCACTGCTTTGCTTTACACGATCTAAGGATACGTTATCTATATCGTTTCGGTTTGAAATTGAAAGTAAATCAAGATTCACCATTATTACCACCAGATTATTATCACATTATTTGGCTATATAAGAGAAAGGTTAGGAGGTAATTTTTTCAATATCTATTGGAAAGTTCATTTTCATAATGGTAATAATATTTCATAGCAGGAACTATGGGTGCGAGCCAGTGCTGTTGCTAAGAAAAGGTTCATACAAATTCATACACCGGCGAAAAAGTGTGGCATTCAACTTCCTTCAGTACTTCCAGCTTTACACCATTTGTACACAAGTATAATGGAAACACTGTTCAGTGCTTTGGAAGCCAAACCTGTTTTTTTTTGTGACATTCGGACGGGGTTTGATTTGAATCGATATTGTGGAAAAATACAACTTTTGTTGTCTATGAATTGATCGATTAGTTGTGCATATTCAAGGTGCTGAAGAGCTTGACGTTGAAAATTCTATTGAGAATGCAGAAAAATATCTGGTTCAAGTTTTGGAAAAGAAATTATTTGCACAAGTTTCGATCAACTACGCTATCACACAGACCACTATGGAAATGCAGTTTCCAAGCAAATCGTTTCAACTGCATATTTTGACAGCTTTTACGTTACCAATCAACAAATTAATTTTATTCATCCTGATTGCTCGAAACTGAATCTCTTGCAATTTGGATATGTTTTAGAAGATGATCATTTACTACCAAAGAAAATAGTAACATTGTACCCATCCATAGATGAACTTGTACCAAATTGCAGATGCGGTTGTAGATCGACAGGGTTCTTCTCCTTTATATCTTCCTATATCTGTCGTTCGCAAAACAGTGGTCGGAATCCATTTGAGTATGCATCATTTGTATAGCAGTGATTTGTATATAGCAAAATAAAAATAACATTGAAAAAATCATGTTAACAATGTGCTGAGTAGGCGCTCGCAGTAGGAATATATTATATAGCGCGAATACATGCACTCGGACAACTTGTTGATATTTCCATTATTATATCAACTCGAAATTGAGATAGTGTTGTAATTGTAATGTAAATCTTTCCATATAATCGATTGGTGTGACCAGATTTGGCTTATCTTGATGGTAAGTGGTGGAAAAAGTGAAAAAATAGCTATTTTGCAAAAAAATTGTTAGTACCTAATTAACTAACAGGTTTTGGGCCTGGTAACCAAAAAATTCGTGATCAGCGACCCAAAAAAACATAGAATAACACCAAGTTACCGAGGTGACCTCGAAAAGTATACGAAACCCCCTTGGCGGTCGGACTATTTGCAAAAGCGGGACTGTGGCGGCTTTGCTGGGGACAGTGGGACAGACTGCCTGAAAGCGGGACTGTTCTGTCCAAAGCGGGACATATGGCATGCAACAATCTTTGGGAAAGTTGTCAGTCGCACAAATCAGTTCATGGCGACTTGAGTAGTATGCAAGAAATCATGCATGCGTCAATTGCAATACTTGGTAACACGTGGTATCCGATGACGTCGCTTGCTACATTTTGCCATTTGTTGACTTGGTGTGAGGCCGCCTTCACCGACCAGTCAAATGTAAAACGCCCGTTCCACCTGCTTGTTATTTGCATTCTCGAACACCTCATCAAAATACACAGTGTTGATTCTCTGAGATCATAAACCCACCCGTATAGAAATCACGAGAATAATGATTCAGTACTTTGCTTTAGTATAATCATCTTTCTTATAAGGATAGGTGTGTGTTTGTCTACAAGAAACCGACCTGATGGAAGATGTGATAAGAATAGTAATTAGATTCTACTTTGATTACATATAAACTCAAGAATAAGGTTGTTATTAGTTGTTTCTGAGTAACCGTAACCGCATGTTTGGATTAGATGGTAATTCATAATGTTTAAAAAAGTTAAACGGCTATATTTCTTCAGTTCAAACCGTTATCTCGTAGAAGAAAGTTCCCATGGTGCATAAACAGTGAACATACAATGGAAAACAGTAACTTAGAGTAAGCTGATGAAAAAACAATCAAGTATCTACAACAATCCGAAAAATTGATAAAATGAAATATACAGGGTGTTTCTGTCTACTGGCAATTAATTCGAGCGATGACTTTACGAAAAAAAAAGGTTTATGAACGGGTTTTGGAAAGATAATTATTCCTAAAAGATTGTCAATCATTGTTCGAATATCCTTATATGTTATTCATTTTTAGGGCGTCAACAAGATGGTGGTCACAATACCAGCTGTGAACGAATCATAGTATCCCCTATTTCATTACGTATTTGTCCATTTTTGACCGTATTTTTTTCTTGGACCATTGATTATATGGTTGCTGAGGGAAACGTTTTGGTGCATTAATTCCTGATATTCCCAACCAAAGCAACTTGAACCCAAAACTTGGTGATCGATGGTCAAGTCTATCAGCTCCCCAAGATAGGAATCCCATGTCAAAAGGAAGACCTCGTTAATCCTCAATTCAAAAAAGTTTCGATGTTTGAGGTCACGTTCGAATGAGTACCGCAACTGGAGAACAAGTAAAACATTTTCAAGCCATTCTATTCAAATTTCAGTACCTATTAGCTATCTGGATGAGCAGTAATCTTCTTGAATTTTCCTCCAACTAAAAGTATTGTTCTAAAATTGTTCGTTCCGTCGAAAAAGGTCAACTTTCATCAGTCGAAACTTGTACGAGCAATGGATTAACGAGGCCTTACTTTTTAACATGCGATCACTCAGCACGGTGGCATGGCGGGGATTTGAACCCCGGTCTTCGTTTGAATGGCAGACGTGCTAACCCTGCACTACCGAGACCAGGCAACTGAGACAAGGATTCCTAGAAAACAAATCAAGTTAACTGTGTTCGAGGCTCAGGTTGGGTGTTACTGTTTGTAAATGATGATTATGACCATCGGCCGAAGTCGTTCGGTAATTAGGTCTTGAAACTTACTCCTTAGGCTTGTTCTCACGAACAACATTGTTATCCGCGGACTCGTCAACCATTAAACGTAGCAAAGTTAAAAGACAGATTTTTGATACATATGTTACAAATGATTAGGTTAAATTAAATAGATAATTTGAGCTTATGGGTTGCACACAGTCCAGATATAATCAAAGAAGGATAAAATTATATAAAAAATCTCTATAGTAGAATAGAATAGAATAGAATAGAATATCGTTTATTTCCTTAAGACAGTACAAACTGTATGGAAGAAGTCAAAAGTGTAGAGGTGAATTATCTCTAGTTAAAAAACAACATAATATAGCACAATTTACATGTAACAAAACAAAATTAAAATAAAACAAAATAAAACACAATTGGTACCTACAGGGAGAACCCAGTACAAATATGAGTAAATATAAAAATATAAATAATCTATGTTGAGTTTTATCAAAATCGCCGTTTTAAAAACTCTTCTACCGAATAGAAACTATTCTCTATCAAAAACTCCTTCAGTCTCGTTTTGAAAATATATATTGAATTGCTTATTTCTTTGATGTCATTAGGAAGTGAATTGAATATAATTGGTGCCATGGAATTTGGAGCATTATGAGTTATTCTTATTCTCGAAAACGGTACAATGAAGTTGTCTTTAATTCGGGTATTGTACATATGCTTGGTGTCATTCCGGAGAAATTCATTCTTGTTTTTAAACAGATACAAACATAATTCTAAAATGAAAATTGACGGCAGGGTTAGAATTTTAAGATCTTTAAAAACATTTTTACATGAAGTCCGATTGGTTAGTCCCAACATTGACCGAATAATACGCTTTTGAGCAATGAAGACATTCGGTGCTGAAGTTGATGTTCCCCAGAAGGTAACACCATACCGAAGCCTACTTTCGACTTGCGCATAATAGAGCTGCAACAACTGATCCAGGTTTAAAATTCCTCTAATATTTCTATATTGATAAGCAATTGTGTTGAGTTTGGAAATGAGGTCTTGACATTGCGATTTCCAGTTGAGGTGTGTATCAACATTCAGTCCCAGGAATTTTGCCCTTGTAGCAAGTGTAGAAATTTCAGGGCATCCAAATGAGATTTTTTTACAGGTTTTCTGAGGGTTGTGAAATCTTAGGCACTGCGTTTTGTCGATGTTGAGAAAGAGGAAGTTAGCCGAAAACCAGTTATTTATTTCGTTCAGGGTAGTTTCACATTTTTCATTTAATGATTTTTCTTTAGGATCAGAAATGATGAGGGAGGTATCATCTGCATAGATTGTGAAGGAGGCCGGCACTTGGAGCTTATCAATATCGTTTATATAGATGATAAAGAGGATGGGGCCCAAGATTGATCCTTGGGGGACTCCCATATCGTTTTCCAAATACTTGGATGATCTATTTTGTATTGAGACATATTGCTTCCTATTGCACAGATATGACTGTATCCATTCAAAAGGAGTGCCTCTAATACCGTATCGATACAGCTTGTCTAATAAAATGCCACGATTTACACAGTCGAATGCCCTGCTTAGATCACAAAAAATCCCAACAGGGCATTCGCCGGCCTCAATGGAATCAATAATTTTGTGGTAGTACGAATGAAGAGCTGTGGTCGTCGACTTATTATTAATGAAACCGTGTTGGTTGTTCGACATTATTTTTTCTTTGTCAATAAAAGATAAAAGTCGATATAAATAACTGTATTCGAACACTTTCGAAAAACTGCAGGGTACCGTTATAGGGCGATAGTTTTCAAGTAGTTGACGACTATTTTTTTTATGAATTGGAGTTATTTTGCCATTTTTCAATAGGTTCGGGAAGACTCCCGTAGTGAAAGATAGATTGACTAGAAATGTCAGTGGTTTTAGGATCACAGATAGACTTTTTTTAACTAAATACATTGGAACATCATCAGATCCTGATGAGTATTTGTTTTTTAGCTTGAGTTGTAACAACTTGAACAATTCAATTTCATTATAAGTTTCAAGAAAGAAGGAGTTACAAGGTGAATAGCTATTTTTCATGAATTCATTGTAGTTCATCACATCTGATCCTATACATTCGATGATAGACTTAGGGACTCCCAAAAAATAGTTGTTAAATAAATCAGCCAATTCTAGCGGATCCTTAACTAGATTATTTTCGTATTTAATTAAGAAATCTGTTTTAGCATTTCTTGGCTTGTTCGATAACTCTGCTATGACTTGCCATATAGACTTGGATGGATTATCAGAATCTAGTATTTTATTTTGATAGTAATTTTTTTTTGTTGTTGAAATTAGTTTATCATGTATTTTTTTCTTTGCGGTGTATATTTCGGAATATTCTGGGTTATACTTTTTCAGATTGAAGAGGTCCTTTAGATTTTGACTGGATTTGCGTATTTCCCGTGTTACCCAGCTTTTATTTCTATTTTTATTTGCGACATGATATTTATATTTATGCGGAAAGTGTATTTCGAAGTAATGGGAGAATATGCTCCAGAATTTTTTGAATGCTTGATTAACATCAGATTCAGAATAAAGCTCCTCCCAGTTTTCTTTTTGTAGGTCACCGATAAATTCCCGGATATTTGCGTCTTTGAATATTCTTTTGTACTCACGGGATTGGGGACTGCATTCAGAGATCCCCCCAAAGTCAAATAGCAATAGATTGTGATCTGACAAATCAGTATCAACGACACAGCACACTGAATCCTCACCCAAATTCGTAAAAACCTGATCAATCGTTGTAGCACCATTACTGGTAACCCTAGTGGGCCATTGTACTTTATGTTTGAGATTGAAGGATTTTAAGAGATCAGATATCTTCAGAAAATGTCTACTTGGCTCACCGTAACAGTTGGCATTGAAATCGCCACATAAAATTATATTCATACCTGGTTTGGAAACTGCATCTAAAACATCATGTATTCTTTCAAGGAAAATATTGAGATTTCCGGATGGGGATCTATAGCAAGTCAAGATTATAGTGTGGCCAATGTCTAGTTTACAGGATATGCCACAAATTTCAAAGTCCTGTTATAGTATACAGTAATTACACACCTCCATTCATTGGCAAAAATTCAAAACTGAATAGTTGGTAGCTAGATAGAAAGTGAGAATAAATTGTGCATTTAATTGAATGCGCAACAATCTATCAAAATTTCATCAAGAAATCGGAGACGAGAAATTCATCTAGGTAAGCTTGTTATATAGGGATATTTTTGTTTTATTCTCTTCTGAATCACCTGAGACATATGTGGTGTCCCTAATGGCTGTGGGTAGGTATCATACATTTTGATGCCGTTATAGAGTCTCCAACTACATTATAGGATGGTCTCGATAATCTGATATGATTGATTCGCCGAGTGTTATAGTAGTTTTTTGTTTTTGTTATGTATTATAGTGACTGATTTTACACTCTAGTGATATTGCTATAAGTATACCAAGGTCTTTGAATAATGTTCTACAAGAGTATCCCGAACCATTTTTGCATATATACCTTAGAGCTTTTTTTTTGTAATACAAAAACATTTCCCTGAAGGTAAGAGCAGCAAGTGCCCCACTTTTCAATCTCATAACTCAAGGTAATTCAATCAAAGCAAAGAATACAGACCTAGCTGCTTCTAGACCCAAATAGTTAGCGATAACTCGGATTGCATAACATCCGGAAGACAACTTACTACAGAGATTGTTGATGTGGTGATCAAATTTGAGTGTAGAGTCTATATTTATTTCAAGAAATCGTGTTGTTGTTTATTAAGGATATTTTCGTTCTCTAGTGGTATTAAGTCTGCAAGGTTACAACGGAATGTGAAGTAATTAAATCGTTGAGTTATCAGATATGATAGATTGTGGATAATAGAGTCAAAAAATGACATGGGTAATAATATTTTACAAATGAGATAAATGAAATGGAAGATTTTCAGGAGCATCCACGAGGAAAAACAAATGAAAGCAAAAGTAATGATTTATAGATGTACAGTAGTATTTGGTACCAGATCGTGATGTGAATATGTATCGAATAGTTTATTGACAGCAGGATTGTGTATCATGTTTTGTAAATTCGTCGATCAACTGATATCCAATTGAAAGTCATTTCTTTAATGACCTTGCAACTATTTATGGAAATGAATACGGAGAAAGTATGATGATTAATTTGAAATAATCGTGTATTAGTATTATGATTTATTAGAATAGAATGCATATTTTCCTTGTGAAATCATAAAATCGTCATGTATAAGATTCTGCTGTCGAAATAAATAATTTGTCAGTGATATATGATGTATTGGTTATCAAAGGCTGTGAAAACTGAACAATTTGAAAGGAAAATAAACAAGTTGGACTTTATTTTCACAGAAGGAAAATGTTTTTTGCAGAACGCTGCATATTATTTGATCCCCCGTGATATTTACCAGGGGAGTAGTTGTTTTCAGACAGGAGTCTGGCCATAAACCTACTGTGAAGGTTAAGTTAAGGTGCTATTTGAACGTGTTAAGTTTTTTTATTTGTTGAAAGAATTAGTTGCATCATTGGAAATATCAGCATGAGAATATTCGCAGGAAGTGGAAGTAACTCATTCAACTTTTTTCAGAATTACAAATCTGCACGTGTTCGCTATACATTAGATTGGAAAAATCTCTTTTTTATGTGAAAACCTTCAAAAACTCTTTTTGTTTCATGCATTTATGGGCTTATATACAACAAATGATTTGCCACTTGGAAATATTCAAAACCTTAAGGCTGACACTCATATTAGTAATTCACTTTGGAATTGAACGGGTAGCTGTGCCAGATTGTTGGCCCAATCTTTCACAGTGTGCCATAGAACAGGGAAATACAAATATATATTGGAAACCACTTCCTTCCACAGCCAAATTTCCAAATAACTTTTTCAAGGAAAACTGTATTCGGTGATAATCTCGTTATATTATTCCTCATTTCATAGTTATTTGTTGATGAAACAACAGTTTTGTCCTCACCTTTCCATCGAACAGTTGATGTTTGTTCCATTTATTTGATGATTGAGAATGGGAAACCATTCAAGACTTGAATGATTTATTCGTTGAGTATTGATAAAACCAAAATCAAAATCATCCGGGAAATAATTTCACCTACTGATTAATCATAATCAAGTAGCTGACAATTTTATGAACAAATCTATATGCAAATTTCCTCGCCATCCAAATTCAATTATGGAAATTAGTAGATTTTGGAGGTGACTTTGTTATGAGACCGATATGGCTGAACAACTTTGATCTGGGTCCTTTTTCATAAAAGTACAAGTCTTGTAGCCACAAGAGAAACACAATGTAGGTACAGGTAAAAAACGAGTAAAACACATTTATTTAGAATCGTGTTTCATTGTCTTGCTCTTGTAGCTGCAAGACTTGTACATTCTTAAAATAGGCCCCTCTGTTTGATGTTCCTTAAAATATTATTGCTTCTTTCATTGTTCATTGATCCTAATTTCATTTTATAACATATGAATATTTTATTCTTATTGCTTCGATCGAACAGGCGATGTATTATTTTGATGACATCACTATATGACTATTTTATTCATATGATGAATTGGTGAAGAGATAAAACCCTAATGGTTCCATTAAAATGTGTGGGACTCAGATGACTCAATTATCTGCCTTGAAAATTGGTAAAACCCCAATTAGAATCCCAGGAAGAGCTTCAACTGCAGATGTATTCATAGTAATACAGTTGACGAATATATTAAACAATCTCTGTAAACATATCATTTCGTTGGCCGCAATTCTGCCTAAAATTATAACATCATCTTATTTGTTTCAGAAACGAACGACACCAAGAAAAAACCATCAAAATCACCGGACCATCATTTCAGAACGGATCACCGGTAAACCTCGAGGCAAATAAATTTAATTACAGAGTGAGGTATCAGGCTAATTGTTGGTTTTACAAGACCGAAACGGACAAATTATACCGGACGGGTGGCAAAAGCGGCACAAGGGGACTTAATTCGAACATAAAGTGGTAGTAAAGATAAACAACCAATGTGCGGTGTGAAATAGACGGTGAATTTATTAACAATTAAAAGTGCGGAAAGGTGATGCTCGAATATAAAATTGAAGACTGAGTGAATTATAGTTACGAAAGTCATGGATATAACCAAAGAAAATTACAACCCGAATCCGAGGGACAAGGCGAACCCTTTGTCCGTTTTATTTTTCACGTAAGTTGTAAAATGAAATAGGGTGAATATTATTGAATATTTCCCTCATATATAAAATGTCACATGAGAGCAATACAATTATCGAAAACTTATAGCGGTAATTGCATTGTATCGAAAACTTTCAGCGGTAATTGCGTTGTATCAAGTCACCATAACAATACATTTGAAACCGTAACACTAGACGTCAGTGAACAACACAAATAAATGTCAGATAGACTTCAAAAATAGAAAAACATTTCGCGTTTTGGTGAGTGCTCCATACAATCTATAGAGGAAAGTATAAATGAACAAAAAATAACATTTACTTGAGAATTTGTTTATTCGTGAAACATTCCAATGAATTACATTCGTTCATAAAAATGACCAGATAATTTTGCATTCAAGCGTGATATCTTATACAAATTGCATTCGGTTATTTTCATATTTTGTAAAAGATTTCGCCAAAATATGAAAATAAACTTGCAATTTTTAGATATCAAGCTTTCTTGCGAAATTATCGGTAATTTTTATGCAATCGTGCAATCATAACCGAAAACTGTCTTCTGCCTATGATTGGCAATATCTTGAAAAACAACTACTTGCTTCCTATTAATTAGTACGAGACACATTGGATTATGCCTCGATGAATGCGTTTTGAAATTGAACAAAGTTCCTGAATTACCTGTAGTCACATTGTTAGGTACGACGGGCGGAAGTGCTCAATTACAACAATCATAAAACCATTACAGAGAGTCTACTAGCAAAATTATTGCTGGATGTAATTTGTTTTCAAGAATCTCAATTTTTGATGAAGTTTATCATAATTCCACTTGTCAGTATGAGTTCAAATCAAAATGACCTATAGACAGTTCAACATATATTGAAAATTGGTGCTCTGCCAATAGAGTAAACTATTTCTTGATTCATTCCATTCAACTTTGTCTGCATACCTATTCTCAGATTGATATTAGCAGATCAGTATGTTGATTTTCTTACTACCATTTTCTATTACTGAATTCCGTAAACCATATCTATGATTTTTTTTAACATTCGAATTTATTTATATAAAAAAAAATACTGAAACGATTCGATCACATGGAATTGGACTCTAGTTTCGCCAATTCAAAAGCTGAACATCAACAAAGTGATTATAATTTTCTATATTCAATGATACGTTCAAATAAAGCACTTTATTGTGTGCACAGGCTATTGTATGGCGAAACACGTGTAGCAGTATTATTAACTGTCGAGTGAAAATTACACAGCTGTTGGTCGATCATAAATATCATTTACCATTTTTACTATACCGGGTGTCCAAGAGCTCAGATAGAATGTAGTATTTCGGTTGTTGAAAAATTTGCTAAGAACATTTTGAACGGCTTCTTGTGTATCGAAATCACTCTCATATTTTCCATAATATTTCTCCCTCTAGTTTTTTCATTCCAAATGAATGGGCATTCCTGAATTCTAGTGATTTGAATCCCAGATATGTTTATACAGATTAGTTCATATTAGAAAAAAGTGGAGGAGTAATCAATTTGAAATGGAGTTAGGGAGATATCTTGAGGAAAATCGGACAAAAAGTTATTTCAAGAATGTTTGCAACTCGGTATGCACGGAAAGCCTGCGATATGTTTGAAACTATTTTTTGTTTCTAATATCCATCCGGTATAAAAAAATTAATTGTATTTGAAAGTGCGTGCGTTATACTGCTGATATTATAACTTGATCCAAAATACTCATCAAACGTTATCACCGTCACACTGAGATGGGATAAACTTCATATGATATGAACGATAATACTATACTCAAATATAGTTTGCCAAATTCCAATAATAGAATTTTTAACCTTGAAATACAGTTATGAGATACTTCAATTGAACTGTCTATCCGAATAAACGTGAAAAAGTTTCAACGTTATACATCGTTGTCATAATAATCACTTGCCAACTAATGATATGTTCGTGGATGATTGATGTTTTTCAGTTCAGTCATTCCTTCAAAATAGCCTCATTTTCCAAAAGTATTAGTCACTCAAATTGAGAGTACCAAACAGCAACGGTATTTTCAAGCGAGGTAATTTTATTGCATGAATCTGAGGTTCAAGAAATGGCAGATCATTGACCTTCAGCCAAATTCGTTGTAGTGGTTTGCGAAAGACATTAATGAATTTCTATGAAGCAACCTACTCAATAACGGTTGAGAGGGTTCAAGGTAGATAATTCGCCCATTACATTTGGTTGACAATTCGCCGAATTGGTAGAATAAAAAAGTATCAGAGAACTATCTCTATAGTTTCGAGAGTGTTTTCAATGTCAGATTGGTACATAATCATGGGGCACACATTGCAGATACTTTCAAATTACACAGGTATAGATGAAAGGAGTTTTGTATGTTTTTAATTTTCTTCCCGTCCAATATCCACCATAACGAGTTGTTTATCCAGAAGGTGGTTGTATTTTGCAAAGTATTTTCTACTAAAGCGTAGAGAGGACATGCAATATTTTTTTCTTAATTTCGAGAACTCAAAATTTTCTCTACACTACCGAGAAACACAAGATTTTTTGACATTTATTTATTTTCCAAATTTAAATATAAATTTAATAATTCTGTTCTGAAGAGTTTTGAATAGTTCCAGTAATTTTTTGCCGACCCCGATATCGAAAGTGGGTAATGAAGTTTTGAAAAGACTAAAGAGTAAGAAATGAATCCCAGATATTTCAAAGGTGAAAAGTTTCCCATTTTGAAAACAGAGATTTGATTTCTGGTACAAGCGTAGACCTTCATGCTTCGCCCTTTCGCAATACTTAGCCCAAGTGACAGCCTTAAACCCCGCCTACTGCGAACTCGCGAAAAAGGCAAATTCTCGATATTTTGCTTCGCGTTAGAGATACCGAAATGAGCTATTCGAAAAAGCTGCTTGAAAATCGATTTTGACCCTACATAGGAACCGAATTCCAACCCAAAATTCGAAATTTGCTTTGTAATTTTCATTTTCAAGTCCGATTTTCAATCAACTGTTCGGAATAAGAAGCTACAGAAATGAAAAATAGTCAAAATCAATGAAATATGTTTATAAATTATAACCGTTTACCACATGCGAAAATCACTCTCTTTTTATTGACGTATCTTGCTTCGAATAAACTTTTATGAACCTATGGACGAAAATTTCTGTGCTGCTATTTCATTCCGTTTATTTGAAGATAGGCAGTTCCAGATCGACCTGATTAGTGAAATACTGCAACAGTTTTCATGCTCTGAGGTATGTCAAATATCTATTTCTGAGATCAAGTTCTGAATTCAACTTTGGTTGATTATTGTCAGGAATGACGCCAGTAAACAACTTTCATGAACCCAATAAGTGTGAGTATATAGTATATCTCCTTTTTTCAACTAGTCAGGGACTAATCATATCAATCGAGGAGAGATATAGGAAAATTAAAAAAAAATGGACTTATGAAAATAACACTGAACTCTGGAATGAATATAAATGATATTGAAATCACCTAACAAAACTATTAACAAAAACGAAAGAAAATTACTATAAAACCAAATTAATTAGTGCAAAAAACAATACGAAAGTTATATGGAAATTGATAAGGAATACCGAAAACATAAACTCGGAAAATTTTGAATTTTGTAATAATAATGAGCAATACACTGAAATGAAACCGGGTTAGCCACTCTGAGTATTTGCAAAAAAGACTGAGAAAACTAGTAAGTATACACGTTTTATGAGCTACGAAAATTATTTTCAGTAAACATACTCACAATTCTATACGGATCACTGATCGAATCTATTCTATTGTACGGTATCATCATATGGGGTGGTACTCGGTACTCACAAAACCAAATAAAAACACGTATATATATATATATATATATATATATATATATATATATATATATATATATATATGTGAGAAGGTTAGACGACTGTCTGAGTTAAAGAAGAATCCTTTTAATATTCGGGTGTGCAGTCAACAAGGAATTGGAAAAAGTGAACTCTTTATTCTGTTCAAGCTTTCGAGTCTTTATTGGCTCTCCATCAGGAACTCTACAACGAATTAGGAAAATTGTGAGAATAGAAAAGTTTTTTAACATGTGCTTACTTACGAATGTGAGGTTAATAATCCTTTTTTAATAAAAACATGAAGGACAACATATCACAAACACATCGACCTAATGGTACAAATATAATATAAAACTTTAATTAAAAGATATGATCAATCATACATTTTTCAATTCTTTTACATGTATGATTGATCATATCTTTCAATTAAAGTTTTATATTATATTTGTACCATTAGGTCGATGTGTTTGTGATATGTTGTCCTTTATGTTTTTATTAAAAAAGGATTATTAACCTCACATTCGTAAGTAAGCACATGTTAAAAAACCTTTCTATTCTCACAATTTTCCTAATTCATTGTAGAGTTCCTGATGGAGAGCCAATAAAGACTCGAAAGCTTGAACAGAATAGAGAGTTCACTTTTTCCAATTCCTTGTTGACTGCACACCCGATATATATATATATATATATATATATATATATATATATATATATATATATATACATATATATAAAATATAGAAATGAATCTTTGAAGTTCTATTGTCAAAACCAAAAAGATTCTCAACTTTACAGCTCTTCTCAGAAGCAAGATTCATGGTCTTACACCAACTTCATGTTTTCAACGACTCTAAATTTGTGTACAAAAATAAAATCGATTCAAACATAAATAAACACGATCATAGCACAAGAAAAAGAGACAACATGAAAACCCCCAAACTAAAATAACCTATTCCCAAAAATTCGCAACAGGACCAAAAATTTATAATTGCCTACCCCATCACCCAAAAAGCATAACTAATTTTGAATTATTTAGTAAGGAAACGTAGGGAAACAAAAAACTTATAGGTACTCCAAAACAGAGAAATTCTTAAGTTCATTCTATATTGGACTCTTATACGAATTATTTTGCACGCCAGAAACGCCTACACATCTATAACTCTGCTTCTTATGAGTATAGGTTATCATTACTATTATGTACATCCTTGTCTATATTCCTTCTCTCTTTTCTATTCATATTTTTAAGATCGTATATTATGAGTACACGTTATTATTACTATTATGTACATCCTTACTTACTGTTCTAACATTATCTTTACTGTTCATGAAACTATCCATTTGGTGTAGGAATTTTCATGTATAAAGTATACTACCTAATTATTTAATCTATTTGCTACGCAAATCTACCAGTCAGGAACACTAGAGCTACTCCAGAAGTTTGGTGCAATGTCATACTGTTGAAATATAGCATCCAACCGGAAATGTAACATGAGTTCAATAAAAATTATCTATCTATTAATTATTCCAACTGCTATACATCCTATTGTTATTCCGTCGAATATTTTCCTCATATATAAAAAAATGTCCCATAAGAGCAATGCAATTATCGAAAACTTACAGCGGTAATTGCATTGTATCAAGTCACCATAACAACACACTCGAAACCGTATCGCAAGACGTCAGTAAACAACACAAATAAATGTCAGATAGACTTCAAAAATAGAAAAACATTTCGCGTTTAGGTGAGTGCTCCATAAAATCTATAGAGGAAAGTATAAATGAACAAAAAATAACAATTCCTTGAGAATTTCTTCATTCGTGAAATATTTCAATGAATTACATTCGTGCATAAAAATGACCAGATAATTTTGCATTCGAGCGTGATATCTTATACAAATTGCATTCGGTTATTTTCATATTTTGTAAAAGAGCCCTCGTCCTTCAGACTTTTGCCAACATATGAAAATAAACTCTTGCAATTTTTAGATATCACGCTTTCTTGCAAAATTATCGGTAATTTGTATGCACTCGTGCAATTATAACCGAATACATATTAGTCATTCCCAACATTACACCAGATGCCTGATTTTATTCCAATTCCATCTCATCAACCAACAACTAACTGTATTGAGCATTTTTACTCTTTCGACATTTAAAACTATGGGAATCTAAATATGAAGGGTCTAACGGTCCCGTGTCTGTGGTCACAGTAAAAATATTTTTTTCTATTTACCAGTTGTTTCATTTTGTTTTGTCAGGTGGCACTATGACCTTCTTAATGAAATAAAACAGAGCCATCTGTTACTTTCTTCAAAGGCTTTGAAGTGCAATTTCTACAATAAACAAGGCTTTGAAGTTGCAGTCGGAGTCATTTGTCAATTTCGGATTTGATTTTAAAGATAACCTAACACTTTGTCGGTTTATTGTCTGTTAGCACTCTCAGATATATTTGATTATAAAACTCATTTGAATTTTATTAACCAACGAAAGAAATGAGACTGATTGTACATAGTAAGAATAGAAACTATTTTTTAAAGCTTCGAAGTAAAGAAACGTGATCAGTTTTCAGATATTATAACTCAGTCTGCAAATGGTTCAGATGACTGATGTGGAGAAAAAGAAGGGAATAAATTTGAGTATACATACAGGGTATTACAAAAATATCTGGACACATTTCTAGGCTGTGTGCTTCCAAAGTGAGGTTTTTTCCATATGGATATATGTTCGAAAATGAATTCCCTTTGAGATAAGAAGCTGCGACAAACTAGGAGTTTTTATTCAGGTTGTTTTTCTTCCAAAACGGATATTCCAAGACGCTCTTGCTCTTGAATGGGGATATATTTTCGACAATATTTTCTATGGGAGAAATAGTCTCATTTTGATCCCAAAACCATTTTTGAGAAAATTCACGAAAATAATTTACAACATGAATATTTCACTGATCTGAACTTTTTCATCAATAGCGGTTGACTATAGTATCATTCTTTTTTATTCTATTCTTGCTCATATTTCCGTTATAGTTTTCTTATTCTTGCGTTTGCTACAGGAATACTATAGTTTTATTTTACAGGATGTTAACAAAAGTGATGAAATGCCAAGTCAATATAAAACATTCGTTTCAATTACAAGGTGTTAACATGCCATTCGATTATGAATGATTCTTCAGTTTTGATTCACTCAGAGAAAGTACTATCACGGAACAACTACAACCACATCTCATCAAAAACCGGCAACATCTTGAATATTAAATTATATTATGATAACCAAGAAGGAAAAATTGAAAAGCTATCATTCCTATTCTCATCGAGTTCTGAAAGTCGCTTGTTTTATTCGACAAGATGTATTCGTGAAAACTTGAAACAAGAATAGTGTTTGTCAAATATAGAAATATCCTATAAATGCTATACATTTGGTTCAAATTTCGTGTACTGGGTATACATATTGAGTAAAGAGTCAGTGCCTGACGCGCCTTATAAGCAGGGCAGTTCGTTTGGATATACTCCTTCTTTCCTATTATGAATGATTCACTCGTCTATGAATGATGGATCAAACGTAGCATACTAGCCAGATGAGGAGGGGTGGAAAAAATAAGTTCGTACACGAGCGTACACCAAGCAGAATAATTCGGGTGAAAAGATTTTATTCCCAGCTGGTCGGATCGTACGACAGAATTTAGTTGAAAATACGAGTAAGTTTCTAGACCAGGCAGAAAAGTTCAAATTAATGCTCTTTTTCAATACCGCTAAGGTTCCAGAAAAACTTGTTTGCATTTCCAATACGTGAAATGTGTGATATTTCTTCTTTAACACTAGTTTTGTTTTATTCTAATAATGATCTGGAGACAAAAAAATGCAAAAAAGTCCTTCAAAACTCTTTCCCACTACAAAAATAACTATGTTCCTAAATACATTTTCATCTGAGTAATATATTTGACACGAGTTTGTAAATTTCACAGAGATCACTGAACACGGAACAATTCGGATAATATAAAACAAACCAGAACACTACAATCTTCAGAACAAATAGAAATACGAAACGTAATTAGAAACTATTCAACACTATGAACTATCTAAATCCTTTGGCATTATTTGAATAAATATTTTTATCAAGAATTATGTTGACGAAGACCTGCGAGTAATATTTAGTGAGTAAATATTTAGAAATAATTATGCCAGTTGTTGGTGGAGAAGACAGTAAAGTGAAGTGTGAATTTCGTAACATGGTTGACGAAGGATCCCTAGGCCCTAGTAGACGAACGAGTGATGATGTTTCTATGATATTACCGAAGCATATTTGAACTCCATGTTTTTGCTACCAGCATATGTAAAGTAGATTCGAGGAAATAATATTAAAGTCTGAGAGAGTTCTAAGAACAATTAAACTGAACACGATGTTAGATATATTATAGCGACAGCTGGACTATCCTCAGACATCCCGTCTATCAGGTACTAAAATAGATTGAATTTCTGAACACTTAGTAGGTACGGTTTAGTCAACAGTTCATAGAGAATTCAAACAATGATTATCCAGTTGAATATAACAATAGTCATCAATTAATGACACCATAACAATAATGATAATTAATCAAATTAGGTTGATAATGAAATAAGCCAAAACTGCTATATCTCAGTCCGGAAAAAAAATAAGAAAGTGAATGTATAAGTGGCTAAAACTTTTCTTTTTCCTATTACCCTAACACCAAACTGATATTTTTGCAAGAAAATTAATACTCTTCGATTCAAATTATTAAGGAATACTAACAACGTTTACATTACTGGTATCCGCAATAGACTTTGTCATCACACGAAGACGACTTGGTTCCAACAATGTTCTGAGATTATCTCTTCAATCTCATTTGGTTTTCCAAGTTATATTTTGGCATTCATTTCTCCAACTTCGATATTGCGTTTGATTTTTGCTCACAAAATCCATTTCATTTTTCGGGACCTATATTTTCAATTTAGATTTTTGACCTAATCGCTTGACCAGTGTATTATTCTCGTTATAGCTTTGTAGGTGTCGATGTGGGTTGCATGGATTCCAATCGTGGCAATTGTTTGTAATGAGTTTGTCTTGTGCTTCGAATAGCATCTTACCGTCCATTCTTTTGAAACACATCAGTTTTATCGAAATTCGTTATATCAAAAAAAATATATTCCAATTTGGCCAACAATGTTTCATCAGATGGACAATAATAGTATATATATTATGCAACGATCGTGTAATGATGGTTATTAATATATGAGCATAAACCGGGATACGAAACGAGCCGAAGGTGAGTTTCGTATGGTTTATGCGAGTGTATTAATAACCATTACATGAGAGTTGCATACGCTATTTTATCTACACCCGCTAAATAGTGAAAAACTACAAATATTATATTAATATTTGTATTGCACACAATAATACTAAGTAATTTAACGAATTTCTTTGAAAAATTCCACAGAATTGTAATTAATAGTATTACTTCGAGAAATAAAACGATGAGATATGAAAAGAAGATCAAAAATCAAAGAAAAAAAAGTTACTCGAGACCGGAATCTAACCAACGTCTCTTCCAGCTAGAATATTCAATCTCAGCGCCACAGACGGCTTGGCTACGGAGAAGCCACAAAATTTGATGAAAAAATAACTAATAAACCCTGCATTTTTCAAATGAATAATTTAATCATTTTAACTGTATTTCTGTCGGTGAAGGTGTCGAAGGTGATTCTCCCATATCGCTGGTATCAGACATTTTGTTATGATTATAGATAATTGGCTATATTCTTCAAAAGTTCAATACCTATACCGATTTTGACTTGACAAATGTCAAATGCAGAGCATGCACATCATGCTTGATTGAAAAATAATGGGTTTCTATTGGTTGAAAATCTGTATCGTAATGAAAAATCTGTATAGTAATGGATTTCATTATAAAACGGGTTGTGGGCATATAAGTGTATTATTAGAGTACGGGTGTAGATAAAATGATATTATAACATTAATATTAGTAAAAATAGCATACTGTTCTAGTTTTTTATTTTAATTCAGAAGCTTCGCCACTGATGATTTTAATGATATCCGAATGATTTGGAATATACTGTTCTGCTTATTCTGGACTATTTTATCAAAAATAATGGAAGGGGAAACACCTTTCCAACATATGACTGGCGAAACCAGCCAAAATGGCAGCAAAAGAATAAACACTTTAGGATTATGACAATGGAAATCAATTAGAAATAGCAACGATATTTACATTCACTGTCATTTTTCAGACCGAACATCTAGTGATCAATAAATGTTTAAATATAAAGCTCATATAGTAACTTGGATCATGCTCATTATATTGAAGGCATTAATCTCAGAAATGACTAGCCTTGACGTCTCATCTGGCCCACTATTAAAATTTTTACACGTCCCACCTTTCTCGATTAATCACGGTATCTGTTGCGAAAACGATAAATCTTGTTTACAGGTTGGCGCTTACACTTGTTTGATTCAACAACTTACTATGTTTCTCAATAAAGCTCAATGATTTGTCATGGAAAAGTCTGCGAATCGTAAATTAGAAATCACAACTCATACGAAAGAAGTAAAATCAAAAAATACAAACATCTCTGTTCATAGGTACGTGTATATCATTCAAAGACGTTTGATTCATTGACAAAAAGTAAGAAAGAGTCCATCTAAAATAGCTACTCTACTGTACGACGGGCACTGGGTTGCAAAAAAATAACTTTTTCTTGTTCAATTTGTGTACAATGTGTACTGAACATATGGTAATTGAATCAAATAGATAGCATACATAGGATATATCTACACAAAGCAAAATAGAGAGCTAGTTTTAGAAGAAGTCTCAATCACCAGGATAACATTTTATTCCATCTTTCACAAGATCTCTCAGAGAAAATCATTTTTTGAGCTCTTCATTGGAATAATGTTTAGATTGCGGAACACTGTCACTAGAATCTTCAGAATTCATAGTATTCAACTCGGGACAAGTCTGTCATCAGTTTAAATTGATATTTCAGTGACATTCATTTATTTGAAGACCAAAACCAGCTATCATTACAATGATTAGGAACTTGAGTATTTTGTGGAGAGAGTGAGGTTTCATGATTTTTTTTGTGGCTTTCTTTTTCTCTGAATCAAAAATTATAAATAACAACATCTATGAAAGAAGTGAAATAAAAAAACAGAAACACTCCCTGTAGGTTTATATCATTCGAAGACTTTTCTTTCATTCACACAAAGGAAGGAAAAGTCCATCTGAAGCATCTAGCTAGGTACAGCTTATCCAATCTATCATGGCACAAACTCAGCTACTTTTCCAGTTGCACACTGGTAGTGTAGAACGTGACGAAAGAAATATGAATAACTTTCATCACAGTAAACACATATAATGGGTGTTTTTTTTGATCTTAGTATACTTCACAGAGATTACTGGGAATATAATTCATTAGTTCTGTGCCAAGATGGATTGGATAGGCTGTACCTATATAGCCCGTCCCAAATAAGTGATGCTATAATTTTCGAGGTACTAATGCTAGTAATGCGACATTATTTTCCACAATATGGAATTCTTTACACAGTTTTCGATATAGATAGACAGAAAATGTGTTGACAGCTGTGAACTTTACCGTAGTTCAAAGGAGGGACATTAAGGTTCTTTATTGCGGAATACTTTCAAAGAATCGGAACATTACAGAACGGAGTTTTTCTGGGATATTTATGTTGTTTTCCATATGATAGATACATTATCAGGCTTTAGAAAATTAATTTAGATTTGAGTTTTTCCCTTCTTTCGAAACACTCATGTGGAGTACCCAGAAGACAAATTAAGGTTTTTATTTCAATTTTAGTGGCGCCAAGAACCCACTAACTCATATTTCGGTGGCGCATCGGTTACTCAACTATAACTACGGAATATCTGAGAAACTCGACCGTACTTCCGGCATCTGATCAGAGACATAGTGCATTATCTGAATTTTCAGTAACTGATCTTGAAGAATAATTTTTCAACTAAACCTGATGACACCATTTCATTTTGCCCCATTTGAATGTTTCTGAATTCTGAGAAAAAACTTCACCTGATGGATTTCTAAATAGTATATCGCACATAATATGTTGCTTTTTAAGAAAGTAAGAAGCGAACTCTCACGTCCTTATGATATGGAATATGGATTAAATCAATGATGATCCTTCGATAGAATCGCCTGAAATATGGTATCGATCTTGATATATACTACTCGAAAGACACAAAAAATATTGTCTAGTTTCCGTTATAAACTACAGTTTGAATTCAATCTTCAGTTCGAAACCGGAGTTGAATCGTTATCATTTTCCACCAATAACAAATCAGAGACTAATTGAAGCTGTTTCCGAAAACGATTTGATCAAGACAATTCTCGGTTATAATTGCACGAGTGCATAAAAATTACCGATAATTTTGCAAGAAAGCGTGATATCTAAAAATTGCAGAAGTTTATTTTCATATTTTGGCGAAAGTTCCCGAGTCCGAAGGACGAGGGCTCTTTTACGAAATATGAAAATAACCGAATGCAATTTGTATAAGAAATCAAGTTCGAATGCAAAATTATCTGGTCATTTTTATGGACGAATGTAATCCATTGGAATATTTCACGAATAAAGAAATTCTCAAGGAAATGTTATTTTTTGTTCATTCATACTTTCCTCTATGGATTGTATAGAGTACTCACCTGAACGCGAAATGTTTTTCTATTTTTGAAGTCTGACATTTATTTGTGTTGTTTACTGACATCTAGCGATACGGTTTCAAATGTGTTGTTATGGTGACTTGATACAATGCAATTACCGCTGTAAGTTTTCGATAATTGCATTGCTCTTATGGGACATTTCATATATGAGGGAAATATTCACTCAAATAACAGTACTGCAATTTGCAGAACCAAAAACATAATTTTTTTCATAGCATTCATTTCATTCATTTTCATAGCTATGTGTATCAGGTCACGATATACATCTACAAACATCCGAAAAAATTATCGCATCATCAATACCTACCGATGTTCTAATACTCTTGATGATTTCGGTTAACGTTTGAATCGTTTTGGATTATTTCCATAACGAGGTTGAGAAAGGTGTTTTTGTTATATTCGTTTGTATATACGATTCTATGAGCATCATTCCATATTAGTCCAGTCTATGAGTATTTATCCCATAAAGCACCGATTCGCATGAAAATTTGGATTCAGGATCTACATACCCTCTTTTTCAAAATCTACCCTGTGCCGAGGGTTGCTTTTCCCCTGGGGGTGGATGCCACCCCTTCTTGGGGGTGAAAAAATGTTTATTGGAAATAAGTGCGGAAATCAATAGATTGACTAATTCTAAGCACTTTTTGTTCAAGGGAGTTTTCTCTGGAAAGCAATACTTTTCGACTTATTCGCGAGTGAAATTGTCGGTTTTCAGGCAAAAAAAACACGTTTCCATATCTTTTTCCGCGAATAACTGGATAAATATGCATCTAATCGAAAAACCTGCAGAGAGCAAAATTATAGCTTTTGAAAAAACGAAGGCGATCGTTTATTTGTGATGTATGCAAACCCACTACACACTGAAAATTGCTTGTTGAAAGTTGATTGGTATTTCCAAACGCCAAAATGAAAAGTTTCTACGTACAATAACCAAAAACCAATGCATTTTTCGGGAAAAATTCATTGGACTTTTTTTGAAGTCCTTCAAAAATCCTTTTTTTTTGTTATTCATTAAAGTTTCTAGCATCAAAACTTACCGAGGTATGAAGGAAATAATGTTGAATCCTGTTCTTTCGTTGAAAAAAATTGTGAATAACTCATCCTCTCTTCGCCCCCTCTTTGAAAAAGATCGTTGTTACTCCATAATTCACTTCATTCATGTCCTGATAATGAGTTCTGAGTTTTTAATCAATTTGAAGTACGTAGTTTTGGAAAAAATTGAGATTGAAGAGAAAAAATCATATACGTAATTCAGAGAAAAATCACCATTTCTTCGAAATAACTCGAAAAGTATCGATCACATGCAAAATTTTTTGGAGTACAAAATTGAAGGTTATTCTTCTCTGGAAATTTTGATGTTTAATTTTTTCTGCAGGATGAAAATAGAGCAAGATATGGCCACTTAAATATTATGAGGGTTCGCGCAAAGTACCTTTTTTGAGCCCTTTCAGCATGAACCTTTCCAAAAATATTATCTGAAACAAAAAATCATGTGAATGGGGTCATAGCTCTTGGAAAAAGCTACACAATACTTCTTTGGTGGAATTGATTGCTTTAAAGACTAAGCGAGTTATGGGAAAAAAAACAAAACCAATTTTTGTAGAAATTATTAGTACATTAGTATATTAAAAAATACACTATAGACAACTGTCACAACACGGTTCCAATTATGGACCAGGAGGAAGACAAGATCGAAGACGAAGATGAGGTAGAAAGAAATAGCATCGAAGAGGAAGACGAGAGTGAGGAGAAGTATTAATTATTATTACTTTTATTTTTTGTAATAATGAAATTCTTTATATTCACTTTTAATTATTAATAAAAGTTGTTGAAAATATTTTAAATACATTTGAAGATGATTTCAATCGATCACACATCAAAATCTGAACTTAACCTTTTTTTAATGGGGTAGTTTTCATCCTCAACAAATCAGAAGCAACCCCGAGTACAGAGGTAACTTTAAAGTAGAGTCCCAATCTGAATTTTCATATAGTTGGGTTTCCCGGTTACTCAATAACAATTTCGATATAATTTTTTAATGAAAACTATCATAAGGGTGGTTTTTAGGGGTCGAAACAGTTTAATAGATCAGAAATTGTCTATCAAGGTTAATTCAACGTTTTTACAGATGACTGCACGCTCAAAACTAGTATTTTGTAATTTTTTTTGAATAGGGCTAGTTTTCACCTCTGATGAATAAAAATCAACCCCAGGCACAACCTCAACTCTGAAGTAGATGGTAGGTGGAAGCTAAATCTAAAATTAAATGCAAATAGATACTGAATGAGTTGAATAACTGCCAAATAACATGTTAATTATCATTTTCTGATGATATTCTGTCATAAGGGGGGGGGGTGTTAAGGGCTGACACTGATTACTGAACCATATATTATATTAAAAAGTATCAATTGATTGATTTTACTGATATAAATATGATTTCAGTTTATTACATGCTCCAATTTAAAATTTTGAAATTTTTTTTCGAAAAGGGGTGGTTTTTACCCCCCCTCCTCCAAAAAAGCAACCCTCGGCACAGGGTAGATTTTGAAATAGAGGGTAAGTAGAACCCAATCCAAATTTTCATACGAATCGGTGCTGTATGGGATAAATACACAGTTTACACTTTTTTTACCGTCATAGACTGGAGTATATTGAATTCCTTTGCTTTGCACATCGAACTGATTGAAAATTCATGTTTCAAGAGATAATATAATCTAATTATAATTCGGCTGGTTGGATCCTTTCAACCCCCAAAACCATTTCACAATCACACTTATCGAGTATAAGAAATTATGTAATACGAAACAATAATATCAAATTCTTATATTCTATCGTACTGATAGTTGTGATCCACTGTATACAAATGGAATACGATGTTTTCTTGGATCTGCCACTCAAAATAGCAATGGTTCAGTGACAACTTTCAGAACGGTACCAACAATATTATTTTTTTTCTCTATTATAATAACTAGCATTCTGTAAGTGCTGATAATGATGATTTGACCTGTAGTACAGAAGAATAATGAGATAGATAACGGTGATTTGATTGAGGTTGGACCCAAAGCACAGATTGATTTTTTTATTATATTTTTTTATTTTCAAGTTTTTCACCATCATTATACCGACTTAAAATTTGTAAACCAATCGAAGAACATACCATAATTTCAGGTGAACCGATGAACATTATTATTATTATTATTATTATTGAAATTTTGCAAATGAGTATTCTGAATTTAGATTGATTGACTGAAATACCAAATCCAGACAAAGTTGCCACCCCAACAAAATCATACAAACAAAGAATCGGGTTTCCTTGATGACACAATGTCAATGCAGCACACATTCCTATACACCATGTCGTGTGGATGGGTAACATCTTCTTTACGTTACCTGACCGGACGTCCCTGCTTTAATGAATTTGTGGTTGTGGTTGACTTCTTTATCGCTATGATATGACATAATACCTCTACCTGCTCCGAATGAATGGATCCCCTTTATTAAGCACTTTATATGCACTCAATTAACTTTATTCGAGATAACTGAGAGGAAGACCCTGTGATCGTGTGTGGTTGCCTGAGCGCACGATAGAATGTGAATGTCAATATTTTGGAAACGTTTGTTTGGGTCGAACAGTTACAGAATGCCTGATTTGAACGAGAGTGTGGGAATATTGAAAGTATTGATAGACAGTTCAAAATATCGAATATAAGCTCAAGATTCAGTTGGTTCAATGGAATTTATTTGTATGCGATAGGACGGTTTCTCTTCCAGAGTCCCCATACCAGCTCGAGAAACAAAAATTCAAAGAAACATTCACGTCAATAAAATTAACGACGACTTGGTAAAAATAATAGAATGGGGTAACATGAACTTAGTGGAATTCAATGCTACGAAAACCCAGGCATGTCTCTTCTCAAGAAAAGCCGATCTTTCATCATCTTGTATTCAGATGTTAGGAGTAACTATTCCTACAAAGACAAGTATCTCGATGCTAGGAATCACGATCAGTGATAATCTCTCATGGGAAAACCATGTGAGATCGATCGCTAAAGGTGCTTCCCAAAAACTTGGATTTCCATTTCGTGCGAATAAATACTCCACTTCGGCATCAAAAAATTCATTGCTGCTTCTAGATTCTATTCAGAGGAAGGCAATTCGTCTTTTTGGTGATTCTTCGCTTACAGACTCGCTCACTTCATTGGAACATCGTAGAAGGGTCGGAGACTTGTCTCTCTTTCACAGATATTTTCACGCTCGGTGCTCTTCTGAGTTGTTATTAATCGTCCCACCCTTGGCAATATCTACACGGATGACTCGGCAGAATTCCCACCCCTTTGTTGTGAATTTGGAGACCTTTCGAACCTCTCTGGCTCAGGGATCTTTTTTCAATAGAACATCTGAGCTTTGGAACTCCTTGACAAGAGACATTTTTCCTGAGGCATATAAACTTCGACAATTCAAAGTGAATGTTAATTCGTATTTCCTGTCCCTTGATCCACTCGGTGTTCTTTGAACATTACAGGGCTTTCCTTTCGTGTGAATCTCCATATAAAAATAAAATTGTTTTGAGTATATAGTTGACCCGCATTTGGGTGTTGCAAATTGGGATTATGACATTTATTCGTTAATTTCCCATGAAACATAAACATATGACAAAGAAAAAATCAATAAATCTTTCAATGAAACTAAATTTCAATTCATTATCATCAACTGACTAGGTAAATCTCAAACATTTCTCAGAAGTACATCAATATGACTATGACTGTAATAATTATAATAATATATATTATTATAATTCTAGTTCGATTATCAGTTCAACATAAGATTTAAATGATTTTGGAAGTTCAGTATAGTGTGATATTCCTTCGAAACAAATTGATTGCTGATCCACATTTGTTTCAATTTGTTGTTGCTGAATCATCTGACTGCCTTGTTGAATGGGCGCACACACACTTCACCTTATACTTACTTATACTTCGTGACATACTCTTCGGCATCATTAGTTCCTTATTTCCTTTAGAGCACCATTAGTAATGACTGGATCCGTTATATACCAGAATGTGCCTGATATTTATTGAATTGAACTGGTCGAAACTCATTGAAATACATTTTTGGCTTTTCCCTCCCCTGAAAATGAAAAAATCTGACAATATCTGTTTCTAGGGCGAATTGGTAACTGTTATATTACGAATGAGCAACATGCCTTTACGACTCATATTGATTTCTATTCGGTCACCTTGTCAAAATCCAAATGTGTACTTCGAATTATTTTTAACCCATATGCAGGACATAAAGGAAGTTACAAAAACACTATCCTTCATTTTCTTGAAAAGTTCAACAATTCAAAGATCAACAAAGAAACATTCTTGTTAGTTTCGATGTAGTTAGTTACCTTATTTTCAAATGTATCTATCGACAAAACTTCATACATTGTGAAACAAAATTGATTACTTCCAAGTAAGGGATGATTTTTATTCACAAACATTTGAAACGGCAATGGGATCTTCACTTTCCCCTTTTGTCAGTAACATTTTTGTGGAAAACTTCGGAGAAAGTTATATTGAGCGTGGTGGAGATACGTTGATGAAATATTTGTAATCTGGCAAAACGGCGAATATGAATTGATTCAATTTTTTTGGCATTTCAACCGAAAAGATTCCTCAAGTGAGTACACCATGGAACATGAAAAAAACAATCAGCTTTTTTCTTGAGGTTCCAATTGAAAATACGTTCAATAATTTTGTAACGAGATTTTTCAGGAAGAACATTTTTACAAATCGGTATTTCCATTTCAAATCAAACTTCAAACCATAAAAAGAGTGTGAAAAAAGTTATAAGTATAACTACTGCTCTTCGGGCTTGAAGGCCGTCGTACTTTGGAATTTCTTCCTGACGTTTCGCTAGCGCGAGTGGCCAGCTTCTTCAGAGGCTTATTCATCTCCGATGACTAAACAGTTCGATTTCTTTAGTCATCGGAGATGAATAAGCCTCTGAAGAAGCTGGCCACTCGCGCTAGCGAAACGTCAGGAAGAAATTCCAAAGTACGACGGCCTTCAAGCCCGAAGAGCAGTAGTTATACTAATAACCTCGGCCGCGAAAGCCTCAACCATTTTGTAAAAAAGTTATAATTAAAAGTCTCTAAGTTGAACTGGGAAGATTCAGTCCGAAGAACGTGTGTCAAAATCAACACTTGGTAGAAACATTGATGAGGTACTCATGCCTGTGTCACATTTTGGCACAACACACAAAACTGAAATCCTCAAACGAATTTTTACGAAAGGCTCGAAAGAGGAAGCAGAGTATTTCCGAAACCAAGAGAAAGAATGAGATATTTTTTACATTTTTTCTCAAATTGAATATCTGAATTCACGAAGAATTTGATGCGTAACTGAAAAAATGACAATTTTGATTTTTCGAAATATTGCAGTTACGTAATACTTATTCATCTCCTAGAATAACATTTTAACAACATTTAGTCGATACTTGATGAATATATATTTTACGGTTTCCTGTACGATGCTTTTGAAAAAAGGGTTTATGAAACTGGCAAGACAAACTTATTGAGGAAGATATAGTATAGCAAAACACGTGTCGTGGTTTTGTAAACCCGTTGTTGGTGATAATCGTTCAGGAAACTCTATCATTTGTTGCAACCATTAACTTTTCCTGAACCTATCATTTTCACCGAAATCGTTTCGTTTATCATACCTTCATACAGTGCATTTCTTTTATGCCCCCCCTCCCCCCCCCCCATTAATTTTTTGAATGAGTCAACTCAAAAAATTGAAAAGTAGAATAATGGAATTGATGCATGAATACTATATTTTGGACTAGAATTGACACATGAGAATTTCAAGATGGCGAAAGGGCGCCATCTGAAAAAAATAAGATGGAGAGGGGGGTCTTGTGATAATTCATTCTGAAGCTTCTGACGAATACTTTACAACCCTAGAATATGAACTCAATATATTTATCTACCACAAAATGGGGAAACATTTAATAATTACCTGAAAACAAACATATTAATATCGACATTTCTAGAAATACTCGTTTTTCTCAGTCATATGGCAATCGTAACAACCCGATAAGGTTCTTTATATAGGTTAATTTTTGTTCATAAAAAAAAGACAAAATTGTCAGTACAACGAACATATTTCAAATATTCTCATATAGTTTTCGACTTTATAAGTAGATAGGTACCACGTGAACTATCTCCAAATGGTCAATTGAACAAAATTCAATAGGGGAATTATTTGTATTTGATTATGCTGGCAACTACTGTTGATCCTCTAAATACCGAAATCCTAATGGATTTAATATGGATGTTATTATTCCAACACGTAACATAACTCCAAACGAGTAAGAAACTATTTGGATAATACTTTCCATCGTCGTTGGATTGGCCACCGAGGTACTACGGTATGGCCAGCCCGCTTGCCAGATTTGACACCTTTTTTATGTGGCTGTTTGAAGTAGAAGGTGTACAAATCTGAACCTGCTTTAATATTGAACAATACACACATTGTTTATTTCAAAGATATGACTAGTTGAGATTGTATGATATATTATTGAATTCTTCCACAATTCCACCCAGTATAATTAAAAATGGAAAAAAGGAATGGTCAAAACATCTCAATGAATACAAAAGAATATGAGTAAGTAAATTCAATAAAAAAGTATAACAACGAAATAAAAACAAGACTCTTAAAATGAAAACAAAATACTTGAACATTAATATTTTTTATTCTATTATATTTCTGAATAAAATTAAATGGAAAAAGTATAATAACAAAATAAAAACAAGACTCTTGAAAGGAAACAAAATACTTGAACATAAATATATTCTATTTCTATTATTATTCATCTGGTCTCATTCAATTTCTTTCTCAGATCTCTCTTTTGCGTTCACCAACCACTGTTTGATGCAGCATTCAACATCAGCTCGAGTGACTTTTTTGTGTACACCCATTACTGCATCTGAAAAATGTTTTTCAAGTAATAATGGACATTTAACTTTCACTAAATGGTAACAATATCAAATCTTGGACTGTTCTGTTATTATGAAAGAAAATAAAAATCCTTTAATAATTCGAATGTGATTCTCACCTACTAGGACATTGGCCAAATGAAAAACGAAAAAATTTTCTTTCTTCTTGAATCCCACCCAACTGAATGTCATTGCCAACTGATTGGCCAATACTTTATCCATCAATCTTTTGACCATTGTCTTGTGATTGCTCCCCCCAATTCTTGAGAGTTCCAGTAGCTGAAAAATAAAACATCTTTAATTGTTCTCAACTGCATAATAGCAAACTAACAAAGTAATCATAACAATAACTGATTCAAGTTCGTAAGTTAGCTAGCTATGAGAGAATAGAGGTAATGAGGAATTGGGCATTTTTGTGGAGAGAATGAGGTTTGATGCCTATATGGCAACGACGGGCGCTGGATTACATATAAATAACTTTTTCTCGCTCAATTTGTATATCAAGCATATGAAAATTTAATCAATCAGTAATTTCTATTTTTCAACTCTGAGAAGAAAAAAGCCACAAAAGAATTCATCAGAACACAGGTGTTTTGTCAAAATGTTGAAATGAGCAGAAGATAGTTCCAAAGTATGTTTATTTTCCGTCATCAACACATTTTTGTCTCAAATATCTGCATAAATGCTTGGGTAGTCAAAAAAATGCAATTGCTTCAAATAAGAGATACACGTTAAATTATTCAGTAAATTTTTGCATATCTTAAATTTGCCTATAAAAAAATACTGTTGTATATATTCCATTATTATTTTTTCAGATTGTGGTAGGTTAAGAATCCAAAAAAATACAAGAAAGAATCCATCCACCACAAAATAATGACATTCAAACAGTACTAAGTTCCGAAATAATAATAATTTGATGAAACTAGAATAAAATTCGAAAGCGATCATTTATTTCGATGAATCTGTTATTTTTTTAAATCAATATGACAGATACCGAAACATACCACTTGCTTATATTCATGTACAGCAGAAAGTAATAAATATTTGTAGGAATATCGACGTTGCTGTGTTTGAAAATGTTCGACTGAAATATCGGATAGGCTGTTCTTATCTCAAGACGTTTGAGGCAACCATTTCAAGAATTAGACCGGGAGGTCATGACAGGTGACGTTCCACCATTTTTTCGTGCATGCCTTTTTAAGGCTTGATAAATAACCCTAAAATATCAAAGATAGTCGGATTTTTAGCCCCCCCGCGCGTCCTCTTCATAAGGAAAAACGCTTTTCTTTCTGTAGCGAATTTTCGTGTTTTTCCGTGATATTTTACTGCATGCCATTGTAATATACGGAAGTTCAAACTAATTGAAGCTCTAATAATTGATGGCATGCTCCCCGCAGCGGCCCAAGATGATCAAAGGGTTGTGAAAACCTGAAAAAAAAATTTAGGAAAATTCCGTGTTTTCGAATTGCATGCCGATGTGAAGAATTGAAGTTTTTATAATAAAAACACTATGGAAAAATTGGCATGCACCCCTCGTAGGACCAACGGTGAAAAATTTCCGGAAAATTCTGTAAAATTTTAACACCGATTTTCCGTGATTCCAAACTGCATGCCATTGAAGAAATACTTAATTCGTACCATTATTGAATAGAAGAAAATTTGGCATGCACACCAGGGTGTTGCAAAATAGAGGCATGCGTGACGAAAGTTGCAAAAAACACTGAGCAAATTTAGGTGACTTGTATTTGCATGCCGTTTTGAAATTCATGAAGTTACCTTATTTCAAGTCATGAATGTGAATGGCATGCATGTAGCTACAGCCCAATACACCAAAATTGTGAAAAAATTGAATAAACATCAATTTTTCAATTGAAAAAAAATTAAAAAAAATGGCGTAACTGCTTTTCGCATGCTGCTTTGTACCTATGTACTTTTTTGAGCCGAAATGCAAAATAGCATGCATGTAGCTTTATGACAATTGGTTAAATAAACAAAAAAATCGTCCGATTTAATAATTTTAGTATTTTTCAAATTTGTTATGAAAAATGAAAGTAGAAAATCATTTTCAGCATCATTATTTTATACATGAAGTAATATCATTAAATTCACTTGCCACCCTATTTGGGTAAATATTCCCATCTCTTACTTAACGCTCAGGCGATGTATCTGAGGCGTGAGTGCATGTGAGCCAAGAATGCTCTCAGCCGACACCCTCCTACCGCACCACATGCTGCCAGAACCCAGCAAAATATAAAATCTTGACCTGATACATCATGCCGACTGGTAACGAACTTGTTGTTTACTTCTATACGGTGGTATAGGCAATGGCGTAGCGTTTAGCGTCTATCATAGTGTTACGTGCTAGCGCCGGCCCTGACGAGATCGTAAACGCAGATGAGGGATCGCGTCGTCATTTTCCAAGAACTGTTGATTGCCGCCTGGAGAATTCGAGACACGTCATCGGGGCATCTCTCGAGGATTCTTGATAGGTACGCAGGTATATAAGCATCGTGATATCGCGGCGGAGAGAAGTTTTATTCGGAGAGTTGGTTATTGACAGAGCTGGTTAAGTGGCAAATTTTATTCAGAGCTAAGAGGTGAAAGTTATTGGGAGGTAAGTGGAGCAGAGCTTTGTGCGGAAGTAGAATTTTTAGTACAGAGAGTTTTGGTACCGAGCATTGGAAAGTTATCGGAGCGATTTAAGTGATTGTGTTGTATTGTATTGTGATAGAGAGTTATAATAAGAGAAGTTCAGTGTTGCCCGGTGTTTTAATCGACGAACCCAGAGATAAATCGTAACAGTAGTGTCAGAAGTTGGATTTTGAAAGGATATATCGTAACAGTGGTGTCAGAATTAATATTTTCCAGAAGAAAGATTGTAACAATAGGGTAGTAGTAACCTCACGTGCTAGTCGACGTATGATAGGCCACTTTTAGACTAGAGACCGGGAGATTCGTGTCGTGTTGAATTTATTTTTTTTACAATTCTTGAATGTTGGACTGTGATAACATGTATGTTATTTCAGCCATCAACTTGAAATAATGTTTATTCAAACAATTTTCATAGAGCTACATGCATGCCATTTCGTATTTCAACTCAAAATAGTATCTACAAACGAAATACAAAGTGGCATGCAAGAAGAAGTCACGGCATTTTTTAGATTTTTTATTCAATCCAAAAATTGATGTTTATTCAATTTTTTCACAATTTTTGTGTATTGGGCTGTAGCTACATGCATGCCATTTACACTCATGACTTGAAATAAGGTATATTCATCAAATACAAAACGGCATGCAAAAACAAGTCACCTAAATTTGCACTGTTTTTTTGCAACTTTTATTATTATTTATAATACGATGGGCTTATTCAACATGCATGCCATTTGAATTAGATAATTATTCCGTTATAAAATTAATATTCATCCTTATTAGGAGTGATTTGGAATCACGGAAAATTGGTGTTAGAATTTCACAGAATTTTCCGGAAATTTTTCACCGTTGGTCCTACGGGGGGTGCATGCCAATTTTCCCATAATATTTTTATTACAAAAACTTCAATTCTTCACATCGGCATGCAATTTGAAAACACGGAATTTTCCTAAATTTTTTTTCAGGTTTTCACAACCCTTTGATCATCTTGGGCCGCGGCGGGGTGCATGCCATCAATTATTAGAGCTTCAATTAGTTTTAACTTCCGTATATTACAATGGCATGCAGTAAAATATCACGGAAAAACACGAAAATTCACTACAGAAAGAAAAGCGTTTTTCCTCATGAAGAGGACGCGCGGGGGGGCTAAAAATCCGACTATCTTTGATATTTTAGGGTTATTTATCAAGGCTTAAAAAGGCATGCACGAAAAAATGGTGGAACGTCACCTGTCATGACCTCCCGGTCTAAATCTCCTATACTGAACTCAGCTTATTTCCTCAAATTTTGAAGGTAAACGTCGATGTATGCAGGCAATTATTAAATTTTCCGTCGTATTGTACTAGGTGAAGATATTGAATTCATATTCTAGGATTATAAAGTATTCGTCAGGAGCTTCAAAATAATGTATCAGAAGATCCCTTCTTATTATTTAATTTTTTTTCCAAGTGGCGCTCTTGAAATTTTCATGTGTCGATTTCACCCCAAAATATAGTATTCATACAACAATTTCATTATCCCAACTTTCATTTTTGTCAGTAGACCCGTTCAAGAAATAAAGAGGTGGAGCATTAAATAAATGCACTGTGTTTAATTTTTTCCGACGACACGATTTCACTATTCAAGGTCACCTTTCAGAACTATAAAATCATCGAAACTTATACTACTTTTTGGAAAAGCCATATTATTCCAATAACTTTCACTATTAAATGGGTATCTTGGGACAGCGTTACGAATATTATCCTGAACTGAAGCTGTTCAGAAATACCTGTTGGCAAGAATGTCAGAAAGATGTATTATTTCGGGTTTTGGAACAATTCTAAGACTGAAAGAATACATATTTTTCAAATGATTTCTCGTTTCATGGAAACATCAAGCTCTTCATGAAACCAGAGTAAAAATTCCACTCTGGAACATGTTTTTCAAATACCTTCAACTTCATATTATAGTTACGGGTTTATTAATAGGGAAATACTTCTATGCCTCGCTCATTTGCCATACTTCATTATCCTCATTGAAGGAAAACATAGTCATCCGGTGTGAAAGAAATCTGTCAAGTGACCAACCACCCATGAAGTTAAAACGTGTTCACATAAAACTCAAAATACGAAGCAGGAGGAACAAATGTCAAGCCATTTATTATTTCAGCACACATTTATTTTAGTTAAAAGTACAACACATGTCGAATACCGAACTTCAACGTATCAAATTACGTATTGAAAGATGTGACAGGAATTTTTATTTTATTTTTTGCACTTACGTTTAAATCGTTTGGGTAGCGAGAGAAAATGCCGTACGGTACATCTGTCATCGATTGGTATGCAACTGAAAATAATCAACTTCGTTAACGAGTGGGCGTGCCGATAATATAATCATATTTTCCGAGAAGAATTTCGGAATGATTGATGATTGACGTATTGCTTTTTTATCATTATCATATTTTCATGGGAAAGAGATCAGTGTAGTGTTCAGGGAAAATCGCGTGAACCAATTCAAAAAAGAGGCAGATTGCATAAATTGGGATAGAGGTTTCAAACGACATCTATCCATTCATTTGTTATGTGTGAAAACTATCAAACGCCTACTGATATTCTGGGGGCAGCTACTGAGTAACGACCCAAGCGACTTTGGAGGACAAAGCAGTTTATTGTTATTCAAAAAATATTCCAACTTTAAGATTCCGTTTATAGAAAATATGGTAGGAGTCACTTGGTTCTTTTGAAATTTTGGAATAATTGTGTTCGCGGTAGTTATTGTTGTTATTGATGTTTTAGGTGTTTTTTTCTGCTTTTTATTCGGGATAAAAGTTTGTAAAAGAGCTAAATTGATACTTAATAATGCTTCATGACTTTTGGGAACGACCAGGTTCACAATATAGAGCCGGAAAGACTAGAACTCAACGTATGTTAGTTTTCAGTTCTATAAAAAATTTATAAACATTTCAATTCGATGCGAAAATCCCCAGTAAATGATACATTTAATAATTGTGACATGTTTTCTTCACAACTGAAAAATGCGCAAGATCTGAAACAACAGCCGTTTCAGAAGAACAATATGATCAGGTTTAATTGTCATCATTTTGTGGTGGATGAATTCTTTCTCCGTAGTTTTCTTGGGTTCTCAACCCATCACAATCTCGAAGAATAAGAATTAATATTGGAATCTATATAGGTGCAGGAGGAGAGATTTTGATAAATATCAGTTCTTGTATTTTTTCGACAAATCTTGCTACCCTTCTGCACTTGTATAGATTCAAATATAAATTCTTACTTTTTCAGACTCAGGTTATGAACCCAGAAGAACTAAGGAGAAAAAATAAGATCAGCATCTCAAAAAGACGCAGCTTGCTCAATATCAGCTGGACAAACATTTTAAAGAAGCAATTACAAACCCACCTATCGAAACCATTTGCTGCGATATGAAAAAGGTTCTGGTTTGACTGAACTCCCAACAAATATTGACTATTATAAACGACAATTAAGTATTATCAATTAGGGTATTCACTCAACAAACACTCCATATTGCTTTTTTATGGAGAGGGCCATAAAAACAATTATTGACGTGCTCCTTGAAAAAGGTGGCAATATTATGGTTGGACAGCTATGGTATATAAAAACGAAATATAAAAGTTGATTGATAATGTTGAAAACAGTTTCGATGGATCACCCTTTATTAAATGAAGATAGTTTTAAATATCTTCAGTCGGAGCATGTCTTTTCACCTTACGACACAGATTTTGGACAATTAGAAAGGGCGCTCAAAAATCCAGTTTGAATTTCCACTTCAAAATCTTTTCGTCTGTTATCGGAAGATGCAAGAAATATAATAAATACCAAAAATAATGAAAATTGAAAAGTCAAAACAAATTTCAATATTTTCTTGTTTCTTGTGAGTCACATTCACCTGACGAAAATATTTTTAAAGATATGGGCGTCTCGAAATTAACCCGAGACAAAGAACCTATTGATCTCAAGAAGTTAAAAGTGTTCTGAATGAAAAGCTATCTCACAGAGATAACATCAAGACTTTACTGAAGTTTCCTCGCAGAAATGAAATTGATTTTAACAGAATCAATTGAAGAAAAACACAATTCTTCAATTATTGAAAAGGAACCATCAACCAAAAATTGATGAAGACATGTTTTGAAATTTGGAAAAAAGATTGAATATTCCATACCATTTGCAAAAAACACAATAAATTCAAGAAAACTTGATTTTCCATTGCCTTGTTTTCGTATGCCCACTAGCTTCAGGTAGTTGCATTCATTTGAAAAAAGTTCTCCAAGAATTTTTTTTTTCATTTCTCACACAGACGCACAGACTCACACCCTCAATTAGGGCCTGCGTTTCATCAACAAGAGATCCGAGAAGATAAAGTTGTTACCTACCACGAATAATTCTATTTGACGTGGGATGAAGTTTGGTTCCCTTTCGAGATAAGTCAAGAGCCAAATAAATATGAAAAATGAAAAGAAGTGGCTCTTATAAGTATAACGTGTTTGTGATTTGAATAAGCCAGTGGCTTAGCAGGATTCTATAGTAAATAATGAAAGATGGTTTGAATTTAGTCAATAAATTTTATGTACAGTACCGTCCGAAGATTTTGGGATCTGAACAGCTCTGCATACTTTACAAAAATATACAACCATGTCGAAGTTATGTGTAATGATGTTTTCGTTGATAAGGTATAGGTCTGGTTTACAAACATTAACTAGAAAAGCTTCAAATTTGATATATTTATAACCGTTTTGGGAATATTAGGTTGGGACTTATTTGTGAGGACTTATGTTGCATATATTTTTATAGACAATGAAATAAATATGCACTGAAACTCGAAAAAACTAATAGGTTTTTTGAGAGAAGATACACCATTTGATTTCACAAAAATCAAACAGATTCTAGATATAACAGACCATTTAAAAAAAATCGATCTGAAGCTTATCTGTTTTGAATTTATTGACATTTAGATGACATTGATTTTCATGACTACCAAGCGGAGTCAGTATAGTGATATATATATCCTAGTGAGTCAAATTTCCGTTTTACTGTTTATACATTTTCAACAAAAACGATTTATTCTATTCAAGATTCGAGCGTGTATACAAATTGAGCAGTAAAATTGACTTCTGTAATACGTACCTATGTAGCAAAAAAGTGTTCGTTAATTTCATAACGTTTCTTCTTTTACAAAAGTATTTATTCAATTATATTCCGAGGAAAAAATACAAAAAAAATTCCTCAAAACACCTGCTGTGTTTGTTGGATGATCTTTCATTTGCAAAACCTCAATTTTCACCTAATGAAGATTGGAAAGATATATTCGCAAAGAGTATTTGTTTCCCCACATCATTTTAGCACTGATTATAAACTTTCTTGAAAAAATGATTATACCGAGGGAGCTTATTTATAGTTTGAAACGGGGTATTGAAGTTTAAAGAAATAATCACTGCGTTTTTCAACGAAATTATCATTTTTGAAATGATAATTCAATTCTGATCAAGTGGAGTCCCTGATTTTTTTGTTCGACGTACGGCTTCAGAATGAAAGCATGTGCATTGAATATACGAAAAAACATATATATATATATATATATATTCTGGAAGGAATTCAGTTCAATAGACTAGTTTGTAGTTCCATCTGAGCACCTTCAGGACATATGTACATAGGAATTTTTTCTCGAAAATGACCCAAAAATAAATTTCCTGAGCATGAGCATGTTATCAAGAAACAACCACCACCAATATTTGAGTCACTTCAATCGTTACTACTTTATAATGTTATAACATATGATTTAAACAATTGTTGTGAAAATTACATTCTCTTTAACAGAGTTTAATCAAAACAACGCCAAATTGAAAACCCTCGCAGTCGACACGAGGTTCGTAAACCAAGTTGGCTTCTTCAGAAAAAAATTGATCACTTCATATCAAATGTTGAGAACAATTACACGTGTAATTATGTACGTTCACCTATCTCGTTTAAAAACAATTGGGAGTTGAGGTGTATGAAAGTATTCTGCATTATTCAATGCTTCTAGAGCAGTGCTTTTCAAACTTTTTGAATACACGACCCCTTTCAAGGAAAAAAAATTCTGGCGACCCCCTTGGACAACAGAAAGACAAAAAATAGTAATGTAATTAAAAGACTACATGTAATTTGTGACTTTCTCTATTTAGGTACCTATATATTCTAAGAACTAACGTTCACTTCAATGGTGGACATCAAAACTAAAAAAAGGCCTCAATTAGAAAACGATTTGATTGTGAATATTTCAATAATAGCACCACGATTTGAAAAATAAACAGGCACATCCTTCTCACTGAAATTGTGTTTTAATGTAGGTAGTGAATCATGTAGAACCTTTACTCATTTTCTTTTGCCGGCGACCCCCCCAGGAAGGCTCCGCGACCCCCCTGTGGGTCGCGACCCACAGATTGAAAAACACTGTTCTAGAGTATTTTTTATGTTTCTTGTTGAACTAGGTTGAACGAAACAAATTCAGATAAAATTAGAGAAAATATTGGAATAATTGCCTATTACTCAATCATTTTTTTGATACCATCATCGTGAAAAAGAAGGATGAATTTTTTTTAGTGATTTTTCACATCCAACCAAATTCCACTTGGATGATAACCCAGAATGCGATAAGATATGTGTTTGAATTATACCTACTAGATAACCTTCCTCCATGCTAGCCACCCTAATAATTATAATAAATAACCAGAGAACCTCTTTCAACACTTCAAAAGTGATTTGGGTCTCTTAATGGGAAGACGAAATATTAAAAGAAAATAGATACTATGTTCGAAATAATAAATTGACCAAGGAATAGTGTGAAAAATGTATAATAAATTTATATTTTAATCGTTCTCACTTCGGTTTATCTTATCTTTCTTCAGACAAAATATTACTCTGAACCAACTTAGGAGGTCCGAACATTCATTTGAATGGTTATTTATTGAGGGGAGCTGTCAAAGCTGTCTAACGCCTGTAAATGAATGCCCTTGTCCTGTAGGCCATTTTTCATAAATTCTTGATCTGTTTATTAAGATTGATTTTAAAGAGTGGACCCAATATACTTATTATAAATTTTCAATTTCTTTTGACTATATTCCTCATTCTTGCCAACATTTCTACAAAAAAATTCAGGTATTATACCTAATAATCAAAAAAATAAGTGAGATAATGATCTAATATGTTGAAACCCTGGAAAGATCCTATAATAGCCGAAAATAATATCAATTGTCAAATTATGAATGAAGAATTTCAAAAAGCTCGCAATGTGAATGAGTCTTCAGAGACTGAACAGATTTTTTGATGACCCGAGTATAAAGAATTACCATTTTACATATCCTACTCATTAATTCTATGGAAAATTTCTTGAATTCACTCATCAGAAATCAATTTACACTTTCGAAATCATCACATTCAACGCAACAAGTATTTTGAAGGATATTGGAGTGAGGTATCGTAGGATAGTGGCATGGTGTGTCATTCTTTCAACTTGCGCATATCAGTCATAGAGGTGATCTATTCGATTGGGACCAAACGAAGTATAATTAAAAATATCTTTCACAACTTTGCAATGAATTGTAATAGTGTTTGTGTATTTCTATTGAAATGAATGAAACAGAAGAATAATTTATTTATGACAAATGATTTAGTCGTAAATAAAGTAGAGTATGATACTCGCAATAATGACTAATACTCTTTTGGAATATTTTTCCCTCTCCGCTGACGCGGCTCGATTAGTAGAAATTCCTCGAGAATGATAGCTATCATTATTGACTCGTGATATAATCTACTATTATATGCTGGTTCCTACATTAGGGCTGGTGTTTGTGTGTTACCATCTATACCTTCACATGCACATTTATTGTAATTAAATGTTCAGAATTTATGATAATGAATGATTCTTAGTATCACGATTATGAATCAATTTTCTGTATCACAGCTATGTCATGACGTTGATATTTTTACTGTAACTAATGGAGATACGAAAGCTTTTATACCGAAGGTTCTATTCTTAACTAATTGAAATATGTTACGTTATATGTAATCTCACAATAAGAAATCAATATATATTGATGATAAAAACAGTATTCATCATATTTAGTTCAACTATCTTCGGCATTTCATTTTTGAAGTTTTTGAATTATTTTTCGGTGATGGAATTAACTATTATACAATAATAATACTAATGATAAAGTAGTTCACCATATATTATTGCTCGTCGGTTGAAAGTTTCTATGAAGGTTTATGGAATTCAACTCCCGTTTGAAATTTGTTTAGTTTGGAACAACACAAAAATAACTCGAACGAATCCACAATAATAAGATAATATTCATAATATAACGTGTGGAAGCATTCAACGATTTTGAAAAGTAAAAAAATTTACTAGATTAGCAATAAATGATACCATGACGACTAGATATTGAAATCAACACTCAATTGGCATTGGAAATGACTCTTAGGCTTGACTTCACCAACGACTTTGATCGGGATTATCGTGCTAACTGGAATTTCTCAAGGCATAAATGCGTACAAGTATTCCAGTTCAGTTAGCAAGATAATCAATTTTGAAGTCTTTGGTGAAACCGGGCCTTAGTCAAAATTTCTAATTATATAAAATTGCAGAAGATATTGAATTTTTCTGTGTGTATACTTGATAATTGTATTAAATATTGAATTCAATCCTGTTATCACTGTAGTATCGAAACGTAACACGCCCCCCATTTGATATTTAAAAGGTACACCAATTCGATGCTGTGTGTGTTGGGTGATGCATTTTTGAAACACATTCGTCCTCAATCATAACAAAAGCACAATAGAAAATGTTACGGGCACATGATGAAAGGTCGACGACTAGATAGTAACATTTCAATAGTATCACGAACAATAATAATCCTCATACATAAATAGAGGATCGTGCTCCATAAAAACCCTCACAAGCGTAACTAATTCGGGTTTGCCAAAATAGCACACAAAAAATCACTTGCCATTCATGACTTCACAATACGCTATTTCCAGATATCCTTTGAATGCCCATGATTGCAAGAAAAAATGCAGGGATCACAAGTTTGCATGGTTTGAGAGAATGATGAATGCTACAAACAGATGTTGGTTTTGAAAATTCCCCTTTTCGGCACGTCCAATACCATTGAAATCACAAATTGGCCGGAAGGGACTGGGATGAGCATCATAATTATTATGTTATTGATTTATAGATAGAATCGGGGCTCAGCCCTTTTTCTCCGATGTTATAAATGAGAGTAAAAGGTAATCAGCATTCAAGGGACGTGCCCGTCTGAACAAAATGATTGGTGATAAATAATGACCATTTTGGTAAATCCATTTCCGGTAAGAATAATGTAGTTGATTCATTGAATCCGAAAGTATTTTGTTTCTTGTTTGGTGAATCATTCTTGGTGCAGAGTTTACTGTTGGGTAGGAAATTTGCTGATTTATATGCATGAACTGTAGAATATAGAAACGAATTAATTTGTGAAAAAACTTTTTGCTGTAAGATATTCTCAGGAGACAGAAGGCAGCAATTGTATGGAAGACCGTAGCGATATTTGTTGAATATAACATCAGAGTCATGAAAAATATCGACAGTTTTCAGGAAAAAAAATACGAAAATTTTTCCCCAATCATAAAAATAGAATCAACCGATTGAAGGAATTTGATATCAGAGGAGGGAAATTCACTGGTCTGTGTTGGTGGTTTTGTCCGAAAGAGACCAGTCTACTTCATTTTGTGAGCTCAAAGCTTTCAACGGTAGTAAAAATATATTTGGTGATTTAACAGTCCCTCCCAAATATTTTGAGTATTTGATAAGATTAGAGAATATGTTTGTTTCGAATTTTAATAATCACTTTATACATGATGGTGTAGAAAACATATTTTTCAAAGAATATTCCAATGTAGAATTTACCCATCCATGTAGCAATTTTCCCAAGGAGTATTTACTTCCATTGTTTACAAGAGTTCGAATCTACTACGCAGTGAAATTTGCAAACAGACAAATAAGATCTCAATGTTTAAATAAAATTTGTAAATATTCTATTTATATATATATATATATATATATATATATATATATATATATATATATATATATATATATATATATATATACAGGGTGTAACTGAATAAGTGTAAAACATTTGCGGAGGTGATTCCTCATCGAAAAAAAGAGAGGATCTTTCATATAAAGAAACTTCATTGGAGCATCCCTTGTTGAGATACAGCTCCTTGAAAGGGGTACATGAAATTTGTATAACAATTTTATTCACGAGCACTGAGAAAGTTACAATATTGAAATCAACCTGTCATTTTGCCCTACCAAGAAGACACTTAGCCAGTAATTTATTTGGTTTACCCCATGCTTGCAAGGGGTGGAAAACGCAACCCCTAAAATTTATTTCCAATGTAACTTTTTGTCTTATTATTTGTTTACCATTCAAAAGTTTATTTCCGATAGCCTGTTTCATCCTAAACAAAAAGTGTCTCTTGGGTTTTTTGCTCAAAATGAACCAGTTCGCAGCAATAAATTATTTCATGAACAACTACAGAGATACATCGTCATAAATGCGAACTGGATTTATTGTTATTTTGTGGTTAGTACCTGCATTGAACGATTGAAGGGTAATAAACAAAACTGATCTATCAATAATAAAATACACAACTTTCTCAGTGCTTGTGAAAAAAATTGTTATACAAATTTTATGTACCCACTTTTTCAGGGGCTGTATCATAACAAGGGATGCTCCAATAAAGTTTCTTTATATGAAAGATCCTATCTTATTTTCGATGAGGGATCACCTCCTCAAATGTTTTACACTTATTCAGTTACACCCTGTATATATAAACGTCACTGCAGCAATCTATGTACTTTGTTATTGTAGTTTTACTACAAAATATCTCTGAAAATGAGTGATTGCAGCGGGAGATTTATAAATCAAGCTGCATTAAATATTTGTGTGGAGACACACTGAATGTTTGCAATAGCACGTGGAAAAGTATTACTTCCTCAATTCTTATACCTATGCGGAAGATTATCTTTTCATCGTTCACTAATGTATATCGTTTTGATGTCCATCTCAAAACCACGAATATTCGGTTATTAGGATCTGAAAATGAATTGAATTGAATGTCGATGGGATATTCTATGGTATCTGGGAGGGTTGCGGCTGTGCAAAGCCATGTTATTGGTTCAGATAGCCCAATACAACTCATCTGCAACATCAGTAGATTTTCAGATGTTGGTAATGACTAGTGAATATGACATGTAAGGATGCGTACATTTTTCAAATGTCAAAAAATAAGAGCACTATGACATTTGACATTATATTTTCGAACACTTTACTATATTCGAAATCAGAGGCCAAATTGTATTCCACGAATTCGATTATCGAATTGTGTAGAATATGCATATATTTTCAGTACAGCGCCTGGTACAGTCACAGTCTGAGCTACTTGACAATTGAGTTCGTGAAATCTGGCCTCTGCATTTAATTCTGATTTTATTGACTGCAAACCTGCGCTGTTTCAAGCTTCAGGATGTAATGAGACTGTTTTGAGGAATAATGAACAACAGAAATTGTTCAGTATTTCACGTATCAGATAAATAATAATATGATGAACTGGTTATTTTTGGCCTTCAGAGTAAGACCATATTCGTTAGGAATATTTTGGTATTTTTTCTGAAGGGGCAGAAAAAACGGAGTAGGAATTTACTTTCACTGCTTTCATATTTGCAACAGATAAATGAATCTTTTGTGTTTTTCAGATATACATATGGAATGTTCAAGAGAGGATACAGTAAAACCTTAGATGCGGACGACTTGTACAATCCATTGAAAAGTGATAGAAGTACAGTATTAGGAGATAGATTAGAAAGGTAAGTTCCAACGAATGTTCGTCTGATAAGAAAGAAAAGCTGAGGTGGATTATTTGCAAAAACAATACGTTCGAGCCTTATCATCCCAACAGTATCTATAACTAACAAACAGATGGTATAGTTAGCTGACGTTTGAAATTATGTTTTATTCAATCCACGTGCAGTTAAAAATATACTGAATGCAAACTAGACCATTCTCCAGAGCCAAGATAGTAAATTAGTTTCACAAACATTAGCTGACACTCGTGATTCCAGATTATGTCGCCATAGTGAAAATTATTGAATGAAGGAAATGCTTGTTGACTAAGGCAGTTTCAACATAAGCTTTGTATTATTATTGATTGTTAGTTTAAAATGTTTTTCCGTTAACCAGCTGACGAACGTCAACACTCATATGTTGGAACTTGTGCGAGGGATGGCTTAACGAGGCCTTACGTTTCAACGTGTGAATCCCAGCACGGTGGTACAGCAGGGAAATGAAACCCGTGCTTTCGCTCAATATGCGGAAGTGCTACACTGACGAGAACCATCACTGACATCATTACATTGTCATTGAATGAATGAGAGGATGGAATTTGTAACCGAACGTACCCCTGTCTTATATGTATGGTTAAAATACTGTCACTTTGAATCGTCATGCTTATCTGCTTCTTGATCACGATGTCGGCTTCCCACAGGAAACTGTCACCCAGCCTGTTATCAGAAAGAAACCCCATCGTATCACCTTAAGAAGCTGAGAGTTTTATTTCTATAAATTTATGACCTAGTTTTCTCACGTTGTGTTTGTTTTGGTTTTGGTAAGGTTCGTTTGGGATACAAAGTTCTGCCAGCTGTAGAGAAATGAAACGCAAAAAATTGATCAACAGATTTATTGACTTCCTAGAAACAACTAAACCATGCATATGAGCTAGAAACTGCTGATATTACATTTACTGTAATCCAATTTTAAATAGGAAAGTCATCTGATTTGGAAGAGCAAATACCTATCTTTGGAAAATATCCATTGTAGAAATAATTGATAATGAAGATCTCCAAAATGTAAAAGTTTGAGTAATTATCAGAGCTCGGTAAGAGATTTTTTGTCGCCAATTGTGTAAATGGGCATCTAGTACACCTATACCCCCACAACCATGGAGTTGGCCAGGTTCTGTCTCAGCGAGATTCATCTTTTTGGGTGCACACCATCTGGCAATCAACCCGATACCGTCCTCCCCATCTTTTTGACTTATTCGTGCACAGCAAAATGTTGGTAGTTCATTTCATACTCTTTTTGATTTCCTATAGTGAGGGAGGTACCATATCTAGTGTATGAGTAACATTGCAGTGAATATAAACGTACTCAGTTCAACCATTTCACCATTTAGCGGCAGTTCATTAATATACCCCGCATATTTATTACTACAATCATTTTCAAATCTTACACACTGGAGACTTTACTGTAACATAGTTCTCTATTACTTAGCAATTGGATATTTTCCCATTGACAATCTCTAAGTTTGAGAGACTAGTTTTGAAATTCTGAAAGAAGTTAATGTGTGAGACTTCTGGATACTTGGTTCCCATTTCTTACGGACCTGTGCTTCCTTGTTCCAATTCTAACGGTGTTTCATCCGATCTTGTCGGCGACTCCATCCTGACAGAGCCTGGTACCGGGGAAGAATTCAGGTCCAAAGGAAGAGTTCTTGCCTGGTTGAAGGTCCAAGACCACAGAACACGTATATATAGAAGGGTATCTGCCATTAGACGCTCTGGAAATGCATTTTAGTTTACGGTACTGATCCATGCAGCGCTGGTGCACGGTTGAAACATATTGTTGCCAACAGATGGCAAACTTGTTGGAGCCGGACTAACAATTGACGGTTGAGATAATATGAGGCTTCAGTAGCGACATCTTTTAACAACAAAAACTATAAAAGCGTGGCAATATGTTGAAAGTTAAAACTTTTTTCAGAGATTAATTACCCTACCAACAAACTGATATTATTTGCACTTGAAGCGCGTTCCGCTAACAAGGTTAGCATGTTCAGAAAAAATTGATAGGGAGATACGAATATCAATTTCCTTCTCCTGAACATGCAAACCTTGTTAGCGGAACGCGCTTCAAGTGCAAATAATATCAGTTTGTTGGTAGGGTAATTAATCTCTGAAAAAAGTTTCAACTTTTACACCGAAGGTTGCAATTTCATCCTTCATTTCAAAAGTTGCCTTTTCTCTTCAATTAACTCATTAACACATCATGGATAAAACACGACTACATTTTGAATGCATTAGTCGACAACTCAGTGCCAGTCATGCCAAATAGGTAAGGGCGTAGTTGTTTTAGAGGGACTTTTCCTTCTTTTTTGTGAGTATAGTAAGTCAATAATGAACGAAGTACAATATAAGTTTTAATTACAGAAACAAAAACACAAGAACAGATGCATAGGAATACAATCATTAACATTTACCGGAGAGGTATGAAAATGAAAGGGTTCAATGTAATGAAAAAGAAATCAGTCATCTTTTCTTTTTACAGTTATTTGAAAACTTCTTGTGTGCTATCATTTTCATTGGTTCAACAGGGTTTGATCGAGTTCGTCTCAAAAAATTATTAAATTTTGAATCAGTTCCTTTCAGTCCTGTTGATTTTCTTACACCAGAAAAAGAGAGAACACTTGGTAATTAATTTACACGCATTTTTGCTAGAAGAACTATGGATTTTACAAATCTTCTTCTTCTTGATGTTATGGCTTACCACTTTGAACTCATCTTTGAAGTGAATATCACAAACAAGATAATTCTTGTGAATTTGTGCATGACTTTCATTTGAGAACAATGGCTTCTTCACTTTATGCATCCACGTTTTAAACAATACTGGTTCCTTATCTGGTCTAGGAAATCGATGGCGTTTACTAAACCAATCCTCACACTTTGGCACACAACATTTTTTTTGGATGGGAACTTCTGATTCCGATCTCCATATTAAAACAATTAGCACTTCAATAATTCTTATACGAAGAATTAAATATAGCGTTGTCATTGCCAAATTCAAACGTCAAACGATAATTTTCTTCTGCCATCTTTTGGCAACAATATGTTTCAATCCGTGCACCAGCGCTACGTGGATCAGTTCCGTGAACTAAAATGCATTTCTAGAGCGCTCATTTAAGAGTTTCCTCTATATATATGTGCTTTGTGGTCCAAGACGAACTGCCTTACCCTGGAAATCGGTCTGGTATTTATAGGAGAAAGGTTGTTTCCATAGATACCGTCTTTTCCCATAGAATTCGATGTATTTTGCCGAAAAATCTAATCTAGCTTCTATCTCATGCGAACCAAGGATCTGAAATTCATGCAATATGTTCTGAGGTAACCCGTCTTTCAGCATGACCATCCCGGAAAAGCGAGTGTTGCCCGATTTTCTCACAAAACATCCCGAAAGTTGAAATTGTTTGGGTTGTTGACAGCTGACGCTACAGGACATGTGTTCGGAAAAAGCCCCTGGGTGCTCTTCTGGGCACCGGGGAGTGGCTGATTATGCTGTCAGTTTTGTGAGAAAAGAATCTACTACAACTCCCACAGAGAATTTTGTATGTCCGGCTGATCACAAATCCCCAATATCCCTACGAAGTTAAGGTGCTGTACCAACAGTACTCAGAATCGCCAAAACTTACTCATTGTCTGGAACTTTACGTATTCTTCTATCAAGAGAGTGTTATGGAACATAAGGGATATATATGTTGTCCTCTGGTTGTCCCATTACCTGAATTCTGTTCTTTCGTTAATAGGATTCGCACCACGGAGAAGGGAAATGTGCAGGTTCTCCTTTTCTGTTCAGGTATGCTTATTCTAGATCCTTGTATACTTACCTATTAACTTACCTATTGACTGTCTTATTCAGGTTGAATCCTAGAATTTATAAAAAACAAACAACACCCCGGGGCATACTATCTCAAATTGATTATTCCCGTGCATAAATTCAATCCATTAAATTCAGAAATGCAAAAGCGGGTGTGAAACCTGCTAGCGTTTGGCAAAAAAAGTTGGGATTGGTCACTTTTCACTTTATCTGGGTATTCATTCAAGTGTTACATATGTCAGTCAGAAACGAAAAAAAAGTCGATGTCCTATGAATTTTCGATTCAAGGCAATACGGAACTACGCAAAACCGAAAAATTTGATTTCTGTTACATACAACACCTTCGCAAAAAGAAAAAATGCGCCTTGAAGATGACTAGATCACCTACTGATATCCTGAATGGCAAAAAATCAGTAATAGGGGTATAGTTTTCAGTAACTAAATCTCTAGGTATCAGGTGATATTTTTTCCGTATGAGTATTATCTCATGCAACATCCACATGCCAATTATTTGGAGAGCGAGATTTGGCCCTGGCCTAATTGCCGATCACAGGTGGGAGATTATAAATTTTAAGTCAATTGCCTCACATTACAATAATAACTGATGTTTTCAGAGACTTCCACGAAAAAAAAATGATTATCAGTGATGCGACATAAATAATTCAAATTCTGACGAACTCATTGAAAAATGGGGAAAATTGTACGAACGAATAATAGCATACTTTGTAGTATGATTCTCCACAGATATTGAGATGAATTCCAGCTGATTACTTCCTCATTGCGGATTATATTTTATCTCTGAAGTCAATCGACCGCCTATTCATTTCAATGTCAAGAGTGTGTACTTTGCAAATTATGTCAAGTTCCACTGCATCTTCGATTTTGTGATATGTCAACAGAAGTGATATTTAAGATTTTTTTAGCTGATACGGATATATTGATTTGATAATTGGACGGATTATATCATGATTATTTCAGCAGACAATTCTCTTCAGAAACTGAAGTCATATTTGAAAGGGGGAAATATATAAAAATTGACGTTGTTCACAATTGAAAACGATGCAGGAAAATTCAGTAATAGGCATTTGAATCATTTCTCAATGCTTGGTAGTTCCAATTCTGAAATCATTGTCATTTCACACTCAACTTGAGATCCGGCTTTGAATTTACTAAAGTACTATATATCCCCAACTCATATAGGGAAATCAGCGAGAATGAAAACGTATTTCAAAAGAAGCATAGAAAGATCATGATCCCAAAAATGTTTTGGAACTTTCATTCACTTCAGTTCTTTCAATTGATACAGTGGTTGTTCATCCTGAGTTTTTCCATTTGCGATTTGAGAACGGTTTTCCTTCCACCAGCTCAATCTCACCTAGAAGCTGAATTGTTTGACCAAGGCAAACTATTGGCTGATACTGACTCAGGTGACAGTTATATTTCTCAAGAGTTGGTTGAAAAACCGATCGTTAGGCCCATTTTCAATCCACTGTTAGTAGGTGACAACTGAATCCAAGCCCTTCGATTTGCTACTGAGGACTGAGTTGATAGCTAAGTTCCTCACCAGTAGATTGAAAAAACGGTAATCAGTGAGTTCTCACAGTTGGAATTCAGTAAGCCATCGCGATGACTTCACGTGAACCTACAGCTATTCGTTTCCCACATGAAAATGCCTCGCAAGTCAAAAAACGTATAATTTTCAGGCAAGTATCATCCAAGTGATATGAAATTCTAGTTATTATTCATGGCGATACTCAGTTTCAGCGTAATGAGAACTAATTATGGAAAATAGATCCTAGGGGTCGTTTGTTTGTTACAGTTGACAATTCTTGCGCGTATCAAAAGTTGTGATCTGTGCAGCGGTCCTAAGATGAACTGGCTTTGGAAATCTCTCCAATTTTATATTTTGTGGCAAATGCACCAAACTTGAATACTTCTCACCATTGAAATGGATCGATTCAAATACTTCAGATAGTTTTCAAAATGATCTGAGATTTTTGTCAATCAAAATCGTTTTCATTTCTTGATTCATCACTCGATCTTCAATTAATATTCAAGAATTTAAAAGTGATATTTCAATTAATGGTTACTGAACAACAATATTCTACTGTACATGCTTAGAGCATATTCCTAACGTAACTTTTGAGCAGTTGCAGACATAAAAAAATAGTGAATTTCTATCCCTTATTTTCCATCATCTATTGGTCTACTCGTATTTAAGCATGGTTGGCTCACAGAGAAAGGACTACCTACATCTGTACCAGACAAAAATTTATAAATCTAACTTCGGGTACACTCACACATTCGATTTATGTCCAACAACTCTCCGATAGTAAAACTTACAGCATCTTCGACATCTGAAATAGTTACACATCAAAAAGTATATTTCACATATTATTTTTTTGGTTCTATGATTGGTAGATGAATATTCATAGGAAAATTCAGGTTTCTTCTGGACATATATTTGTGATATACCCGTGAAGTTGAAACTTGTATTGAAATAATGGTAACCAGTCAGTTTTCCCTTTCAGGAAATGGAAGAAACACTTGGAGGTTTGCGAAGCAAAGAAAAAGAAACCCAGCCTCTTCAAAGTATTGATTGCCACGTTTTGGCCGGAATATCTCTTTTTAGGTGTCCTGTTAGCAACGATGGATCTCATTTTTCGTTTGATACAACCTATTATGTTAGGACATCTTTTAAATTACTTCAAACCAGATCAGACAACCGTAACGAAGACTGAAGCTTTATGGTATGCTGGCGCTGTGGTTGCTTTGAACACTGTCAGTGCTTTTTTCATCAATCAGTACATCATGGATGCCTTCCATTACGGGATGAAGGTCAGAACGGCTGTTTGCGCCTTGATTTACAGAAAAGTGAGTAACAGTTTTCAGATTCTACAGAATCATCATCTTCTTGCCTCACATAATTTTTTAATGTGTCATTATAAACATTGGTCAAAGTGAAGGAGAAAATGAATCATTTTTGATATTTTCTGATGGAAAATGAACTCATGTAGCGTAAATCGCAAACAGTGAAATAAAAAAGCTAAAGCAGCTATGGTGAATAAAATTCAAACGAATTTCAAATTACAACCACTTTCAGGTCTATATATTATACTATATTTCAGCTACTTTTTATGTGGAGGAGAGTAATATAAACTTTTTTTTTATTTTGTGAGTGACTCAAAAGTGTATGAATGAAACATATCAACAAAGAATGTTTGGAAGTTTTCTGAAATCAGTTGTATTAGGTATAGAAATTCTGTTTCGTTTTCAAATTGGGAGAGATTTTTGGAATTTTGATTACTTCTCATCGAAAGTTCAATTCATTACTATTAACATTTCTTGCACCGCGGGGTGAGAGACCATTTTTTCCGAAAAACAACATACGTTGAACCGAGGATGACGGCCTTCTGCATGCGGCCATCTGAGATATTTGCCACATTATGGCAGGGTATGTTTTTCAGTTCAGAGAGCTGCGTTGGTCTAGAACCACCAAGAGCACCTATAATTAGAATTACCAGTTCATCAGAATATTCTGGTTTCCTGAAGCAAATCATGACATTTCTTCCGAATTTCTTCTTCTTCTTTTTCTACAATATTCGTTCGGGTAGGGGCCAAAAACTTCAAAACGGATATTGTCTTTCAAAAACATAGAGGACTATATCATACTTATAGGCTTCAATTTGCGTGAGGATGGGGAATGAAGTTGTAAAAATCCGACAACTTCCATTCCCTACAAAAGAATCAATATCCCTTGGAGCACCAGGCAGTACCCGTGTTCTGGCTATTTTATACGAACTCCGAAGTAGTACTAGTAAATATTACCAATGTGGTTCAATTTGATAAAATTGATTTTTATCTCGAAATCGAATATATTGAACTTGAATTGCTCATTAAGGCAAGTCAAAACTTGTGCGAGCTACAAATGAACGAGATTTCACCTTTTCACGTGTAATTCCTAGCATAAGAAGAGACGAGAGGAAGGAGTCTGTCCAAGTACGTTTCACTACCTAGATACGAGACGGAAGTCGAATAAACCACCAAGCACCCTGCATGTTTTTCGAGTTTACTATTATGGCGGAGTGAACTTAAAATCTCAATTTTCTCTCCATTTTTCGAAATTCTCCTCTAGAATTCCTCGGCAATTTTCTCTAGGTGTGGCATAACGTTTGTTCCAGAGTAATGTTCCTCTGAAAGTCTTTCAGGGCCTGGAGGTGCTAGCTTTTCTGTTATTCATGCATGATCTCATCGCAGTCGCTGTGCTTGGTTGTTGCTGACCTGATCATGCAAAGTTTTTCAATTATAGTTTCTTTGGTAGTATTTGTTTGCAATGGTTTTTCCTGGGCGTGAGGAAACTTTTCAGGGTGAGCACACACCATTGTATTGTTTGTCAGGTCATAATGATATTATTGTTCAACTAGTTTAAAAAGTCAAGATCTGCGATCTATCAGCCAGAATAGCATCATGGTCGACTTGATAATCGAAACGGAAATGACGGCAATTCCGGATCGTTTAGTGACCGTCTTATGGTTATTTGTGTCCTGAAGTTAAATCGAAATGAACAATGCATTTTTTTGGTATAATATAATTTTGTTTGTTTGTTCTATAGGCTTTGAGACTGAGCAAGACTGCCCTCGGAGACACTGCTTCTGGAAAAATTGTGAATTTACTGTCAAACGACGTTAGCAGATTTGATATAGTGTCCATTTTCATCCATCATATGTGGGTAGCTCCCACATCTGCATTGATCATTATGTACTTTCTCTGGGCTGAAGCTGGTTACGCTGGAATTTTGGGCATTGTTGCAGTTTTTTGTGTTGTGCCTCTACAAGGTATGTGTAGTTTATAGGTATTGCAAAAATGTTCTCGAGTATTCAGTTGTTGAGACTTGCATATAACTTATTTTTCGCAGATAAATATTAAAGAGCTATGCAGAAACCTGACTGTTGGGAAGTTATTTGAGAATATTCGAAAAAAAAAAAAATTGCCAACGTTGTAGGTCATCATCAGGATATTTTGCAAAATATTATTCGAATCAAAGAGATGGAATTGGATAGCGTATATATCAAGTGGTGATTTCAATTTCACGGGATCACGTTTTGTTATACTCATTTTATAAAAAATTTAATTCACAAGTATTCTAACTTCGTTTCTCGAGATACAACTAGTTACGGTTGAGGAGTCTAGGAGCATGATATATAGTTACAAGAGTTTCTGTTCTGTGGAAATAAGTAGTTACAATTTTCTGTACACCTGAAGTTCGTCTGTACCCTGCTCAATAAAATAAACTTGATACAAAACGGTTGTTTGCTCGTGTCTCCATAATAACAAATCTGAAGAACTACAGGGCTGCAAATCATCTGATTCAAAAACATTTTGGCAATTGATAAGAAACCGATTCTCAGTACCTTCTTCACTATATATTATATATCATTTAAATATGACCAGTGATACGCTTTCATTGACTTGGTTTATGAACAACTGTTTTTTTGGTTTCCATCTATAATTGAGCAAGAAATCGTCTCTTTTTGTGCTATCATAACTGTCACTTCAATCAATGATCGGTGTTCATAGATATAATACAGGTAATAGAGGATTTTGTTTTGTGCAAAATTAGGCAGGAGTTATTTTATTGCATGGATAGTTGCAGTCTGACGTACTTAACCTAAAAACACAAAATACTTACAAAAATGGCGAACGGAAGTGCCGCCATTTTGTGAAAAACCGTTTGGGCCTGTATCTCCGTAACCGTGCACTTTAGGCCCACAGTTATCGGGACTTTTTTTATAGATTATTAAATTTTCTATCTTTTTCATTCAATAATTTTGTTTGTAGCACTCACCGTTCACGACTTATATTATTATTACTTTTTGTTTATTCACTTTTTTATCGATATCTCTTTAAATAAATGTTTGAACAATAAATTGTTTATGATAAAACTTTCAAATCGATTATTTTCTACAACTTTTATTCAAAACTTTTTTCTCTAAATTTGATATTTTTGAAGTTACAAAGCGTTCAATGTTGTACTACCGAGTACAAGGTTATTAAGAAAGAAGTATGCATAGCGTAATGATGTAGCGAATCCCATACATAATAAAAAAAATATGAATTTTAGAATTTTTTTGATTCAATAAATAATTAATAATTCAAGTTCTTACCTGCAAGAAATAGCGAATACCCATTAAAATTTTTTCTTTGTATTTTCTTTTATACAATTAAATATTACAATAATTAATTCAAAAACTACTGCATAATTTAACACGCAAATAAAAAAATGGAATATTCGTTGAAGAATATGTGAAATTTATTTTTACAAATGTACACCAAAATGAATCATATGTCTTCTCTGACTCTTTGGCCTTTCGAGGGTGGTGAATTTTCGATGTTGGTTACATTCTCCTCTTTCTCTTCGTTATCTTCGTCAGTGGCTTATAAAGATTGTAACGCCTTTATTAATTTGTCGTTAGAATCATCACCAATATCTTCATCGATGTCGCACAATTCTGTGTTGTTGACGATTACTTTCAGCTGATTAGTGCACGTTTCCTCTGTGCAGTTCTCACAGATTACCGTACAGTCCAATCCTGCTTTTCGGCACCCACAGGCTCTGCCACAGCCAGTTCTGCATTTGCATGAAATGCACTCTAGTTGATCTCACAGATACAAGACGATTGAAATTAACGCGTTGTAACTTCAAAAATATTAACTTTAGAGAAAAAAGTTTTGGATAAAAGTTGTAGGAAATCAATCGGTTTGAAAGTTTGATTATGAACAATTTATTGTTTAAACGATTATTTACAGAGATATCGGTAAAAAAGTGAATAAACAAAAAGTAATAATAATATGTCGTGAACGGTAAGTGGTACGAAAAAAATTACTGGATAAAAAAGATAGTAAATTCGATTATCTATAAAAAAGGTCCTCATAATTGTGGGCCTAAAGTGCACGGTTACGGAGATATAGGCCCAAACGGTTTTTCACAAAATGGCGGCACTTCCGTTCGCCATTTTTGTAAGTATTTTGTGTTTTTAGGTTGAGTACGTCAGACTGCAACTATCTATGAAATAAAATAACTCCTGCCTAATTATGCATTATGGACACGAGTAGCTGGCTCCCTATTACCTGTACTAATATTTGAATCTTAGAATCTCTGAAAACTATGACACTATTTGTTTTGTAGCATATACTGGAAAACTGTCGGCCATATACAGAAAACAGACGGCAATGAAAACAGACGAAAGAGTCAGAATGATGGATGAGATCATTTCTGGCATTCAAGTTATCAAGTTATACGCTTGGGAAAAACCTTTCGAAAAATTGATCAGATTGGCTAGGAAAGCAGAGCTGAAAATAGTTATTAAATCATCCTACGTCCGGGCTTTGTTCATGACTTTCAACTTGTTCACAACCAGAGTAGCTCTGTTTTGCACACTATTGACAATGGCTCTATCGGATCAGGAAATTACTGCTGCGAAGGTAAGATCGAAGATCAGTAGAAGATATTTACATCTTTCATAAGTTCCTACTTCACCCTAATCGTCCAGAGAAATATTTAAAGATCCACTGAATATAAAACTTGGATAACTTTGGAAATATTCGAACTTCACTGGAGTCTGATTCTGCATGATTGATGCTCATATCAGAAAAATTCATTTGTTTACTGCAATGTATGCACCAGGTGACATGGAAATCATTGTACATTAGCTACTTATTCCTTCTGATTTAGAAATTTTGATAGTTCATTGAGGTCGAAATTTCAATATCGTGAATAGTAAATGAGCATATTCCTTCCATCTTCAGAGGAAAGTATTCCCAAATCAAGTGACCTCTCTTCAAAAATTTTAGTCTTTCACTAGTCAGGGCACATATAAGTTTTGTTTTGAAACAATAATCAATGTGAAATTTTGTATGCTTCCCATACTCCTATGCAATTGATCAAAAGTAACAAATAACATTTTTTGTTCCTCACTCCAATAACTTTTTTGCAATAAGTTCCTAGTGCAGTCATATTGAATTTGGGCTAACTCGTTTTTGCGCTGCCATTTCAAAATGGAATGATCATTTGTGTTATTTCTTCCAAATAGTGTTAAAATATATGTTGGATTCCATCTGGAATTGACTTTTATCTGCTTCCTGTCAAATATGCAGAAACATGATATGGTTTCATTTATTCGACCCAATGCATTGAATTTTTGAATAGTCCCTTGTATAATAATTTTGTGTCACCTGGTTTGAGGAAAAAAATCCATTGATTCAGTTCTCTTTGAAATAAACAGAACTTTCGAAGTAATAGGATTCCTTCTACGTGTCCATATTTCTTTCTCTTTTCAGACTTTTGTATTCATGTCGTACTTCAACATTCTTTCCCAAACAATGTCGTCCATGTTCGTGCGCGGTATATCTGAAATAGCAGAGATGTTTGTATCAATAAAAAGGCTACAAGCTTTCATGATCAGCGACGAATTCCAAGCCATCGCCAACACTCAGAACAATAACGATTCCAAATTCGGCAAAAATAAGGAACCGGTCGTTATTAGGGATCTCACGGCGAAATGGAACATAGCATCTGCCGACAACGCTTTGAGCAAAATTAATTTGAGTGTGAAGAGGGGGCAACTGATTGGAATCATTGGACCAGTCGGTAGCGGAAAGAGTTCTCTTCTACAAACAATTTTGGGTGAGTTGAATTTTTATTGTATGCAATAATACACATAAATTACGATTAGAAAAACTCCAGAAAAGATTTGTAAGGTTCTTGCACTTCAAAATAACGAAGAATTTTGTAACACTTGGCATTAATGCACACGATCACATTACAAAATACAGCTTCTAGAACAGCGAAAAATGATAACCGACTTATTTTTTGTTTGAAAAATCATAACAAACTGTTATGACTCACCTGATCTAGTTTCAATTATTTTTCATCACGTTCCTCAAAGGAACACTAGAAACAGAAAATAACTTGTCGGCCCGGATTTCAACACCAATTTTGGCAAAAACTCCCCAATTACTAGAATGTGTGATTCTTTCAACAAATACTGTTGCAGCGTAGATGTTTTCTCAATTACGTTGAATTCCTTTAAAATAACTGAGAAAAGAATATTCAACACATAGAAAAATAATCGAATAATTGGTTAGTACATACGAAGTCCATTTATTTTATTTTTCTTGTATCTGTTGACAACGAGTATTTCTGTAACCAATACTATCAGTGGATGCTTTTATGGGTATTTACCTGTTTGTATCCCAAATTTTGAATAAATTGATAAATATCTGAAGCATTTATTTCCTCTCCATCATACGTCCAATGTTTATGAAAATTTCACACTAGAAGTTTCGACCCATGAAATTCGTATTTTGTTTCGCGTTACCATGGCAACTCTACCTGAGTTGCCATGGTATCGGAAATTCTTTCCGCAGGAGTAACAGTGAATTATAGTGGAAATTCTGTGACAAACAGAGGATATTTTGTGACAAACAGGGAATATTCTGTTTGGAATAACATGCCACTTACTTTAAGCAGAAGTAGTCAAAATGTAACGTTCAAATTCGGCACTAGAGCAATTTAGCAGACCGATGAAAATACAATATTGAGCCACAACTTTATTTAAGAGTTACTTGATACCTCACTACCTGTGTAAAAAAAAAGGATTTATGTATTCGTTGTTGCTTCCAGTACGGATCTTGTCAGGCCTTGTTGTTTCATTGCATTAGGGTGCGTTCACAAGGAAAGCTGGTTACAAGCACTTGTTGGTAAGCGCTTGCAAGCTTCAACCGGCGTGAGAAAAGTCTACATTGTATCAAGCGTGTGCGTTCACAGACAGAGCCTGTCCCAGCTAGCAAGCGCTTTTTACAAGGTATTACAAGCACGCAAGAATGTTTTGTACTTGTTTTCCGGCTCTAGTTGACCGAGCCAAAGAATATTTACGTATAACGAACAAGAAGCGCATCTCACAAATTCGACAAATACACCCCGAATGCGCATGTCTACCAGCAATGTCGGCATTCGGCAGTCGGTCAGTAATAGAAACAAACAAGTACTGGTGTTTCTTGTCAAGTATTTTACTGGCTTACTGTTTTTTGCTGGTAGTCTTGCGTAGTCGCAAGAAAAATAGTGTGGAGGTCATGAAATTCTGTAGTGGTGGGGAGCACAGGATTAGCCGCTGTGTAGCGGCAAGTGTCGCTTCTTATTCGTTATACGTAAATCTTCTTTGACCGAGCCATTCAATGACAAACAACTGTGCAGTATGGATGTCGATGAACTGATATCGCAACTCTTTAGAAGAGGGGCTATTTTGGGTCGTTCTCCGGCATGGATAGGTTGCTCATGCCAATTTCTCCAACACTTGAGTTGAAACGCTTTCAATTTTCTTGAGGATGTAACTAAACGTGGTTAACTTCATTCTCATATAGAAAAAAACCTCACTTTGTTCGATTTGTTCGCGGTTAATTGCATGAACACCGACTTTCCTTCTACGAATTGCCAATTCGACATTTTCAAGCAAAAATAACTCTTCATCACTTGAGGAAGACATCGTTTAAACGAGAGCTGGGAAAACACTGAGCTTGAAATGCAAGCGTTTGTTGTGTACACACAACAAGATTCTCAAGCGCTTAGAGCAAGTGCTGAAAATAAGTACTTGTAACCAGATTTCTTTGTGGACCCACCTTACTGGCCTTTCAGGTCGTTGGTATTCCAGTGATACTTATTTTCCTCAATATTTGCAAATTGTTATATTTAGAATCGAGTGAAGCTGAGATAAATATGAATTTGGGGATATATTTAGTGCAGGTGTCATCGGGAATACTACTATAAAATTGATCGATCAAATCGCTTCAAAAGTTTTTGATGATTCCAATAAAGATATAATAGAGATCGTGTGTAACAGATTGGGAATTCGAAAAGGTTTAATAGTTCTCAGGACTCCTGCTTTTTTGTCTCATTTGAGTGGGCCTGGTAGAACATATTGATGAGTTATTCTTTATCTGAGGTATAGTGTATATTTCTCAAAACTTATACAGGTGAACTGGAAGTCACATCAGGCTCCATCGACGTGAACGGCAGTATTTCGTACGCATCACAAGAGCCCTGGGTGTTCGCAGCAACTGTTCGCCAAAACATCCTGTTCGGTGCCAGTTACGATAAAAATCGATACAACGAGGTGGTACGAGCGTGTGCCTTGGAAAAAGACTTCAGCCAGTTCCCGAACGGAGATCTGACCATTGTTGGGGACAGGGGAGCTTCTCTGAGCGGAGGACAGAAGGCTCGTATCAACTTGGCTAGGGCGGTGTACAGAGATACCGATATTTATCTTTTGGACGATCCACTTTCGGCTGTTGACATACACGTTTCCAAACATTTGTACGACGAGTGCATCAACGGATATTTGGCTGAGAAAACTAGGATATTGGTTACACATCAAGTACATCATTTGAAGGATGCTGATCACATCATCATCTTCAACGATGTGAGTTGATTCTGTTTCGAATACTTCCATTATCAGTTATCCACTATTTCGAAAAATATCAAATTCTTTCGATGTGTGTTGTTTGATTATAAAGCCATTTGAAAATATGAAGAATTGAGAACAGAATAGTGTTGCAGTTGGACAGCATGGCAAATTCTTACCTCTTGCTTCAAAGAACATGAGTTTTGATTGATAATAAATTAGATGAGTTTGCTCTCTCCTGGAAAAAGTACTTTCCGATTATAATTCAATTTGACGCAGCTAGGAAAAGATGGTGTGCTAACGCCACCATCTTAGGAAATGCATTTCATTAATTTCACCATCAGAATTTGTAGTTTTTTGTGTCCCTTTCAGACTCAATTTTGAAAGTACACCTACATATTCATTTAATGGTTTATCAAAGCCGATTTGCAGTGAGTTTGCTGACTTTGTGCAATAGGATTGTGACTGCCTAGACATCAATCTCAGTGAGTGGGGACTGTTTATTGATCACACAAAAAAATGCGCTACCGAAAAAAAACCAGTATATCATCCTCAGGGACATTATAGCGTTCGTTCCATCTCGAAATAACTGATTGATTGGTGGTCGAGTAAGCAGAGGCTTTCGCTCGTATTTGATTTTTTTTTCACATATTTCTTCGATGGCTATGTGCAATAGGTAATTATTATTGGCTTGAATACCAATGCACAACGAAAAATTAATAGGGCTCTCCAGAGCGCTATTACATTCAACATTAGTTGTACCGTTCCTACCGAAAGCTCTGCCTGGGCGCACTCGTAAGTGTTTCACAAGAGATAATATATGAATTGAAAGGGATATCATTGAAAATGTCTCTTTTGTGATCGTTTTTACATAGACATATCCGTTGCTTTGATCTGGAATGACTCCCAAAGTATTATTTGCAAGGCAATAACGTATTTTTCTAAATGGACTCCTTAGCAACCCTATCTCCTCATCCGGATGTAATGCTCCGAAGCACCATCTAATCTTTACCAAATGACAACAAACTGAAAATATTTCCCACGAATCTAATCCTCTTTTTGGCTTTATTCGCTGGGGTACCAAGGTTCACGATCATCGATTCGGATGAGGTACCTAGTTTTTGCGAATTGTTAGATACAAGGCCATACCCAGGGGGGGGGGGTTGAAACACTCCCCGAAATTTTTCAAAAATTTTGATTTTTCAAACGCATTACTCAAGTTATAATTGTTCTTTTTCTTCTTCATAGGTAAATAAGGAAGAGTTCAAACCAATTTCTAGTTGAAAATGTACGTAAATAATTTGTTATTTATTTATAATTTTACTAACCCATTCACCTACGTGGAATTCGTGGATGGACGTGATCCGCCGCTAACGGCGTAGACCGAAGCGTTTCATTACGTAAGTTGCCGTAAAGCATATAGTTGGGCGCTGTCACGATAGGTATCAGCACGAAAAAAAGACCGCCATTCGCTTTCGCAAGTCACTGACTCTGACTACTTTCGGAAAAAAATTCGTTTTTATATGTTGGCAGTACAGTACTTGGGGCTTTCTCCGAAACTTAACGAACGATCAATGAACGAGAAAATAGACGTTGAATCTTTAAAACTTCATGAAAAGATGGTTGATCTAGAGCTTGTACCTAGTGAGTACTCACTGTGGAAATTGTTTTGGGAAAAACAAATGGAACTCGACAAGCCTCCTTGTGACATTGGGGCATTGAGCCAATGTAATTGGGAACTTTTTTCTGACATATTCACCCTCCTGAAAATATTTGCTTCTTTGCCAGTGACCACTGCAACTGCTGAGAGGACCTTCCCCACTCTCAAGCGATTGAAGACGTACTTGAGAAATTCGTGTGGACAAGACAGACTAAGCGGACTGGCTCTCATGTCGGTTCATAGAAGCCATGAAATCTCAACAGACGAAGTGATCGATGAATTCGCAAGAAAAAAGAACAGAAGAATGGATTTTGTTTTGTAATGTAACTGATATTGTCTACAGATGTAATTTCGTAGTGTATTGTACTAAACAGTGTTGAGTCTATTTGCATTGTCAATCTATTTATTTTCCTAGACACCAAATTAAGGTTCATATAAACCCATAAGAAAATTAACGGTTAGTTCAAATATTCCGAAAAAAATCAGAGTTATGTGAGCGTTCAAATATAATGATTCTTGAGATTTTGGAGAAAATCTGTCGAACAGTTTTTGGGGAAAAAAATTAAAAGGTCATTTTTAGGGTATTTTTCAAGTTTTCTCAATAACTATCCGACAGTTTTCATTCAGACTATCAAGGTATTTCGATGTTGGGAAAAGAGACAATCATAATTTTTTTCAGAATTTTTGAACTTACAGTTTGTCTACAATTTCTAAAAAATCAGAAAAACTCATTATAAAATCAACTTGAATCGAGAATGATTGCTTCTCAAAATAAAATTTGTAAGAATGAACATCGAGGAACAATTCATACCAGTTTTCGAATCTGAATTTGCATTATTTCTATTTTTAAGAACGATTTCAAAATACTTCGTCATGAAATCTCCTCGAACGCTCTGTACCATCGAAATTGGCCCGGCAGGTGCTGCCTCTGCTGAATAGGAATGAAAAGACAATGTGAAGTTCGGTGTCAATCCAGAAGGTATCGCATAATCTGTTATTTGCTGTACAACGTTGCCAATAGTTCTAAACAGAGATAACCGATGTATGTTATTTCTATTCCTGGAAAGAAAAGATAGGTTGTTCGGATGTTGCGATTTTTGTCCAGATCAGTTGTTATACAGTGTGGCCAGGATGAGAATAAACAGAATGAGGATCTCGGCAACGGCAAGAGATACGGATTTCGTTATATGAGAGAAAGTTGTGCATTCGAGGAAATTATTTATATTTTTCAGTTAGGTATATCAAGAAAGTGAAAATTCCAAAATTCCTTTCCATCTTTTGGTAATAATAATTATTAGTAATTAAAAAAACAGAAATTGCTTTTCCATAACAGTTTTTGATTATGTTCAACATGTTCCTTTAGAACTTGACAGATTTTATATTCATTATATATTATGTAATTTCCGAAAATTTACATATTTTCACAACCTTATTGAATTGAAATCCATAATTAGATTATACTAAATGGAAAAAATGAAGAATGAATGGATGAAAAAAACTATAATAATAATAATACATGAAAATAGGAAATATTTTTTATTACAGTGAAAATGTAAGCTGATCACAAAATCTATGTATAATAAAACATCATCAGATATGATTATTATACAGGGTGGCTCACGACTAGCGCGATGGAGATTTATAGCGAAACGATAAAACATTTGTAGTCTTTGTATTCTTATGTTGATGAAGGCTACATTTCGGAATTGTTTTGAGGTATACAGAATGTACCAAAAAATTTAGGCATATCGAAGTTATATAAAAGATCTATAAAAAAAGTTATGGGCACCAAATATATTTTTTCAAATAGAACACCCTATATATTTAGTCACTATTGGATATAGTGTAGTTTTCTGATTTCATATATACACATGTATTATGTTATCTCCAATAGCTTTCGAGATATTTGACGTTGAAATTCAGTTTTTATACGGATTCTTTCAGTTATTTAGGACATAGGTAGATGGTCAAGGTAGCTATGAAAATAATTGAAATATATCTGTTCTCGAATTGATCCACCAACTCCACTGCATAATGATCAACATAAAATTGTTTCAATTTTGCCATCATATTTCATATCTCGATATGAAGTCCTTTTGGAGTCCAAACTATGAAATCACAAAATGTTCTCCGAGATATATGGAGTTGTCCTTGTATCTGGTAGAAATAGTTATGTTTCCTATCAACCGTCATACTTTTTTCATCATCAGATAATTTGCAGTAAAATTGTTTTAAATACTTCGCTGCATCCGTAGGAGTATAATCTCTGGCTGAGTAAGGACATTTTACTTCTATGATCCTATCATCCCCCACCAAACCGTTCGGAGAAGCCCCTAAAAACCCGTATCCTTCATCGGTGCAATCAAATAATCCACAAGGGGTGACAGATTTTCCTACTTTGGAAATATATGCTTCTATAGCTACAGACTCATTCAATTTTCCATATTCAATCTGTTTCAAGCGAGGAATGGTCTTGTAAAGCATAGATTCTACGAGTTTGCCGTGATTAATTCTTCTTTTACATATTTCCCCGAATTTCGATGCGGTGAGTGGCGATTTCCTTTCTTCCAGCCACTTTTGATTATCACTTTGGCCACGAGTAGATTTTTCGATTTCTAATTGCTTCTCAGAGGAAGTATTTAAAATTCATCATCCAGATTTGAATCGGGATCACATAATATCATTGAAGAATAATTGCGATCTTCAACATCATCATGAGACTCAGATAATCTTGGAGTTTCAATTACCGAATCTTCATGCGATGCACTGCTGAAACACGGAGAAATTATCAAATAATTTTCATAAAGAGTTGTTTTGCTTACTAATTACTCTCCAAACTTCGAGGTTCGATTGAACACATCGAAAGAATGATAAAAAATCTCATGAATAAGTATCGGCTTCTCGAAATCCTAATTTTTTTTTTGAATGCCCGCCAAATCTGAGGTCACGTGATATAAGTTTCAACGGATTTTTCAGTTGTCAGACAATTGAATATTAATTGATAGTGGATAAAAAGTCGAGATAGGAACATGTAAACCATTTTGAACAAAGAATAGTTTCGACTAAAAAAATTCATAACGTTGAAAAATCGATATTTTTTACACCTTATCTATGTAATTATATTCGCTAGACCCCATGTGATAGATCATCTGGGAGAATCTGAGAATGCAATAATAGTATATTATATACCTAGGGACTGAAGTGGTATTTTAAATCGCGAGACAAAAAGTTTATAGCCCGAACAACGGGAGGGCGACATAACTTTTACATAAGACTTTTTTTCATATTTATCAGAATAATCGATTATGAACAAATACGCTCTGTCGAGACAGCCGGTATGTCGAGATTAACCATACCAAATCAACTTCTAGGGATAGTATCACAAAAAAGTTGTTTCCCCAAAAATGACATGTGCCGTCACAACGGAGAAGACTTGGAAGTTTTCAATAGTATAAGTAGTTTATAATTACCTTTTAAGATTCCATCCCCTTCGCGACTTTTTCACAATTGAACGAGGCATTGTCTCTCTCTATTCTCTATATAAATATAAAAATCACAAACTCACACAGTACTTCGCAGTACTTCGACAGATGTTGAGATATGGCAACACCACATATATCCGGCAGTGGAACATTCGAAAGTCAGTAGATATTGCAATAGAAAACTGTAATTCTTGGAAATATTGCAGCAGAAAACTTCAATTTTTCTGTCGCGAAGTGTCGAATTGATGTAGCTTTGGTTGCATAGATTGCAGAAGACAAAGCCCGCTAGCGCCATCTTACAGATCAGAAACGAGAAATTTGTCACTTTATATGAACCTTAACAGGGAAGATTATTTTGTTGTTATTATTCATATATTTATTATTTAGTGTTGTCCTAACTTTTGTTAATGAAGCTTAAAATGGCTCAAAAATGGGATATTTGACAATTAGTTTTAACATTCTTTTGGGAGGGGCTTCGGCCCCGCCTGGTGCCACAACCCCCCCCCTCCCAAAACTTTTTCTGGGTACGGCCTTGGTTAGATAGACAAACAATTTTTAAAATAAGCAGATCCCAAGAAAATGTCTAGACGCATGTTATAACCATGAATATAAATTTCGTATCGGAATTTCAAATTTGAAAGCTTTTTATCATACCTGACAAATGGATCTATTCTTTATTCAAATTATCATGTAAATGTCACGTTGACTTTCAAAAATATATACGAGACAATAGTTCATTGTTCAATCAAGCGATTTTTTTTCAACGAATGAACTATTAGCTGCAGCCTAATGGTCATAGATCATCAGGTATCGTCTTTTTTCTGTCAATGAAAAAATCTGGAGATCTTGTGGAAATCGAAAGAAAGAAGAATCAATTTGTCTTATAGGTGATACTTCATTCACAAACTCACTCACTCTTCTGAAACATCCTTAAAAAGTAGCTGATTTGCTCTCCTTTGCTGTTCTGAAACATTATCAATTGTTTCGACTTTGGTAATTTCATCTGTGTCGACCCGAACCGAGTTCAGATTCACCACCTTTTTGCTGTGAGTCTAAAGGTCTGCTGAACCTTGCAGTTTCCTCATATGCACTAGAGCCATGATTGGGAATTCAGTCTCTTATCATTTCATGAAACACAATTACGATACCGTTTGCATTTTACAAAACATGAATGGTACTTGATTCCCCTTGTCCAATAAATCATTTGAAACTTGGAGTGTATTTTTTTATGGATATTGCCTTGCCACTCGGAACTGGCAACAAAGATGTGATCCAAAACATTATAATATCCTTTCAATCTCTTCGGTTTATTGATTTTATTTCATTTTAATCTATAGGGTATGGTAGAAAACGAAGGAACCTTCAGAGATCTATCAGGAAGTGATAACTTATATGCAAAGCTACTAACATCTGAACCAGAACCTACAGAAGAAGACCGACTGAAGCTAGTTGAGGCTGCAAAAGTTACTCGGAAACTTTCGTTGAAGGTGAATTGAAAATAAAGTTCACTCATTTCACGTCATTGATTTCAATTTCAAACTAATGAATTGATACGAAAATTCCACCAGAGATATATTTTTTCATTCAATTTCAGAGTAGAAATTCATCCTTGACAAGTGCTGTAAGTGAGCTCAGTTTAACTGAAGCCATCATACAAGAACACATGGACGAAAAAGATGAGGAGGAAGAAGAAGGGGAGATAAACATGAAAGACATGCAAGAAGATTCATCTAAAGGAAAAATCCACGGATCCCTTTTCTGGCAATATCTGACAGCTGGTGGCAATATCTTTTTCGCTACCTTCGTGATAATCTTGTATCTTGCTACTCAGGTGTTAGCGAGTTCTGTGGATTATTTCGTGAGGTACTGGGTCGACATCGAAGAAGCCAGGAACCACACTCTATCACGCAACTTCACTGAAGAAGTCACGGTTGAACCAACATCACCACTGTCTACAGAAACCTATCTGTACATTTACGGGGGAGGTCTGGCTTTACTTTTTACAGTTGGTCTCATGAGGTCTATGCTCTTCTACAAATTGGCAATGTTCTGTTCTCAAAAGCTTCATGATATTATGTTCGGTAGTGTGATTGACGCTACAATGAGATTTTTCGACACAAATCCTAGTGGAAGGATTCTGAACAGGTTCTCAAAAGATATTGGAGCGGTCGATGAGCTTCTTCCAAAGGCGATATTAGATTCTGGTCAGGTAAGTTAGTGCCACGAATACTCCTGTGTTTTGATAGTACTAGTAGAAAACTGTATTTTTTATTCTTCGGGAAATGTAAACCCAAGATTTCATCTGATTCATGGTATTCTTACAGATTCTCCTGCTAATGGTAGGATCATTGTTATTGGTAGCTGTGGTGAATCCATATTCTCTCATCCTGGTAGGAATAATTGGAGTGCTCTTTTTATCCATCAGGAACATCTATTTAAAGACTTCCAAAAACATCAAACGTCTTGAAGGAATCAGTAAGTGAACTTATAAAATTTGCGATATTTGATCCGCTATGTCTATAATTGAACTTCTAAATAAAAACAAGCCAATCTAGATTTGGACAGTTCTGAAATTCGTTTCCAGTTGATTTGGACTGCAAACTGATTCGAAATTCAAAAATTGTCAGCAGGCTTTATCGAAGCGTTTTCAAGGAACTACATTCAAAAAAGTACCTATTAAAATGATGACAAGATATTTCTATTGAATATTTTTTACAGTGAGAAGTCCAGCTTTCACGCACCTCAACGCTACTCTGCAAGGTCTAACGACAATCCGTTCTTTTGGTGCTCAAGATATTCTGCGGGATGAATTCGATAAACATCAAGACTGTCATACCAGTGCATGGTTCATGTTCATAGCAGCTAGTTCTGCTTTCGGATTTTACTTGGATGTCCTCTGCTGCGTATTCGTAGCTGTCGTTACCTTCAGTTTTCTCACATTTGGAGAACGTAAGTATCTTGTGTTGATCTAAATAAACCAAATTGACGATCTAAAATAGCAACTCTCCTGTCTATATGTGGCGATGGACACTGAATCACATAGACGTTTCTTTCTCAATTCGTATTCCGTGCATTTGAAACTTGAATTATCACAAAATGATAAAAGAGATCCTCAACTTCATTTTTTTCTCAGAGATACTCCAGAGTTTTTTAATGACAAGTCTCACCTACAGCTTTCAATCAATTGGAAAATAAACTTTCTTTTCCAAACGTCAACAATGTATTATGTTTTGAAACTGGTAAAAAGTATGTGAAACCAAGCTATATTTTTTGGCGCAAAATTATTCCAAATTATTTGAAAAACAACATTTTCTCGTTAACTACTTTCATGTGATACCGTCATTCCGTGAATTTTTGTAATGAATCAAAAAATCGATAACAAAAATTTGTTATAGTCAAAATTCAATGATGAAATTTCATTTCGAAGTAGTAACGACATAGTTTTCAGAGAATGCACTGCGGTGTTTTGATAGTTCTTACAAAGAAAATACGTCTGAAATCATGAGCACCGTGGGTATGCTCCACTTTTTTTTGCCACCGTCAGCAAAAAAAATTGCTCTTTCTGTCTAGGGACGATGAATATGATCTACCCAGTTTGATAAATTATGAAAATATCAAAGTAAAATTGAGATATTTATTATATATTGTGAGATTTCAGCAAAGTTCAGGGCGAAAAACTCCATGAAATTGGCTTCCAGCAAATTTTGATAATATTCTGATATTTTGTTTATTTCAAGACCCTAACTAATTTTGACAAGTTATGAGAGGATCGTATGATTAGGAGAGCCGCTAGAGGGCGACAAAGTTGAATGAATCAAAACGCCTTGTTTGGTATTTTTCCTAGGAAATTTATTTGATTGCTATACATTTTTATGTGAAAATATTATCATATCAAAGGCCATTATATTCAAAAGTCTACAAGGAGCACCGAAACTCAATAATTCAAATGATTACAATTAGTGAAGTGGGTGAAATAATAAAAAGTTAGCAATCAAAACAGTCAAGTCAATAACATGACTCAAGAGTTCCATTAACATGAATGAAATTATATAACAGATTGGGTACTCACAGAGTTTCCGAAGTATATCGCTGATGAATAGAAAATCAGAAAGTCCTTCATCAAGGAAAGTGAAACTGCTCAATTTGGAAATGTGTGTCACAGACTCATGGTACACCCCCCTTTTCTCCTTTGTTTTTCTAGCTATATTTTTGAGATTCGGAACATCGAATAAGCTCACTGAACAGCATTTCTCGACATATCTGAAAGAAAAAAACAACTTCCAATTTTTCCGGAAATGACATCAACTTTCGATTCTTGAATGGGACACCCTGTATATTGTTACATGATCGGCTAGGGATGATCATGAGGAATCCAACGATACCAGGTTTGATGATGGTATCTCCAATGACTGCGGAGATATCGCCATTTATATTATCCACAAGCGCAACGAGTAGGAGAGAGAAACTTTACTGGCGGGTCAATCCAATTCTCTCTCCCACTCATTGAGCTTATGGATAATATAAATGGCGATATCTCCGCAGTCATTGGAGATAACATCATCAAACCTGGTATCGTTGGATTCCTCATGATCATCCCTAGCCGATCATGTAACAATATACAGGGTGTCCCATTCAAGAATCGAAAGTTGATGTCATTTCCGGAAAAATTGGAAGTTGTTTTTTTCTTTCAGATATGTCGAGAAATGCTGTTCAGTGAGCTTATTCGATGTTCCGAATCTCAAAAATATAGCTAGAAAAACAAAGGAGAAAACGGGGGTGTACCATGAGTCTGTGACACACGGTATGCATTCCTTCACAAAGTCAATAATATTCGAAAGTGATCAGAATACACTCTTATGCATAAGCATGAGTTACGAAAAAAGTTATATCCATTATTATACATATGGTATCCAACACCGAAAAGAATATTTTGAAATAGAAAACCCGACTTGAAAACTTGTTTTTCTCTGTAAGTGTAGCCCAACTATCGATAATATTACGATAAAAAAATGTTTTTTAAATGAGGTATACCAAATGGAGTCTATTACTTAAACTCTTTGGGTCATCGGCTCGTGTCTATTTGCATCATGTCTGGGATATCTCAGATACCATAAAGTACCGACTTATGGGATTTTCATTACCGTTATTGAATTCAATGAATTTATAGCAAGTATGGGACCTGGTATATTTAGACATGAAGAGCGCATAAAGTATCCACCAACGCATTTACTGCAATCTAAATTATTTGATGCTGCAAATAGGCACGAGCCGATGCCCCAAAGAGTAAATAATAGATTCCATTTCATATATTATTGTTGTTATCAATTTCCTACCTCTGGTATTCCAACCAGAGGTAGGGATCTTTCACGAGCCCAACATCCATGGACTCGGGACCGCCGGCTTTACTTTCCATCAGAAGGACGGCATATCCTCAATGTATCTTGTGCTCATTGATATACTGCATGCGAGCTATGATATGCTATTTTGCCGCAGTTGTATGGGCTTTCGACGCGGTCATTCTCTCCATGAGGTAACCCATTCAAGTACTAACCGCGCTTGGCGCTGCTTAATTTAAGGTGGATTCATGCGACCCAACTTATCCTCAAAAATGAATGAAAGCACACACGCAACAAATTCATCTGATTAACTCATCAACTTCGTCATCAAGTTCGTCAACTTTCAACTTTTGTTTATGAAATCATCTTTCACAGTAGGTTTCGGCTTTTGTTTATGATTCATTAGCAGTTTTAGAAATGCGCATATCATTGTGAAATATGCGAGATAGAAATAGGGGAAGAATCAAATTATTACTTTCTGCTATTTTTCGATAATTATTGATTCATCACTTCACTACAATCTAGGAAATTATTTGAAGAAAGTCGAATTATAATTATATTCGAATAACGAACATTTTCAATTGATGTCAGCTGTAATGGTGCCACCGTATGCTCGTACCTTTCGATGCTGAAAAAACTCTAAGATCTGATAATTTGTCTTTTACATAGATATGGGAATGCAAGGAGGAGAAGTGGGTTTAGCAATAACTCAAGCAACAGCGCTGACTGGTTTTGTGCAATGGGGCATCAGGCAGTCAGCTGAAGTGGCAAACCAACTCATGTCTGTCGAAAGGGTATTGGAATATAAAACTCTGCCCAAGGAGAAGCAGCCTGCCAATCCCGTGAATCCTCCAAAGACGTGGCCAGATAAAGGAAAAATATCATTCGAGAATATGGGTCTGAAATACTTTGAAACAGGAGCGTTGGTTTTGAAGAATTTGAACTTGTCGATTCAACCCAACGAAAAGGTAATTATGTTCACGATTATTACTAGGGAGAAGGGAGGGGCTAGCAGATTGAGTTTCAAACGGAAGAAAGTTGATTTTGTATCTTGATACCAAACAATTAACTCATTCGAAATTATTTTTGGGGTACTCCAAGGGTCCATAATTACGGAAGACAAATCCTGCATTATCGTTAAAATTTCATCAATAACAGTTTTTGGTAATAGCTTCGATCTTTCTCAAATTGAGAAATATCTCGATCTGTTCGTACAAATATAATTTTCCATCTTTTAGGTTGGTATTGTTGGAAGAACAGGTGCAGGAAAATCATCCCTCATCGCAGCTCTGTTCAGACTCGCCCAGGTAGAAGGAGGCGTAGACATCGACGGTATCGATACCAAAGACTTGAAATTGAAAGACCTGCGTTCAAAAATATCCATAATCCCTCAGGATCCCGTCTTATTCTCAGGTACTTTGAGGTACAACTTGGACCCATTCGACCAATATCCAGACGACGTGCTCTACAAGGCGATAGAAGCCGTGGAGCTCAAAGATCCCGCCAATATTATAAACAGATTGGAGAACAGAGTAATGGACAGGGGAGCTAACTACAGCGTGGGTCAGAGGCAGCTGATCTGCTTAGCCAGAGCTATCATAAGGAACAACAAGATTCTCATGTTGGATGAGGCTACAGCGAATGTCGATCCTCAGTAAGTCATTGAAAGAATAGAATATAATTTACTTATCACTCGAAGAAATCCTTCACTTCGTAACCATGAGAGTTGGAGATTGGGGAGACTTAGACCCCGTCAAGTTGCGCAAACTTCTTGATAATGGCTCCAAAGTGGGAGCCGAAATGTCGACAAAATAATGATCCCAGACGTGGTTCAACCCCAAGTTTCAGTAATAGTTTCAGCATATATATGGTGTCGAGGTGCTAATTGCTGTATTAGTTGACTTTGTCTTTCCATACTGACATGGATTTAATGAAGCAAATTATTCCAGGAAAGCTGACATTCTGTTACTAAAACTTGTTTCTATATTCTTTGCTATCAAGCTCTGTAAACATGTATTCCTATAATTACTAATTTCATTTCGGGAACCTTTGTTCTTCAAAACCGGTAATGATTTAGAAACTTTTAATATATCGGGATACTTTTTTTCCTTGAAGAATTCATTAATGATGTGTGACAAGGGTGAGCAAATAAGATGCACCACAGCACTCGATACCCCTCCAAAATCTCATCTAAGCCTGCGGCTGGTTTGCGTGAAGAGTTTTCTAGTAATAGGTATTTCTCTTGCATGTGGAGAAGTAGGTGTAATAAACTTTGCTTTCGTTGTATATGGCTCAAAATTTAGTTAAGTCGTTTATTAATTACCACTTGTGAAGAATGGTCGATATTCATTTTCTGTAATGAAAATAATAATAACGTATTACGACACCCAAAACCATGGCGCTCTGAGATTAATGAACTGCTCCACTTCCATGAAAAATGAAACAAAGAAATATTAATCAAAGAGAAAAAATGAAAAGTCGATTTGTCGATTTGAGTGGGTTCGATTGAACCCCATTTGAACGATCCCCAATGATAGGTTGGGAGTGGACTGTATAATAAATAAAGTTTACCTAGGGATGCTTAATTCTCTCGTGCTCTCTGGACTGGCAATTAAAATACCTTTCACCAGTTTTGTAGTAACGTATTTGCAATAATTTATAATTATCCAAATATTAAATAACTCACCAGTCATGAAAAAAGGTTGGATTTCACAGGATAAATTTGTTTCTGCCGTTCGTATCGTAGGTAGCACACGAAGAATGTGTTTTTCAGCTATCGGTCTCGGGTTTTTTTATTCTCGTTCGAAATCCGCTCATATATTCCGTCGATACACATCAGTATGTAGCACTTGGGATATATAGGGTGTGGAGAAAGTAACGAACAGGAATATTATGAAGTAAAGGGAACTGAATGAGTCAAAAGTGAAAACTATTGAGCCCGATAGCTGTGAATGCAAGTAAATGTAATGAATCAAATAATAATAATAATGAACAAAATGATAAAGACAAAACAACACTTATATACATAATGGGGACGAACCACCATTCGAAACTTAATGCTTAAAATCAACTTTTTTTTTTGTAAGACCTACTGCCATTCTCAATTTTCGCCTCTATAACTATTTTATATAAATATGGAATTTTGATACTAATATGGTATCATACTTGTGAAATAATTGGTTCGATGTTCATGTTTTGAAAGAACTCGATTTTTCCGGGAGATCACAACAACTTTGTTGATTTTTTTTATGTATTATAATTCAGAAATTTGTCCGTTTCATCAATATTTTGCTGCAATGATCACCTGAATCTTCTTGTTCAAAATCGTGGAAATCGTAATGTCAAGGAAGTGACCGCAAAATCGAGACATCAGTATTTTTATCGTATGTAAAATGAAATACTGAATACAATAATGCATGATTATACGAGTACTGAGTGTTCCATCTGGAATTTCAAAATTGATTTGGATTCCCGTGAAACTGAAAATGCTAAAAAAATAAATTTCGAGCAACCCCAATTTTGATTGCATGTGAATCACCAAGACATCACAACGATGCTGATCTATAGAATCGTTTTTCAATGATTGGAAAGGCATTCTCGTATCTCAGTCGTGGGCTCATTGGTCCACCATGAGTACAGGGTAGATCACAGCAAAGGTGCATAAAAAATCCTAGTGCTTTGACTAGATATGCGTTAATTCAAGTCAATTTCTCTCGACAGCTCACCAGTGAATTTCGACGCTGATGGTCTCATTGGCTAAACTCTGGGGGCTAGCCTCTCACAGACGAGTTTGACACTTGGATTTGAAGAATTCGGAATTTGGATGCGTTTGAAAGTTCTTATAGACTAAATATTCAGATCTATTCCATTTACTTTCGTTTGTTTCATTTCAAGTTGTACTGCCCATGCTTGTATCGTTAATATTGGTATTGTTGAGTGAAATTTTCACCTATAGTTACGTTCAAAATGAAGCAATTCGCATTGTGTTAATATTACCGAATCTAATGAACGTATCCAAAATATATTAAGTGGCTAACTCAGATAAATTATTTTTTAGTGTTAGAGAATATATATGATAGTTTCAACAAATTTCTAAAATAGAAGATAATTTCGATAATCGCATAATCAAAATTGATAATGAGATATCTTAAATATTGTTCATTATCACCAGGGTTTTCTGTGTCCCTCGTAGAGAATTGTTGTGCCTGCATCTGATGTCATATAGGTATATTGATTCTTAATTTTTATTTTCCAGGACGGACGCTCTTATCCAAAAAACAATCCGCAGAAAATTCGCCAAATGTACAGTACTGACTGTAGCCCATAGACTGAATACTATCATGGATTCCGACAAGGTTCTAGTCATGGATGGTGGCACCATGGTAGAGTTCGACCATCCACATCAACTCTTACAGAATAAAAACGGAGTGTTTTACAAAATGGTGGCTGAATCTGGTAGAAGTATGAGCGAGCAACTGAGGAAAATAGCCAGAGAGAGTTACCAGCGTCATTTGTCTGTTCCTGAATGAATGTTTAGTGAATATCAGGAACTACTAGGTACAATATAATTGCGTCTTTGGTGAACTTCAATATTAATTTCATATGATTCCCAGAATTGTTTTGATAAGACATTATTCTCGAAATATCACCTGAAAAAAATGTTGAGTACCAAATGATTTAGTAGTACTAAACATACTGTTATTTGGATATTCTGATGGCTGCTCGAAAGTTACAACCATTCACTCCAAGAATGCCACAACAAAGCCTTCAAAATGGATATACCAGTGGTATTTGAAAACATGTTATTTGAAAAAAATGTGGGAATCACTGAAATTTCATAAATAGGTATTGAAGTTTGTTGGATTTGGTGCTGAAATTGTCATTTACGTGTTGTGACTTAATACTGTTGAGAAAAGTCGGTACTTATGTCATATGTGTTATCAGTATTTATGTTAGGTCATATTAGAACGGAAGGAAACATTTCGTTTGCTTCGAGCAGGAGGAATAACTGCGTTAGTTGAGAAGGTTGAATGCTTCTTAGGATGAATGAAATATTTTCTTTACATATCTATTAGATGATCTTCATTATGGTTCTTAATATTATCGACCAATGCAGTTTGCATGTTGCTGTTGTTCTCCTGACAAGGCTATATAGTGCCAATAATTACGGAGTACTTTTAAAACGTCAATCTATTGTATATTGTAAATAATTTTCAAAGATCTGAATGTATTTTATAAAACTGAAAAAAGATATATTTAATATAACTAGTTTTAGACAATTTTATAAGAATAAATAATTTACAAATTTGACTTCTTTACTTGTTGCTTGTTGGCGAGGCCTGAGTCTCCTTATCCCCCAGCTCTCATCTTGTCCAAGTGAAGATTGTGGTTTTGTGGATAGAGGGATGGTATTTATAGCTGTATGAGAATCCGACGTTGTTGAAACTGTCGGACCATATACAGGTCTGGTTTGAAAAGGATCAATCAATGGATTTGTTCGAAGGGGTGATAATGGTTTCCAAGAATTGGGAAGCCTTTGTGAGTCGTCCACTTCGCCCCATAGTTAGTGCATTTGCCTCACCAACACAAGCTCTGGCTAAATATCTACAGTTTCAAATACCTACTGATCCTTCGAAACCCCGATTCATACTCGCGTAGTACCCTATTACTTTCTAAATAATCCTTCTCTGGTCATATACAGTCTTCTCCAATACTAGCTGTAGCATTATTCATGTTAATTGGTCTTAATTGGATAGCTTGATTTGTTGAACGGGAATGTTCGGACTTCCGCAGTGTCTATATTTTTAACTCTATTGAAACCTGTTGCTGAGAACGAGAGGATAAAAATACAAATCCGGTAAGGAAATCAAATCCAAACAAAATGTTGAAATGGATTTTATGGTCAATGATAAAGCTAACGATTGAGTGATCCAAGGAAATAATGTTGTTACAAAAAATCGAGATATCGAATATGAAATATTAGTTTCTACCTCATCGAGCCGATGTCGGTCCATACCTTGGATAAGAGGCATCCACACATTCCGGATCTCCACGTTGGGGTGACTGAATGCGTCGTTGTTGAGGATGAAGGCGGCTTCCTTGAATTCCTCCTTGAACTCGGCTTCAGACCATTTAATGCTGAGATAGTTTGTCCAAACATGCTCCGCTAGTCCTAATTTCGTTGTTTTTCCTCGTTATGTGTTTTTGTTGTGTGCGCTTATTCTCACTTACAAGAATTTTATGATGATGTATTTTAACCTATAATTTGTTTGAATATATTGTATTGCGTCCCGACCTTATATGGTATTTCAATAAGGCTTTTATAGTCACATCTGTCTGTCGATATTTGAAGATGATGATGTTCGGTATGCGCATTATTTTTCATGACTAATGTGTATGACGTTATGTATCTTTGATTTTTTATATTTCCACAAATTTTAACATAGGCTACGCTTTGTCGATAAGAATTTTTGTTCTTCAGACAATAAAGTATATATTCTCTCTCTCTCTCTCTCTCTCAATGGTCTTCTGATTTGCCGCACTCGCATGGTATCCGGTAAACGCAGTTGGTGGTGTCGCTGTTTTTATTGGGTGGTCGAATTTTTGTGAGCTGGCTGACATCGTATTTCCCTCCCTTACCCTTGATCCTCTCTGAAAGTTCTCTCACGTGATGGATGGTAAGAATTTGTTGTTCCAGTATCACCTTGGTGTTCCTTCGTTTCGTCCGGGCCAATGTCTGATCCACTAGCTGCTTCTTTGGTGTTGCAGAGATTGATTGCCCGATCAATCAGAGACTTGACGATTCCCAATCTTCAGAGATTGATGGTATTGTCAGGTATTGTCCAGTATGAGTTGGTTTTCTATAGACATGTCTTCCATATGTTTCTGATCCTATTCACCTCCACGTCGAGAAACGGCAGTTTGCTCTGGGATCATCTTTCCATTGTGAACTTGATGGTGTGCTTCACGTGATGATCGTCGATGTATCTCAACCAGACGCGGAGTTTCTTCTTGGCCTTTTCGACGGGGAATGCTTCGAACCACAACATGTAGATGTTGGCCATAACCAGTGATAGTGGTGACAAATATATTGCTGAGCCAATGACATTCATTACTCTCAGTGGTTTCGGACCGATTTGTTTAAACTTGATTTATAAAAACGAAAAGAATATGAAGGAGATCAACAACTTCTCTTATACAACGACTAAGTGTGGCTTCTATTCCAGGTTCATTTACTTGAGAACCGCAATTTGAGACGCTTTATGATTGAAGTTTGATTAATAATAATAATTGTGCAAGAAGAATTTATTCATTATCTATTTTGAGATTCAAAACATTCAATGCTTTATAACAAATATTCAATGCAGTTTGGTTAATTAATTTTCCACTTAAATTAGTCAATTCGATATAGTTCGTTGGAGAATTTGGATCACTGCAGTGACTTGAAGAGTAGTGGCGATTTGAAATATAAGCATTCTACTGGCCCATATCGCAGGTAGGAAATTTTCGAACTGACTGGAACTTCCGGTTTAACCGCGTCTGGAATTTTTCTTCTTTCGACGTTTCGGCTCCCACTTTGGAGTTATTCTCAAGACTTCTTGACTTAGTGGCGAGGCCTAAGTCTCCTTAACCCCCAGCACTCATCTTGACAGAGTGAAGATTGTGAATGGCTCCAAAGTGGGAGCCGAAACGTCGAAAGAAGAAAAATTCCAGACGCGGTTCAACCGGAAGTTCCAGAGAGCACATATCCGACCGCGGAAGCCTATCCGAGCACATACATATATGTATATATGACCGCCAATCCATTCCGTCCTATCTGAACAAGTGGGTAAATTTTGTAGGTGGGATATGAGGTAAGTGGATATTGAAGCTATTGATACTTTGCTTTGTCTTCGAAATAATAGTCAGATCGCTCAAAATGCAGAATCATCGTCTGTTTGCTTATTAAAGTAGATTTATTAGGTCCATTGTTCCACTGCTTTCAAGTCTAAGTTGTGTCAACATTATTATGGAAGCGTGAAAATCCGAAGGTTATTTTTATCTAAATCTCACAACCAATACTAGTTTCATGATATGAGTTGTTTGAAAATTCCTATGTCATTTTAGATAAATATGATACAGGTTGTTTCGAAATTATGCGTGGGGATTATACAGAGCCTAATTTATACTAGAAAGATTAGTCCAATATATGCCCTTTATGAATAGTTACGGTTTTAAATTTCAAAATAAGAAACACGATGGTGAAAATATTTTTTTCTCAATTTGATAAACCTTCAATATATCCATCATTATGATGAATGTGAGCACACGTCTGGCCATCGGTCGGTATTTTTGATAGTAAATATATTGTGTTGTTTTCTCAATAGGATGTTAATGTGGAAAAAATTCATTTCTCATGAAAAATTATCTAATCTGAATACAATTGTGATATGCAGAAGAGTTACGCGCTGCGTGGTACTTTATGTGAATTCCAATAATACGTGTTTGTTGGAACACACTGTCTAAAACACATGAATTTTTGGTAGTCTCGCTGAAGAACTATTTCATGTTTCAATGCTTAAAAATTTGTTTTTCTTCAAATTTATTCTCAATGCATTCGAGCAACTTGTAAGTCAATAATATATCTTCCTGATTTCTGTAATATGGCGAGGGTTTAATGTATAATAAATGTAAGGCAGCCTCTGTGAACAGGCCCTCATCAAAACGATTGCTGAACTCACCAAACGCAATTTCTAGGTTTAACATGAAGAACCACGTAGTGTGTGATTTTCTTCTGGATATTACGATTAGTTTCATTCCAATAACCAAAGCAACAGGGGACTTCATATATGAAGAGAAATATGTGAGAAAACGTGACATTAGTTATCCTCAGTGTTGAAATATTATTGATGCGCTTAAAGATTCAATCTTTGAATATATTTAGATATATTTAGGAACTTTCTTGAGCCTTACATTGTAAAAGTTTCGACTTCTGAGATTCACCGTTCGAATGAGAATCCCGCTGATAAACAAAACAACCCATTTGACATAGTTTCGCTTTCAAGTTGAAAATCAGTAAATCTCTTGATAGTGAACCTAATTTGGAATTCCGCCAAGAAAAATGCACAGAAAAGTTACGTCCACCAGTAAACTAATACGAATGAAACATTAGAAAAAGGTGCTTCAGTCTTTCGTAAATAACTTCATAACCGTTGACGTTAGTCAAATTCTTTATACATATTTGAAGCGGACAACATTTTCAAAAGAAAAGTTTCTATCACCGAAACTAGTATTATTAAACATATTGAACCCTTAGTGAAAATTAAGCTCCGCACATCGCTAGTTAATCTCTTACACCAAGTAAGTGATCATAATACGTAAAAAAATGTTCTCGACTGGCGAATATTCATTTGGAAATTTGGAAAGTTCATAATTTCCTCTAGACACCTGAAGAAACAATCTGTCGTTGGAAAAAGAATTCCACATCGATTTTTAAGGTCGTTCACTTGGGCTTGACGAACTAACCCGATGACGGTGCTGCGGTTAATTTAATGAATATTTATCTCATATACGTACCCTAATTGTAGGTCGTATCTGCTATCTTTGTTTTAGTAGATATATTTGGTATCAAAACTAATTTCTATATACATGTTGAACTATGTTGCTGGATCGTTATTTATCCCTACTTTTTCCATGGTCTTTTGGAGTGTTCGGACACAATATACTATTACTTGGCAATGCCTGGTTTTTCCACATAAGGGTGCATTAGGGTGTCCAAATTAACAGTCATATAGATTGAGGAAAGTCAGCCGTGCAATCGAATGATATTTGAATTTGTCAAGGATGGGACTGAATATTATTGTACTTTAGTTTTATTATTTTTCATCCAATGAACAACCCACGAACATTTTAAAAAAATGAGCGGAACAGAACAGCAAGAATTAGGTTAGAATCATTTCAAGAATTCTTCTCTCTAATGGCCTCAACAAATATATTTGCCTAGGTCCAATGGATTTTTCAGTTGGTGAGAAATTTCATTTTCCTGACCAAGACAGTTATTAATATTTCTTTTCTCATGAACGATGAGATTTGAACCTTTGGTGTGAAAATTGAATCTTTTCTCCAGAAGAAAATTTTCTTCTCCTGCAGATGCTAACCTTGTTAGCGAAACGCGCGTCGAGTGCAAAATTGTCAGTTTGGTTTAAGGGTGATTGATCTCTAGGAAAAGTTTCAATTTTTTTCATATCAATGCAATTTATTTCTCGCTCTTAAGTGTCAATATCAATGAAGAATACCATTATTCAATGGACTGAAATCTTTCATTCAGAATATTCAAGTATCGCGCTTTCGTAATCAATTATTGATATCCCTTGAATCACAAACCTAGATAATTTGTTGAATGACCTTCTGACCCAAGATGATAAATGTCACATTTCCTTGTATATCGAAAATAAGTTATATATTTTCAAGATTCTCAGTTATATATTCGACTGCATTGAATACAGCTCTGTGGACATTCCTTGCCCAAAACCAAATTGTTGGGATGTTAATGTATTATTAAGTTGGAGAAATGATATGAACCTATTATTATATCGCTCTTTCAAATACTTTAGAGGGTGAAGAAAGGAGTGAAATTTTTTCTGTTGTTGTTTTCGTTATTTCTATTGCCTATTTTGTGAATCGGTGGAACTTTTGTCACTTTTAAGTTATCTGGAAATATACCTTCTAGCTTCTATTCATTAATTTTACTAAAGGGTCACGGATATACTCAAAAATTATTGCCATTCATACCAGAGGAATAGTTTGGTGGCATCTCATTCACAGAATATTGAGTATCTCTATTCGATTAACTGGTCTTAGGAAAATGGTGGTGTCATTGTGTGCAACCTAGATGTCTCCAGTGTTGTGTATGATGTTTCAGTGGCTTAAAATTTCACAAAAGTATTTATCTACTTCTCCGAGATGCCCGATTGATTTCTCATGATCATAAAGAAGAAAGATGGATCTTCCTTTTCTTTGCTTTTATTTCCAGATTGGTCGAATATACTTCATACTGTTTTGGACTTATTATGTGTTGAAGAAATTTTACTAACATTCAGTGATTTTTTGTATTCAGATAGATATTTCCTTCCTTTTTCCTATCCCTTCTTGTTCAAAAAGTATATCAATATATTTCGTTTCTTCATATAGCATATTTAGATCATTGATATCAGGTGAATGATTTTTTATGTCAGTTGTTATCCAAGCAGACTCACTATTTTTGTATTGAAATATTCTTTCTGGCAAAGGTCATAGTCGTAAAAAGCTTCATATTTGGTATTTATTTCATTTGTATTTTATGAAGTTTCTCATGTTTCTGTAGTCAGAATGTGTTTGAATTGTGATGTATTACTTTCCGTACAAAAACGTTTCTTTCATTTACTTTCTTGAGGTGCGACGTCATATTCTACAGTGTGCCCAAGATAAGGATGAACAGCATGGGGACGTGCCATATAAAAAAAGTTGATGATGATTTCTTCCAAACGAAACGTTGTACGGAGATTTTGTGAGCGCCATTTTGTAGAGGTAAAAAAGTGGCAATTAGAAAGTGCCTTCGGTTCTTTCGAAACTTTTCAAATAACTTCGGAAAAAAATAAAAACCAAATCGCCAAATTTCGGTTTTTCCCGAATATCTCCGGACGTAAACAACATTTTTGGGATTTCTCAACATCTATTTATTGACCCCTTAATTGCGCAACTTTTTGTCGATTTGACCTACCGTGTAACTCTTACGGTTACCGAGATCCCCATGCTGTTCATCCTTATCTTGGGCACACAGTATATTTCATATTTGACTGTAGTTATCTTATATTGTTGATGGATTTACCTGGTAAGATACTGAATATGTTATCGATTTGTGTAACTTTTGATGAATTAGCTAGCCTCGTCACATCAGATAAATAGGGTTTCAACCAATATGAAGAAAGTGCCTGTGTAAGATTCAGAGAACTAACTCTCACCTTTTTGTTTGGAGTCGATGTTGAAATCTCCGAATATTATCATGTTCTGTCCTTGACTGCTGTGGTGATCCATAATTTTAATCACTTTCTCTATGAAAGAGCCTGAGCTACCTGTTGGTGACCCATAAACACATTCGGTTGTGAAAATACTAAGTTAAGAACAACTGTGCTCAAATCGTTTTTCACTTTGGCTCCCAATGCTGGCCATCGGGTTCATTTGGAATCCACCTCTAGCATATACGGCTGTGCCACCTTCCCGATTCTCTTCTGTTTCTGGTACTCCCACTTGGGACTTCTTACATTCAGGTGTATCAACCTGACATTCCTTTTGCCATCATTTATGTGGTTGCTGTTGTCCTGCATATTTTAATAGGAAGGAATGCTTTTTGAAATCGAATCGATTGATGCCAACTTCCTTCGCACCAATTACAAATGCCGAAGTTTGCGGAGCGGATATATAGTTGAAAAATTAGATATGTTTGGATGTTGATGATCTCAATAGGAAAATGATCAAGGATACTATCGAAATAATCCTTTCACCTCTAAGTGAACTCTACACTTAAGTCTTATCGACTAGTGTATTCATTCAAACATTCAAAAGTCATTTCTGTTAATAAAAAATCGACTCGTTAATAGTGGGAAAATATCGACCCGTCTCCACAATTGCTATATTCGTAAAATTCTTAGAAAAGATGGCCAAAAAAGGTTTTTGTGACTGTTTCGAATGGAGAAATTATTTTCACAACTCACAATTTGGCTTTCGCAAAAAACGATCAACAATTCAGGCATTGAGAGAGATCACCACACATCAGTGATGTTATGTGATTTATCAGAAACCTTCCACTGCATCTTTTACGATAGATGTTCTCTTGCTCTCAGCCTTTTTGAATCACATCTCAGAGACCGTTTTCAGGTTGTGGAGATCAACAGTGCAAGATCAGGATTCGGAAGTCTCAGGCATAGTGTACCATAAGGTTCGGTCCTTGGGTCGTTGCTTTTCATGATCTATGTGAATGATTTGAATCAATTTCTAGCTCTTAAAAATTGTTCTAGAATTGTTCGTTTCCGTTAACCAGCTGACGAACGTCAACCCTCAAAAGTGGAAACTTGTGCGAGCGATGGATCAACCTCTACACTACCGAGAACCAATAATAGATGTGCTCCATTTGCAGATGATACAACGTTGATTTTTTCTCAACGTGGTTATTATGATCAATTAACTTTTTTGTCCCTCAACCTTCACAATAAAGCAGAATCCTGTATTCAAGCCAACAAGTTACAGCTTACAGTGACAGAACTCAAAATATACTTTCTTCCATGAGCAATACAAATATTGAAAACAAAAATGTCGAGTTATTGGGTCTGAATATTGATAATGAATTGAAGTGGACTTCTCATATAGAGCAAATAAATCATAAACTCTCCAGTATCCATTTTCTTCCGCGCCAAGTGAAGTGTTATGCCAATTTCAATAATTCAAAGAGTACCTAATTTGTATATCAGCTATGGAGTTGTTGTTTGGGATAACTCTACGGATGTTGTACATATTTTTTGACTTCAGAAGGAGGCGCTGCGAATAATGGCGAAATGTGGTTTCAGAGTACCTACATTGTCAAATCATATTTACCGAATTCGAGATTATGCCACTTCCCTCATTATACATACAAAATATTCTGATAGAAATTCGTAAATAGTCGAAAATACTAATTACAAATTTCCAGGCACATAACTATGGTACACGGTACGCAGATTCAAAAGAATTCTTTGAACTTCTTTATGATAGCTTGCCAACGTACCTGAAGTCTCACAGTCTCAATATGTTAAAAAAAAAATTGTACATTACCTCTTGCAACATTGTTTTTACTGGGTTTCTGAGTATCTGGAACACATACAGAAAAAAATCTAGATTGTATCGGAGCATGCCTGCTTGATTCGGTAGTATCAGGCTTATATCATTACTTTTAATTTTCATGTTTGAATGTGTATGAGTATTTGTAGACAAACGAATTATCATACAGTTTGGAACAGCCAAATGCAATAAATTAGTTAATACATAAATGGGCGTGTTGAAATGAACTCTCTGACACGTTTATTGGTATTCTCAATTGGACATTTTTTTCAATAAAAACTTTCTACAGGTTGTGTCATGTAAGAGTGGCCAATACCAACTTCGTTATTTTAAATACAACCCCCCTTTATATTACTTACGTTTTGGAATCCTTGGAATATCCTGAACATATCTGTACAATGTCCTATACCTTTCGGAAATATTTAGTGTTCGCGGCGAGTATTTCGAACACCTCCTACATTTACATCGATGTATTTTTATGTATCACTTATTTGTTTTTCGGTGTACTGAAGCAAATTTTTTTATAGAACGTCACTCATTCCCACTATTGAACATCAACGTAAACAAGGAAGAGTGAAAAATATTCTATTTATTTGATATAGAAAAATATGTGGCAGGGAATGAAAGCGACCCTTCTACGATGTTCCAATGAAGTGAGCGAGTCTGTGGGCGAAGAATCACCAACAAGACGAATTGCCTTTCTCTGAATAGAATCGAGAAGCCTCAATGAATGTTTTGGTGCTGAACTCCACACATTAGAACTGTACAGGCCTTGTAGATCATCAGAAGAGATTATAACTGATACTTAATTTTGTAGGAATAGTTACTCCTGACATCTGAATATTTGATGATGATAGATCGGCTTTTCTTGAGAAGAGACATGCCTGGGTTTTCGTAGCATTAAATTTCAACAAGTTCATGTTACTCCATTCCATTTTTCTTGCCAAATCGTCGTTAATTTTATTGACGTGAATGTTTCTTCGAATTTTTGTTTCTCGAGCTTGTATGGGGACTCTGGAAGAGAAACTGGTATGAAGAGTACTGTCGTTCGCAAAACTATGTATTGAACAAGATGTTTTCTCGAGCAAATCATTGATATGAAGCAAAAACAAAGTGGGCGCCAGAACTGAATCCTGTGGAACACCTGCATTCAATGGGTGAATATCAGATGATACTCCATCAACAACCACATGCAGAGACCTATCAGACAAAAAAATCTTCAACAAAGCACACAACTGAGGAGGCAAACCATAAGACGGCAGCTTAGAAAGGAGACCCCGATACCAAACTCGATCAAACGCTTTTGAAATATCGAGTGCAACAGCTATCGTTTCTCCGAATTTCTCGATTGAATGCTGCCAAATATGAGAAACATAAACCAATAAGTCGCTGGTTGATCTCTGATGGCGAAATCCGTATTGTCGATCATTTATTATTCTTGATTTCTCTAGATATTTGACGAGCTTCATATTGATTGCTTTTTCCATGACTTTGGAAATGATAGAAAGCAATGCAGTTGGTCTATAATCACAAGGTAAAGTTTTCTTCCCTTTTTTAGGAACTGGCTGAACTCTTGCTGTCCTCCAGGTCTTAGGAAAAATTCCCAGGTTATATGAAAGGTTGAATAATTCGCATACTTTCAAAACAATTGCTGGGATTCCATCAGATCCGCAAGCCTTATTCGTCTTTAGGTCCATTGAAATATTTCTTATGGTTTGTTGATAAAAAATTATCTCAGGCCTATGACTGTCGACAGGCGTGATATTCGGGGGATCTTTTCCCGATGAGTCCAGAGTAGAATTTCCAGTAAACATATTTGCAAATAAATTGGCTTTTTGTTGTGCAGTGGTGGCTTGTGATCCATCTTCTTTGGTTGAAGGAGGGAATGAACTAGCAGTGAAATTTTTGGCAACAGCTTTAGCAAATGACCAAAACGAACGAGAACCGTTCGGACATTTAACAAGTTTTGTACGAATTTTTTGATTATGTGCTTCTTTAGTAGCTTCAATTGCTGCACTACACCTATTTCTTGCGTTGACATACTCAGATCTCGTCTCCAAACTGGGGTCTTTGCGCCAGCGTTTAAATGCCGCTTGTTTGGATGTTACAGCCTCAGAGCAGCTTTTATTGAACCATGGTTTCTCAGACTGTGGTTTCTTTGTACTACTTGGAATGAATGTTTCCATTTCCAGAACAATGGTAAACAGACCCTCCCCCAAGCAAAATCAGAGAAAAACAAAAGGGAGTGAATTTTGATCTGATAAATATCAGGATGAGTATTGAGAAATAAGTCCAGTGTATTGGCAAAATGGTTATTCGTATTAGGAATACGAGTGGGTTGATCGATGAGTCGTTCCAAATCATCAGTGATAGCAAATGCCTCTGTCTGTCGTCCTCTTCATCTGTTCTATTCGAGAATTCAAGCCATGAAGAATTATGTACATTGAAATCACCCAATATGGTGACCTCAGCTGTTGGATGGTTTTCTTTGATGAAGTCGATTTTTTCCGATAGAAATTCTAATAGTCTGACAAAAGAGTCATTGTTAGGTGATAAATGAAGACAACAGACAAGTTCAGTTTGTTGGTGATTGACAAGCTTAAACCACATCACGTCAAAATCTTTCGGTTCCAGGCCTTCTTCGCGTTGGCACGATAAATCATTCCTAGATTATAAACAATTATTATTCGTAGCATCAAGATCAATAAGTCAGCGCCTGGGATTCGAAGAAAGTAGCAGGATATTCGATACTTTTTGTTGGGAATGTTTCTAATTGGATGGAAAAAAAGGAATTTTATTCGATTCAGAAGGAAATTGGAATTCACAGATTTTAACGAGACTCTTCGGTGCTCTCTTATACTGTCCTCCCTTTTATAAGATACAGTTCAATTCCATCAGCGCAACAATTTGATTCGCAACATATTTGCAAGATGTTAATTTGACAACTGGGAAATTAAATTTTCTTCAACTGGATGGAAGTGGCCGTTACGTCATGAAAATCCATATAATTTTTTTTCTTCGTTTTCTACCATTCATTTTTGTAACTAACACTACTGAGGAACATCATCAAAACTATACACTACATCACAATCACTACATACAGTATTAAACAAAGTCGCTTTCCGCTATCTCTCTGTCCCTATGTATGCTTATATGCAGATTGATATTTCTCTCTGCACTCTGTTGATGAATGACATCACAGACTTGAAAGGAATCAAACGATGAGATTGGAACCTTTGGTGTGAGAGTTGAAACTTGAGTTTCCTTCTCCTGAAGATGCTAACCTTGTTGGCAAAACGCGCGTCGAGTGCAGAAATATCAGTTTGGTGTCAGGGGAATTATTTCACATTTCCATAAACTCCCACATTTCCATTTGCTGATAACGGATGAACAGTTGATTAATGAGTCTAGGTCTAGAGAAGATACTCTTTTCGAATATGACTTTCCTTTATGGGGAGTCATCGACTTACGTTGATGATTTCACTACCTTGCACTGATGAGAGGCCAAATAGCCCAAAAACGGTCTGCAAGTGTGACCCGTCCCAATAATTGGAAATCAATTCTGGCAGTTGTATCGCCGAGACCTTATTGTTCTAAAATTGTTCTAAAATTGTTCGTTCCGTTAACCAGCTGACGAACGTCAACCCTCAAAAGTCGAAACTTGTGCGAGCAATGGATCAACGAGGCCTTACCTTCTAACGTGCGATTACCCAGCACGGTGGCCCGGCGAGGATTCGAACCCCGGCCTTCCGCTTGATAGGCAGATATGCTAACCACTACACTACCGAGACCACAATATGCAGGGATTTTTTCTGTGAAGAATCCTGCTCTAACACCTGGCTCTTCGTGGTGTTAGCCAGGGAAGTGTTTCTTTTCTGATAGTTGTTAGTCTGTCAACCTACAGTGTAGGTCAGTTGAGGCTGGCCTGAACATATTGTTCATTTAGAATATTTGATTCCATTGTGTTGACATTTTGAATAAATAATTTTTTCTGATATTTTTTGAATTTTTTTCAGTTCAATTCAAGATTATTGTCTAACGAATTATAACGGATCATAGCCCTATCGACTGAATGAAAATGAATAATATTCCCTCAAGCTTCTTTACAGAGAATATATGATTAGTTTAATAGTATAGTATCTATCTGTTGAGGTTGTGATTTCACCTGTAAATGAATCATTGCCCCTCTTCATAAATGAGGCAAAATTAATGTCAGTTCAATTTTGTTGATGTCACTTATACTCCCCAACTTGAAAAAAAAACTGGACACTTGTGGTAGCTGGGTGAGCAAAGAGAACCGTTTTCATATTGCTTCACGTTATCCATTTATTCCAGAATCGAATTTTCTGTCCCAGTACATGATAAACTGGATGGGAATATAACACAAAAAACAGAGTACTGCAAAGTTCATTCCCTTCAGTCGTATTTGAGCTACTTCTTGAATTCTTAAAATAAGGATGAGATTGATTATTATTTACTCTCTTTAATTTATTTCCTTTTCATTGACAAAATGGTTTAGGCTTTCGCGGCCGAGGTTTTTAGTATCACTACTTTTCTTCGGGTTCGAAGGCCGTCGTTCTTTGGAATTTATTTCTGACGTTTCGCAAGCGCGAGTGGTTAGCTTCTTCAGAGGCTCACTCATCTTGACTATTATTCCGATTATTTCTTTTCATTCATACATTTAACAAGCACAATCAATGTTAATTACAAATTGTGACAGACGGACAGAATCGATAAAATCATAATTGCTACAGAGCAATAGAGATAAAATAGCTGATTAAAATAACAGATGTAAATATACAATTGAGAGAATATATAGTTAGAATTAAAAGCTAAGGCATAGTGACATAATGTGGGAGGTCCTCGAACAGGAAGCCAAGCACTACCAAGTATTTATTATGAGACAACATGCTGGCTAACACTAGTTTTGAACCCAGGCAATGAGCGATGGAGAACTCAAGTTGATCATACGCATTTGCGAGTCTTTGAATTCGGGATAGACACAATTTAAACCCCAGTCGTTTGGGGATGAAACGGGTTGTTGAATGTTTGGTGAAGTTTAGGATTGCGTAAAGGTGCTTGAAAGTTTTTCTTGAATAGAAGATGGGGAGAGTTCAACTTGCCATTGAGAATTTTTTTTTTAATACAGATTTACACGGAAGGGAAGCCCTGTAATGTTCAGAGAACACCGCGTGAATCAAGGGACAGGAGATACGAATTAACATTCACTTTGAATGAATTGTTAGGTGCTTCCGGGCTTCTGAGCCGTGGGCAACAGGTTTTAAGGCCTGACGTTTCGTCTGCATCTGCGGCAGACATTTTCAAAGGCGATGCGGCAATGGTCGAAGTATCCTTCTCTGCTGCGAGGCTTTGATCTGATGTGGTTCAGATGATGAGTCACTCTTTATCGAATCTGGGTTCGGACGGTCGATTGATCCTAATTGATTATTCGAAAGCGTTTTTTCTCTCATTGGGAGGGTTCGTGCATTTTGAACTGCTGGCATCCATGTTCTGTGAATGTTCAGGCTCTCTTCTTTGCGGTTGAAGTTGTTCTTATGTTTATGAATTTCTATGGCCTCCCTATAGATCCTGGGGTAATAGCTCCTACTTGTGTCCAGCACTTGCGTTCCGTCGAAGTCAATGTCATGACCTTCCAACAGAGCGTGTTCGGCTACCGCAGATTTTTGGGTTTGGCCATATCGACAACTTCTTTTGTGTTCGGTTAACCGCGTTTTTATGCTTTTTTTTGTGGTTCCGATATAGACTGAACCACAACTGCACGGTATTCGGTACACTCCTGAGGTAGATAATGGATCCCGTGGGTCTTTTGCGGATCTGAGGCTTTCTTGGATTTTCCTCGTGGGCTTGAAAATTGCCTGCACCCCATGTTTTTCTAACAGTCTTCCAATGCGGTCCGTCACACCGTTAATATAAGGCAGACACGCCCGTCCATTAACGGCTGGTTCGGGGCCATTCATTGAAACTCCTTGTCTGGGTCGCAAGGCTCGGTGAATTTCGTCTCTGCGGTAACCATTACATATAAAGGCGTTTTCTAAATGACGCATCTCTTCCTCGAAATATTCTGGCTCAGAAATGCGTCTCGCTCTTTCTACCAGGGTCTTAATTACTCCTCTCTTTTGCCTCGGGTGATGGTTGGAATTCTTGTTGAGGTACCGATCTGTGTGAGTGGGCTTTCTATACACTCTATGCCCTAGTTTTCCATTCTCCCGTCTTTCCACCCATACATCCAGAAAAGCTATTCTTCTATCCTTCTCAGTTTCCATCGTGAATTGAATCTTTGGATTCCAGGAATTCAGATGATCCAGGAATTTCTTCAGCTCGTCTTTTCCGTGACCCCAAATCACGAAAGTATCATCAACATATCTCAGCCAACAGGATGGTCGGACCGGCCAACGCTCTAGAACTTGTTTTTCGAAATGTTCCATAAAGAAATTTGCCACCACAGGGCTCAATGGGCTCCCCATAGCAACCCCTTCTTTCTGTTCGAAAAACTTTCCATCCCACTGAAAATATGTTGAAGTCAGACAGTGCTTGAACAGGGCGGTTATGTCTGGAGGAACAAAAGTACTGATCAGGTTCAAAGTTTCATCTATCGGAACATTTGTGAATAGGGAAACCAAGTCGAAGCTCACCAGCATATCATTCGGGTTTAATGTCAGATCTTTTATTTTCCCGATAAAGGAAGGTCATGACATTGACTTCGACGGAACGCAAGTGCTGGACACAAGTAGGAGCTATTACCCCAGGATCTATAGGGAGGCCATAGAAATTCATAAACATAAGAACAACTTCAACCGCAAAGAAGAGAGCCTGAACATTCACAGAACATGGATGCCAGCAGTTCAAAATGCACGAACCCTCCCAATGAGAGAAAAAACGCTTTCGAATAATCAATTAGGATCAATCGACCGTCCGAACCCAGATTCGATAAAGAGTGACTCATCATCTGAACCACATCAGATCAAAGCCTCGCAGCAGAGAAGGATACTTCGACCATTGCCGCATCGCCTTTGAAAATGTCTGCCGCAGATGCAGACGAAACATCAGGCCTTAAAACCTGTTGCCCACGGCTCAGAAGCCCGGAAGCACCTAACAATTCATTAGTTGCCGGCCGTGAAAGTCTTCAATCTTTGATTCACTTTGGATATTTGAGGGTTTTAAGCCTCAGGAAAAACCTCTCCCAGCAAGGAGTTCCAAAGCTCAGCTGTTCCATTGAGAAAAGATCCGTGAGCAAGAGAGGTTTTACAGGTCTCCAAGTTCACAACAAAGGGGAGAAAATTCTGTACTCGTCGAGTCATCCGTGTAGATATTGCCAAGCGTGGAACGATTGATAACAATTCAAAAGAGCACCGATCGTGAAAATATCTATAGAAGAGAAACAAGTCTCCGACCCTTCTACGATGATTCAATGAAGTGAGCGAGTCTGTGGGCAAAGAATCACCAACAAGACGGATTGCCTTTCTCTGAATAGAACCAAGAAGCCTCAATGAATGTTTTGGTGGAGCTGTATACATGAGAACTAGATTTCAAATCTCTGTGTTTTCTCCTCAAAGATAATTGAGATGGTTTGGTTAGTTGCTCGAGCTGTTGTTATTCGAGGAATATGTGCTTGGAGTTGACATAATTTAGAAATCTGTGTTGAACACGTTATATTATTATATTGTGAGAGTACACGTTGTAGTAAAGGTTCCAAACAAGGGTGTAACATTCGACGTGGATTCTGACTGGGGCATAGTAAGTATAATGTTCGGAAAAAGGTTATGTTTGTGGAGTCCGATGTTATCTATTTCGTGAACTCAAGTATTTCTGATGGTTCATTTACTGGAGAGCGAACATGTGAAGTGAAGTGAAGTTGTTGGCAACTGCATCCAGAACTATATTATTAGTCTGACAATCTGTATGGAAGAGTTTTTCCCAACTATAGAATCTTGTAATAACGTGTACGCCATTGCTGAGGCTCATCCAATCAAATAATTCCTACCTTAGTGATATCGTATTCGCTAAATAACGAAAATGGTCAAAAAACCGACCCCAGGAATGCCATAGCCACTCAGTTTCTGGGTTAAGAGCTTGTGATCGACCTTGTCGTATGCCTTGGAGAAGTCGGTGTAAATAGAATCGCCTTGATAGCCAGTCTCCGGGGCGTCCGACACATAGTCGGTGAAATTTACTAGGTTGAATTCGGTGAATTTACCTCATAGGCATCAATAAATATTGCTGCTGAATCGAAACCCTTCAGGAGGATAAAAAAATCCGTATTAATATATTCAAATACTTTTGGAATGGTACTCGATATGTTGATTCAAACTGGGATCACAAGGGATTAATGGAAGTTTTGCAAAAAAGCCTCTTTAGTACTCTGAAATATTCATCACAACAAAAACTATCCACTGATTAGGAATAATACTATCAACCCATTCACTTTCCACCCATGACTTTTTTTTTTGATAGGTACGGAATTTTTTATAGAGATCAATACCCTAACACCAAACTGATATTATTTGCACTCGACGCGCATTTCGCTGAGAAGTTCAGCATCTCCAGTAGAAGAAGACCAATCATCAATTTTCTTCTCAGGAAGATGCTAACCTTGTGAGCGAAACGCGCGTCGAGTGCAATTAATATCAGTTTGGTGTTAGGGTTATTGTTCTATACAAAAATTAAAACATTTACACCAAAGGTTCCAATCTCATGGTTCATTGATTAGGTATCCCAATTTATAGATATTTTTGATAATATCTATTGAGAGAAACACTGATGTGATAAACACAAACCGACTGCATATCCATGATTATCAACACCCAAATTCAATGAATCAGCCCCGAATGCAAAGTAGAATTTGTAAGTCTGTTTTATGAATTAAATATTGAAATGATTCAGTTAAAAGTGAATCGCTTAGTATTTCTTACCACCGTGAGTTGGCGAAAACACAGCTTTAACAAACAATGGATCTTCATCATTCGACAATTGCGGAGAGATAAGACAGATCAAATTGAAATCACGTGCCGAATCCTTATAAATGAGTACAATTGCTCGATTCACAGAATCGAAGCGTACCCACACTAAAATTCACAACGCGATTAGTTCGCAAACGAACGCGTGCTCTGAAACGCCAGTCATTCAGTCACTGAAAGACGATCCTGCGATGAAGGCGGACAGTCGGGGTTATAAGTAGTTTCTGATAGATGTTTAGATGCCGGAAAAATTTTCGAGGATCCAGTTGAAGGTGAGTGTGATAGTTCATTGGAATATAGATCAGTTCACGATTATTGTCGACTGTGAACATGGCTTATGTAATTGTGTAATATTGATAAATATCTTCGAATATTATGTTTTGATAACACCATTTGCCACTTGAATACGAAACTCATTTCTCAGATAGGAACGCTTGTAGCCGATGGTATATTTAAATTTTCGATCTCAAAAAATAAGTGCTATGATGCGAATTCCAAAAAAATGCCGAATTGCACATTGCACGATAGTAATTTTTTTAAGTGTTTCGCAAAGCGATTGGACTTAGATCCGATGATTTATTTGTATGAAGTGGATATTTATCATTGTTGTAACTTAAATTGCCTGAATGTGCATAATTTCTCAGGGTAATCACTATTTATTTTCTCACGATATTACACAATACTTTCGGCTGGATAATTTCCATATCAAATTCTTGCACTGAATCGTTTTCACCTTTCAGAAATTCATAAAAGTGTTTTTTTTGTTACACATGAAATGTCCTGAGAACTCATGTGAAAACTTTTCACTTTTCATGAAAAGTTTTGAAAAAATCAAATTTTCGCAGTTATATTATGTAGTTTTTCTTTTTCGCAACTGATATCAAGAATATTGCTGAACTATATTCTGTACACAATGTAGTGATTCTTGGGATGACTTCCATGAGTGATCTTGGAAACTGCACCCAGAGCAATATCATTCATCTGATAATTTGTATCGAAAGGTTTTTTTCCAGACAGAATCTCATCAGGTGGCATTTTTGACTTTTAAAATCATACCATTTTTCGATTGGCGCCAGTTAACGATACAGTCAAGATCGGCTTGGAGATATCGGGTATCTCTGGAGCAAGCTATTTCAGAAAATATTTTGAGATCATCTGCGAATAAAAGGGTCGTTACTTTCGAGATGCCCGACGTTATATCATTGATATAAATTTTGAAAATCAGCGGGACCAAGTGAGAAATCTGTGCAACACCCAATGCCACTATAATTCCATTGGATATGAAATTCTCATCTTTTATCTATCCTGACTATTTTAAACCGTTCATTACTTATTCGACAGCTGTTAGATAATGCGCATGTATTCTAAATTAAAGACGGCCGCTTCTGGAATCGAAAAAAAATTATAAGATAGTTTCATTCAACCCGATAAATTTGAATTCATGACTGCATACAATTGGCACAAAACAGTATTCAGCGAATACCCTTATACCAAAGTGATATTTTTTGCACTCGACGCGCGTTTCGCTAACAAGTTTAACATCTTCAATAAAAGAAAATCGGTCATTAATTTTCAAACAAACCGACTTTATATTCATGATTGTAAGCACCCAAATTCAATAAATAGCTCCGGATGCAAAATATAATTTGTATGCCTATGTAATGAATAAAATATTGGTATGATTCATTAGTGATTCGCTTAGTATTTTTTATCACCATGAGTTGGCGAAAACACAGCTAAAGCAAACATTACTTTATCTTCCGACAATAATTGCGCAGAGATCAAAACCCATTAAATAAAATGAACGCGCTGAATTCTTAGTACAATTCTTGGGGGGGAGGGGAGCAAAAAGGAATGAAGGCCAATATGATAGAGAGGGAGAGAGATAGTTAACTACGCCCAAAGAGAGAGAAAGTTCTTTGTTTCCACCATTGTTTCCACATGGCCATTTTGATATAGCTCCATCCATCATGAGATATATATCCCAACTTGCATTCCTAGACATTCATTCTCAAATGAGAAAATCAATATCATATTATAAACTAATATAATTTTCTACTCGTTGGCACTTTGATTATGAAAACGATATTCACATTATTTAGCTCTCTCCTTCCGCCCCCCCACCTCAGAATTATTTTCCAATACTCATAATTATTGAAGTGTACCCATACTACAATTCACAACTCGGTTTGTTTCAACTGTTTCAACAAACGAACCCGTGTTCTGGAACGCCAGTCGACGATCCAGCGTTGAAGGCGGACACAGTCATGGTTTTCGCGCATGTGGACGAGTTTCAGACTCGCGAATATAAACAATCTTATCGACAATCGCCGACTATAGGTTCTGATAGATGACGGATGCTGGAGAAATTTTCGAGGATCGAGTTGAATGAAGGTGAAGCTGGAGGCCGGAGTTAGCAGCCGGGACGATAAGACTGCGTTAGCCCCGAACGAACTGGAATCATCCTTGATTTCATTGGATATGAGTGTATTCTCACTGAGAAAAGAACTACTCTCGGGTGAGTAACAACTGTCGAGTATCCACAAGGGTACAAAAAAAAAGCACGCCAAAAATAACGATATCGTTAGAAGACAGCTGCGGCGCAATGTACAAATGGAATGTTATCAAATATTTGCTGAATATTCTACAAGGTTCAAGTGATACCAAGTACATGAAAATCGACAGCTGAGGTTTTTACAGGAGTATGCAAAAATGATGAAAGAAGAAATCGAAACGTTTGCACAACTGACTGTGTTGTGCATCTCTTATGAAACGGTATAATCCGATGAAATTTTTGTAGAAGCATACCTGATGTATTAGCAATGTATCGATGATATAGCAGTCCATAGACAGGAACATCTGCAAGGGTAGAGAACATTAAGAAAATCGAATACCGATATCCTCGATGCGGTGTGCCCTTATGCAACGTTGGATCCCGATGGAATTTCTTTAGATTCATTCCTGATGCATTGATTATTCATCGATGATATAACAGCCAAGTGACAAAAACATCTACTAGGATAGAAAAAATTATGAATATTGAACACCGAAATTCTTGAATCGATAGGGTGGTGCGCCCTTATGAAACGGTGAAATCCGATGGAATTTTTTGTAGAATCATCCTCGAAATAGCAATTCATCGATGAATTAGCATCTCATAGACAAGAACATCTTAAGGGGTGGAGACAATTATGGAAATCGAATAACGGAAATTTCGAATTTGCGGGTTGGTGAGCTGTGAAATTCGATGATTATTACTGTCATGGAATTTTTGCAGTCATCATCGAAGATTCACTGTTTTCGATTTTTCATTATTTCATCACTCCTCTCGATGTTTTTGGAAATGGACTGCCATATTATCGATGGATTACTAATACGTCACGGATGATTCTACATAAATTTCATCGGTTTCCACCGTGGCATCAAGGCGCATAACTCTGTTCATTAAAAAACTTTCAGTGTTAGAGTTTCATATTTTTCCTACCCCAATCGATGATCACAAACCATCCAATAAAGATCCTGTGGTGTGTGACGTGAGACTGTGACGATTTATTGCATTTTTGGCGGGCGGCTAGTCCTGCTCTGTGCGGCCGCTGACTTCAGCTTTATTCGAGTTGAAGGTGGGTGTGGGAATTCATTCAAATATTAACCACTTAACGATAATTGTCGACTGTAAATATGACGTATTATGTAATTGCGTTATGAATAATCAACTGCTTTGAATATTCCGTTATTATGACACCGTTTGCCAGTTGGATATGAATATTATTTCTCAGATAAGAACGTTTGTAGTTGGTAGTTCGTTCAAATTTCATAGTCAAAAAATACGAGCCATAATGCGTATTAAAATACGAGCCATAATGCGTATTTCAAAAATGTTGTCTGATTGCACATTGGACTGTAATAGTAATTTTTTCAAATATCCTATAATTAGTTTCGATTGGATGCTTGTCATTCTCATTATAACTATACCTAATTACTTGAACTTGCATAAGCTGCCAGGATAATTACTATCCTAATTTCTCACAATATTATACAAAATTCTCGGCTGGATAATTTCCTCAATCAATTTTTCCAATGAATTCAATCATCTCATCTTCAGAAATGCATGAATATTTTTTTTATATTGACATATGAGATGTCATTCGTGAAAAACTTTTCACTTTTCATAAAGAGTTATGGAAAGTTCACCTTTCTCCAGCTAAATAGAAATAGTTGTATTTTTCTCAACTGATTCTGAGAACATTCTTGAACTATATTGTGAATAATGTTGCGATATATCTTGGGTTCGTTTACTAAATATTACTCCAAACAACAGTAAACTACTTTTACTTTTATAAAAACTCCTTACCACAATACAATCCAACGCTCTGTACTAAAACTTAAACCGTCTACCGACTCATCCATATTCATACTCTTGTACGCCTATGGAGAATCTTCCGGACTTATCGAAGCGGGTCTCGATTATGTATATCGAATTTTCTACACGAGTCGGGATTTCCTCGAAGATTACATAGTGTCTTCGACCCCTCATATTTTCTTGCGTTTGAAGAGCGACAGGGTCGGCGCTAAGAGATTTCGTGACAATTGAGTTTGATTGAATTCAAGATTATGGATAATTCTTTAAGAATAAAAAAAAAACACCTATATTTAGTGGACTCTCTCTACGCTTCTGCCGCGTTAATCGTCTTCTCTGGACAAAAAAATCTATATTGACAAATGATACGATTCTATCTCAATGCTTACCGAGGTGTTTGCTGTATAGGGCAATATGGATTTCAATCAATTATCAACCAGTTCAATTCGACTACTGACTAATAATGGAAAGTCCCTACTTTCGATTCACTAATTTTCATCTGACACTAGCAACAAAATAGTTCCTCAATATTGATTATAAGTTGCAAAGAAAAATCATTCATGATAGATTTTTGTTAAAAATGTTATTGTCAATAAACTCATGAAGAACGCATGGTTTTCAACAATCTCTTAAACCAAATGAGATGGGAAATTCAAAAAATATTCTTATGCAGATTCTGAAAATTAAAATGTTCATTCGAAAAATAATGTTAATTCACTATTGCATTATTGGAAAATTGCGATAATTTTTTTTTCCGTCGGAATATTGTTCATTCACCTATCCAGTAGGTTCCCAATTTCAATTATTTTTCGATTTTGATATTTATAATGTTTGAAATATTCTTTATCCAGGTTTCCAGAGATGGACCAACTGGAAAAAATTATAAATATTGGTTTTATAGTTCCGGAAATTAGAAAATTTTCAAACTTTTTTTTCTCTTTTCGAAACATTTTTCAGATCTCAAAAAACTCTATTACCGTGAAGTGGGGTTCATTTGAAACGATTTTGGCAATTTTTCCACCTTATTCTGTAAACCATTCAACAAAAACTCATCAAATCAAAGTGTGTAATACTTTCAACCATTGGCTGTCGATTGCTGAATAGTAGGTGGCCATGGTACGAATGTCAGAATTTTTTTAATTTTTGAAAAGTTGGGCACAGCAGTAACCCGACAACAGTGTTACTTTGCATAACTTTGATATTATAGCAGATTATTTTTTGGTAGGCAATGCTAACCCATCTGAATGGTTAATTTGCCCAGCTAAAAAAAAAAAAACTAAATTTTTTCCACGAAAACGTCAAAAAAAATCTACGTTGACGTCAACAAGCAACAATTTTGGTCGAATAAATAATGAATATGTATGCGTATAAATATAAATCAATAATGAACATGAAAAATAAAACAAAATTCATGTAAAAAAATTAATATTTATCTATGTATCTTTCTATGATATGTCATCCACTTCCTTCGCATAATAAATATATTCCATAACAATTCAGTCACGACAGGAAATCGCTAGTTATTAATACTAAGACTAGGTTGAAAAAAATTTCAAAGCTATGGTAAAGTTACCCCAAATTGACTGAAAAATCACCCAATTCCTCTCGTTCTGAACAGACTCTCTATGCCTGCAGATAATATCCTGATGTTTTAGAAGCAGCTTCCCAAATGCACATGGAGTCGAAGTAACTATCAAGTCACATTGAGGTCCTTGGAATTCATGCAACGATATTATGCATCAAAATACATGTTTGCTAACCTCACAATTGTCCTGACATCGTAATTAACATTCACACTCACACTAAGGACCGGTTTTTCAATGCAAGATATCTTTCAGATGAAAATAACCAACAGTTTTCATCTTTATCAGTGCCAAACATTACTCACGCGCACCCTCTCTCTTCTTTCATCTGTCTGACAGAATACTCATTTATCCTTGTATTGAAAAACTGGCCCTAAATTGTACAAAGTGCAAAGTAGTTTTTGAGATAATTGCGTAGAACGAAACCGCCATATTTGTTTCTACTTGCTTATTTTACTGTCTTACTTCAGTTTTCTACAACTAAACATCTACATGGTATTCCTTATCGAATAACACATCATTCATATTTTTCCGAGAACGCTGAAAATTTGATCAAGCCACTAGATTAAATCCCAATTAAACTATTCGAGGCATGTCGACTGTCAAATTGAGCTGGGAAGTGCGTGATCACTTTTCTTATATTGGAAACGAACACGAAACTGTGGCAGATATTGCTATTTAGAAATGAGATCTCTATTCAACAAGTTCTGAAATCAGGCATTACAGAAAGATTCTAGTGGAAAAGGTATCACCGATTTTGGGTTGAATATGTTCAATGAAACCCACATGGGATTAGATCGATTTCATCATATTGTGCTATAAACATGCTGTTGAACATTTATCTCCTACTGATAAGGCATTTTCAAGGTTGTTCTATTGTTATCTTCTGTGTAACTTCTAATCAATAACGAATGAATTGCAATATGCTAATAACCTTCATATATATTTCCTCAGGCTAGCCGCAAGTGCGAGGTGTGGTGACACGAGAAATACGACGATAGGAAATTTCATTTTATTAAATTAAAAAAATACCTACCTGCTTCATTAGTTCGCGTCGCACGCGTTATACGCGCCTCAATTTGCGCCCTGCTTTAGATACCAGAAAAAAAATCTGAAAGTGATTAACTGTTCACATCGGCGAACCTGCCAAATATGCTTTATTATAGTTATTATATTTTGGAGCATAAAACACTTCGCGAAAAATGCAGCTGACAGCAAGCCTTAACAGAAATTTATAGTTATACCCGTGACTTCTTACCTGTCTGTCTGTCTTTTCCAATCGTCCTGGCAAGTGGAAATCAACTAGATTTGACGTATCACTATCGCCATGTGATCTGTCAACGTAGTTGTTGGAATCATCGAAAAGAGAGAAAATAAAATTTTTGTCTCGCTTTTTGATTTCACTTGATGTTACAAAAAACACGAGTTGTTTGGTAGAAAAAAATCAATTCTTCAAATGAATTTAATCATTACAATTTCCCCATAATCATTCTCACTTTGTTCGAGTTCTCAAAAAATCTGGTTTGCCAACATATAGGCCTCCTTGAAAATTCAGGAATTTTAATTTCAAAGTTATCATCTGAAAGTGAATGGGTGATGAAGGAAAATAAATCGCATACCTGTATGTAATAACAATAATTTATATTGGAAACCAGATACCAACTTACAAGTAATAAGTAATCAAAATAACATTTTTTGATTCATATACAATTTTCATATTTTTTTCATTAGATCAAAAGGGGCTCAATCATTTTCGGAATTCAAAGGGCTTTTTTCATGAAATCGAATCAACGTAGGTATATGAAGATAATATCTATGGATGGAAGTTTTATTGCTTTTTCAAAAAACATGTCTCCGATACAGAAAACTAATTGAACTGATGAATTCGGTACAACTTTCAATACAGTCGATAGGTGTTTATGACGAATATTTCCATCGTATGTTAAAAATCCCATATGAAGCGGGACATTTTCGATCAATTACAGTGATAAATTCCCGGCGGGACATTTTCGGGCTGGTCAATACCCGGTAGGTATCGAAAATACCCGCTCGGTCCGTGTATCTATTGTAACGATTGTTAAAATGTACATTTGTCATCTTGACAGGCATTAACACTGAATTTTAAACGTCGTTGTTTTAACTCCGGAAATATTCTACCGAATTACACTCGTGCATCAAAATAAACCTGATAATTTTCCATTCAAGCATGTTATCAGTAAAAAAACTGCATTCGGTTATTTTCATATTCTGCTAAAAGAGCCCTCCTCCTTCGGAGTGGTCTCTTTCGACAAAATATGAAAATGAACTCATGCAGTTTTTATACAACATGCTTTCATGGAAAATTATCGGTAATTTTGAAGCACTTGTGTAATAACTCCCTAATTTTTTTTTCAAGAAACTCAAGTCTCTATATGGAATGAAATCCTTCTAGGAGGAAACATTGATAGGAACATGTAGAAACAACTTATTCGATGACTGAGCAAAAACTCACATTCAGATGAACCAGAAATTGCCGAGTCATGTTTCGGCGATTTACAGTTCGGAAACACCAGAGTCAGTCAAGGTTGCAATTATTATACCAACATTTCGACGGTTTATTCTCGGCGAATAAAATAAACAAATTCAAATCAATTGCGGCTTCCAAGAAACTATCAAACGATCAAAATGTTTCTGTCGACTTCTATTGGTGAATAAAATGAAATTATGAAATAGCAGGTCGAATTTTATGTTCCACAAATTTCAATTCCTTCGTAGTTTGAATACTTAGATTGTTACTCTATTGGTTGAAAAGTCATTTAGTTACTGACTTTTTTTGAATTATTATACCAATCACTTACGAAATCGTCAATGATCATAAATTACTACAGTTTTTCAAATGAATTTCTACCATTAATGAATAGTGGAGAGATAATTATTGGATTTGTTATGGAAATGTTCACTGTCGATAGAACAACCCAAATAGTACATTTTCTGGACTTGAAAGTGTATCCTATCACAAAATAAATCTGACGTGAGGAGCTGAGTACAAGAATACATCCCAAATATCTCAGACTTCAATTGAAATATTTCGTTCAGAAATCACTTGGTCTCTTTACTTTCCGGAAAGCTTGATGCAGATTGCCGTGAAAAAGTTGGCGGTTCAATTTAATTGAATTCAATTCAATTTGATTGTACATTGTTTCGCAAGATAAACGTCACATACCCACAATATATTGTGATACATTATGTCAGCCGTCATTTGGTTACATTTATCATTGATTTGAACGTAAATAAAAACACCTTATTGCACTAGTTTCACTTGACAGTTCACTACAGAAAATAATGAATGGAATTTTAATTACGTCATTTATTTTCGCTTTGGGGGTTCAGTCACCATTTTTGCCATTATTTCTCTTCCAAATTTTATTTCGTTGAACATAGAGAGTAACTGAATATAATGTTGTGATTTCTGCATGAAAGAAATGTAATCGATATCTAACATTTTTTTTCCTCATGACCTCCATTTCAAAAGAAATTTTTCAATTTGGGAGTTTGCCAGAAGTTTTGGCTTTTGTTGTTAACAGTTCACGAAATTTGTATAGAATGGTAGTTGTTCGTACTTGGTGTGATATTTTCAAATGAAACCGGTGAAAGTATATGAACAATCATTTGATAATAAAAATAATTGGAATCGAATTGAAAATTGTGATTTATATAATACACAAAAAGAAAAATCAAAAATAGCAAAAAAAGAAATTTCGGATAGAAGCCGGTAAAAAGCAAGAGAGGTTCTACAAGTCTCCAAGCTCACAACAAAGGGGTGAGAATTCCGTACTCGTCAGGTGTAGATATTGCCAAGGGTGGAAAGATTGAAAACAATTCAGAAGAGCACCGACCGTGAAAATATCTGTAGACGAGAGACAAGTCTCCGGCCCTTCTACGATGCTTCAATGAAGTGAGCGAGTCTGTGAGTCACCAACGAGACGGATTGCCTTTCTATGAATAGAATCAAGAAGCTTCAATGAATGTTTTGGTGCCGCGCTCCATACTATGTTCCAAGAGAGGTCGTATCTGAGCCTTGTAGATCATTAAAAGTAATAGTTACTTCTGACATCTGAATATTCAATAATGATAGATTCTTATTTCTCGAGCCGGTATTGGGACTCAAAGTGGGCGCCAGAATTGAACCCTGTAAGACACCTACATTAATTGGGAGTATATCAGATGAAAGTCCATCAACAACCACATACCTACAGTCCTACGAAATGTCATTGATAGACCTATGGCGGGTTGGATTGGATATGTGAATATAATCATTTGGAATAACGAAAGTAATGCAACCAATCATCCCCATCGAGTGATTCGGCGCTGGTGGTTGGGTGGGCGACTCATGGTCGAGATGTTGTGGGTTCAATCACCCCAACGGCCTAACGGAGTATTTATCCTTAAGCCTTAACTATCTCTGTCGTGTTCGGGAATGAATTTGCTCAATTTTCCCATACAGTTTTGAATAGCCCACCAGGCATGTAGCATCAATTGAATTCTATGAGGCGATAAAATATTCACAACAGTTACGCATGAGATTCACGAGTTGTTGACTGCATAAATTGCAACCATCCAACAGGTGATTAAACCGTGCGGTAACATTTTCTACACCATCAAGGTTGACGACTTTGCAGGAACAACAGAACGTTATTGGAAGGTCATCGTCGAAGCCTTCAAGCTGATTTAGGGTAGATACGTTTGAGAAATGAGAACATCCGCAAAATCGGTACGGTGCCAACGCAGGTCGATGTGTACTCAATTTTTAGATTACATAGATATATCAAATTTACCCAATTTCCTCAGAAAGAAGTAAATGGTGAAATTGAAGAGACTGGATATATCATTAAAACAAAATATCCTTTGAGGTTTGTCTGAGTTCTTCTTTACAATTAGAACTTCAGTTGTCTTCATTCAATCCTGCTGAATACGTTTTCAATCGGAAAGATTGAATGCAATAAAATATTGAGAATAAAATTAGGGCTGGGGGAAATTACTGGAAATGAATATAAAATATTGCAATGGATTATTCTGAAAAATGAAAAGAAAATTCTCGAATCGAATCAAAGGATAAATAAACTGATTATTGAAACGGAAAATATTGAATGGATAATCGAAATTGACTAACGATCTGCATTCGTCTCCCGATGATGAATCCTGATTGAAATGTTGATTATCGAAAACCACCGGAAGAATATGTTACCCTATGAATCTTCCAGGTATATTTTCATTGTATAGATATTTGAATTGGGGTACTGTAAATGAAAAGAAAAAATTTCAATCTGAAAAAAGCATGGGGTGCATAGTCACAATAGAACCTTTATTGAACCTTTTTTTAAAGATTTTTCTATAGATTATTGTTATGACCATCATCACCAAAATGCGCAACATAGAGAGTGTCTAAGAGCCGCAGAAATTTCACAGATGCATATAATATTTTTGGAAACTGCAAATATTCCTATGGATTGTGAATATTGAAGTTCAATTGATCTCTTACCGGGAAATGCTGTCTCCTTCTCCAAAAATTTTGTTCTATTTAAGGTCACTACCAAAACAAATTGTTTATTCTGAAGATCCTAGTGAGAATAGTGTACGATTTTTTCATATTATCGCATCTTCATCGGTCCTTGCTAAGTATGCACAAACTCAAATTAATCCGACGTTTCGAAGTTAGTCAAAACCGCGTTCAAAGATTCCTTTACAGACATACATACCAAATGTCTAGACGGCTATACGTGATTTTCGAACTGAAATTCTCAAACCATTTGGAATAAAATTCATATACTCCCAATGGCCAGTATCACAACTGCTACCAGGTCTAATAACAGATCTGTTAAATTGGCAGTTTTTATATTTATGGTATTTTGTAATTGGCATAAGATAAACGAGTATAATTTTGCCGAATGAATAAACTCCTCTAAATGAACTATCATCCGAATCCCGTGATACTTGAATTCTTTATAAGATCGCAATTCAATTCTTTTCTTTTCATTCTTTTATGGAAGAATGGTATCAGTAAGAAAATATATTTTGGAAGTGACCTTTGTGTGGGACTGATAGAGATGAATAACTAAAATGTGTTCATCAATGTTTCCATGAATATTATTGCTTGTTTCATCGTCCATTGATTTTTTTTCATTTGATTTTACAACATATGAATTTTTCATATCCATTGCTTATACACACAGTTGAATTATTTTGAAGACATAATTATATGACTATTTTATTCATTCGATGGGTTGGTGAAGGGAAAAAACCCAGGTGGTATCAATTTTATTAAAAAAGGTGAGACCTAAATATGTCTGAGCCTCAACTTCAGAATTATTGTAAATGAAATAGTTGAAGAATATATGGAACAATATGTACAAACATTGTTCGTGAAAAATGATTCTTCTTGAAATAATAACATCAATACCTTTGTTTCAGGATTGAACCACACCAAGACCAAACCATCAGAATCACCGGGCCACCAATCTACAACGAATCACCGTGAAACTTCAAAGAATAAAAAGCAAAAGCAGCACAAGGGGACTCATTTCGAACATAGAGTGAAAGTTAAAAAAAACAACCGGTGATTGTCAAGTGCGGTGTAAAATAGACAGTGAAGTTATCAACGTTGAAAGTGCGGGAAAGTATTCCTCGAATATAAAATTGGAGTCTGGAGGACGATAGTTATATGACTCCAGGAAGCCATGGATATAACCAAAGAAAATAAAAACCCCAATCCGAGGGAGAAAGCGAACCCTTTGTCCATTTTATTTTTCACGTAAGTAATAACATGGTAAGGTCTTGGAATTATTGAAACCAAGACGAGACGCACTTGATAAATGCCTCAGAGAATGTTTTAAGTTCATCAACAACATTTCAGAATCACTTACCCACATTGTCAGTTACTTCGATTACCACAAGTGTCCGTAAATGCTCACTGGTCTCTTCCGAAGAACTTCGTTTAAAAAAATAGGATATTTCTTGAATAATGTCATGATTTCATATTTCAATATGAGTTAAATTAGAAACTAACTGCGATCAGTTGAAAATATTTTCAGAACTGGCTCTCTGCCAATGAGGAAACATATTTCATAATTCATTTCTTTCAATTTGATGAATCATTTGTTGGCTTTCCTTTCCTCCGAATCAAAAAATAGAAATAACCACTTCTAAAAAAGAAGTGAAATGAAGAAAAAATTACAATCACTCTCTGTTGATACGTGGGTGTCATTCATCTAAAACAGCTACTCCCTTGACTATACGGTGGCAATGGCAACGAGCACTGGGTTGCGTAGAAATAACTTTTTCTTGCTGAATTTGTATACCAAGCATATGAAAATTGAATCAATTAGATAGCAAAAAAGGGAATACCTACACTGAGCGAAGTAAAGAGCTATTCATAGAAAAAATCCCACTTACCAGATGGACTTTTTCTTTCTTTTTGTGAATGAATAAAACGTCTTTGAATGGTATACACATACCTATCAATAGAGAGTGTTTGAATTTTTTTTATTACACTTCTTTCATGGAAGTTATAATTTCTATTTGCTGATTCGGGAAAAGAGGTAGAAAATAATTCATCGAATTTCATCTTCGGGGGCTATATCCCGAGTGCACCAAGTTTATTCGGTTAAAATGTGTGCTGCACTTCCATGATTCTCCAAATTTTGCTTAGCAAATGACTTGAGTTTATGATAATTTGATAAAATCCCGATACCGCAGGTCGAGGGATTTTATATCAAATTATAATACACGAAAGCATTTGCTTGAAAGCAAAATTTTGAAAATCATGGAAATGCACGCATTTTGGTCGATTGAACTTGGTGAAGGAGGGATATATGTTTAGATTATTTCCAGAAAACATGTAAACTCAGGAAACACAGGAACAATATAGTACCAGAGGTAGTACCTGAAAAGTTATCTAAACGCCCGGTTTATTTCGAACATTTTAATCGGTTAAAAGGTCTAGTGCATTTGATCGCTGTAAAACTCTGTAAAAGCAGTCTAGCCTTCAACTGTTTCATCGTTTATTCGCATTGAGGGAAATAATCTTTACAAAAATACCTAAGTTCCCAATCATCATTTCTTTCAACTTTCTCTGCATACGCGAACTTGGATTGATGTTCTATTAGGCAGACCAGTCTATTGGTTTTGTTATTATATTTTCTATCACTGAATTCTGTTAACCATATACACGATTTTGTCAAAAAATTATAATTCATTTATATAATTTTAAAATCACCGGAGATATTCGCTCATATGGATTGGATTTTCGATTGGACAATTTTGAAACTAAACATTATAGTTCAGGAAATGAAGCATTTTGGCTCGCAATTTTTTCGTCCACCATGGATTTATCTGAAATTTCCACAGAAGGTAGGGATTAGCTCAAGGATAATTTTTTATGTCATGAAGCTGTACGCTAGAGCCTTGGAGGTGGTTGCCATCCCATCACATGGGTGGAATTTTTTTATTACATTTCAACTGTAGGAATCGACGGAAAAAGTAATTCTAAGAAAAGAATTTTTCATACGTTTTTTTAGTAAAAGTAATATTTTATTCGAAGTTGAAAGTAACAGTTTTTTGACGGAAAAAACGACTTTTTTAAATGTTTTTTTTTGCAAATAACTCTAAAACTATACATTTTATCAAAGAAAGTGTAGAGAGGCAAATTGTTGCTTTCGAAAAAACAAAAACAATGCTTTCTCTATAATTTTCGTACAATATATACGAACTGAGATACAGCAAATTAATGCTTAGCTTTTTTCGTCTTATGTATAAATTGGAAGATTTAAAGCGAAATAACGAGAAAAATTTGCATTTTTCGAAGAAAGCTCATAAAATCTTTTCCAAAGTAGTCAATTAGAGCTTTCAAACAAATGAAAGAATGTTTTTTTTATAGTGAAAATTGACCGACTTATGATCAAAATAAGATCGGTACCCGCTTTTTTCTACGAACAAAATCTGTGAAAACAACCTCCAAAGTACCCCCTAACTAAAATTGATCGCCACCCTTCTGTGATTCTCTTCATATATGTACTATCAATACACCCACGAAGTTGAACCAATTTAAAATACCTGATTTCAGAAAAATTGGAGTTTGAAGAGAAAACGATTTTTTTCAATTTCGTGTTTTCAACTTTTTTCTTATAAATATCTCTCATAATACTGAAGATACGAAAAAAACGATTCAGTACTGAATTGTAGCTGTTTCAATGACAAAAATTTCCCTGTGTGTAGGTTTTTTGTAGAGTGAATATTCGGCGAGATATAGCCTTTTAACACCTACATTTACGATCGAACATCACCTTAGTCAAACGCTTTAAACTCCCCCCATTTAAAAATCAAGGGATCTTTAGTTATTTCATTCACATGGTCTGATAGCTCTTGAGGAGCTCTACGAAATCGTTTCTGAAAAAAATTTTCTCCCACCTAACATGGAGGAGCTATGTTTTAAAAACAGATCGATATTTTTTTTTGAAAACTTTGAATTACTCGCTTTGGAGCGTAGTAACCGGTATATTCGGCCGTTATATGTGCCACTTTTTTCATTCAAATTGGAAGACAGAGTAGAAGAAAAATCTGCTCGCATGTGTGAGTGTATATTTCGTTGATGTCTCACCAAGCTCGAAGACATTTTATAAAAATTTCAATGTTTTCAAGGATAGTTTATAACAAGGGTAGGATGAGAGATTATGAAATCCTAAAGCATGAAACAAACATTATTTAACTATTTTTACCCATATTTGGGATTTCAATGTTATTTTATAATTTTTGACAATTAGGGGTAGTTTTCACCCCTAAAAAACAAAAAGCGTACAACGGCACAATATAGAAAATGAACTAGAGAGTGTAATAATAAGCCGTATCCCAAATTTTTGTACAAATCGGTGCTGGACGAAAAAATTGCGAGGTTTTACCATTTTTTCATCTTCATTTTCTGAACTATCAACAACATACTTACCATTTCCTTAGCGAGTGATAATGATAAAAAAGGCACCTTATTGTGCGCAGAAGCTGCTGCTGAAACACGTGTATCGGTTTCGTAAATTGTCTATAGTGTAGCCGCTGAAAAGATAGAATTATCACGTGAACGGCACGCACTCTTTGAATGTTTCTCTCCCCAATGTTACAAGTCCGATTCACACCACTCAACAAAAACGTCGCATTTCCGTGTTCTCCCATAAACCCTTGGGATGCTTTTTTATGAGTGTTCATTTTTACACCTTTTTCCTCTACAGTTGAATGTCTTTTTTTTGATCTTTTTCTTGGAAGTGAAAGAGTGTTTCCATCCATATTATTCAATTAACGTAACACACGTAAATACAAAGCACAAATGAGTACAGTACAATGTAAACAGTTCTTCATTTATTTCAGTTTAGAAGGCGTGGCTACGCCGCGCAGGCTATATATAGATGCAGGCATTCACTGTTCACGCGTCCTTGAATTCTATCATTTGAACGGCCCGACTATAGTTATAATTACACAGTGTTTTTGTACGTTATCATGGGTTTTCAACAAGTATCGGCAAATTCTCTCTTCGTTACCAAGTGATGTTTGTTGATTATTTTCTAGAAAACTTCGAAATATGTACTGAAACCTATGCGTGCCACTGTTTCAGTTGTTCATGTACTGTTGAAATTTGTTGTGGAATCGCTAGAAAGACGAATCATTCAATATCAGACATATAAAAGAGATTATGATGATGAGGAATTTTCAGAAAGTTCCAAAAATTGTTAGTCCTCTCAACTCTATGTGTGAGTGTGATTCCCCAATAGGTCTGATATGTTTCTATCAAATAATTTTTTTGTGTCGAATGTTTCTGCCACGTTACATGGTGAATAACCGAACTAGTGCTGAGGATAGGGGTTTTTAAATGATTGCCACTGATTGCTGGAGGGCTTCGTCGATAATAAATAACATTTACCATTATCCTCATAATATCTTTCCCGGTAGTTTTTCATTCCGAATTAATTGGAATTCCTGTATTCTATTGTTTCGAAAATATTTTTGCTTGTTTCACTTCATTGAGGTAGTTGGAAAAATTTGCACCTGGATAAGATGAACGTTTTTTTGAACCAAGATGTTCACGAAGCCTTATCAAATCTCTGTGCAGCATGGAATAGGTATGGCTATCAAATATTCCGTGATGATCACTTTAATATTTTTTGAAAAGGATTATATAAAAGGCAACTCGCTGTGCACGGAAAGCCAAAGATATGTTTGTTACCCCTTTTTTGTTTATCATCTCCATCCGGTATAGGAAAATTCATTTCATTTGAGAGTCCTCTATCATACTGCTGCAGAGATAATCCAATTTGATCCAGAATAATGATGAAACGTTGTCACCGTCACACTCGTAGTGAGATAAGATATACCTATATTTGATCTGAACTTGTGGATATACTAATCTGAAATATAGTTCGCCAAATTCCAATAGAAATGTTAACCTTGGAATACAGTTATCAGATATTTGAATTGAACTGTCTATTCCAATAAACGTGATAATATTTCAACGTTATACTTCGTTGTCATAATAATCACTTTCCAACACATGATACATTTTTGGATGATTGATGTTTTTCAATTCAATAACTCCTGTGGAAAAGCCTCATATTACAAGAGTATTTGTCACTAAAATTGAGAATTGATTTATTACCTAAATCTGAGGTTGAAGAAATGACAGATCATTGACTTTCATTCAAATTCGTTCAGTAGTTTGTGTGTTTCAAACGACCTACTTTCTTCCCAGGTTCATAATGCTTTTTCATTTTTCAAACTTCTCGAAGCAATAATATGCCTTGAAATTATGAAAATAAGGCAAAGCTATAATCAATCAATCAATCAACTTTATTACCCAATATATATGTATATATATATATATATATATATATATATATATATATATATATATATATATATATATATATATATATATATATGGTAGTATGATTAATAAATACAACAAAACATATACATATATATACACATACATAAATACAAACATATACATTATAACAATAAAAATTGGAAGCATAGGCTCGAAATGAAAATATTCAGAAAATTCATTCTGCCTTTTTCTTCTCCAAATGAATTGAGATACAAACAAAACCTTTACAGAGTAGGTAACATGAAGTAGGTGTTCAGCAAACATTCTCTCTCAATATGTGGGTAGATCATTCATGGAAACTTGATTCATACAGAGAAAGAACCACTACAACCACATGTTGTCAAATACCGGTAACAACTTGAATATTCTATTATATAATTAAATCAAGTGGAAAAAACTTGAAAAACTATTATTCTCATTTTCATCGAGATTATGAAGTCGTTTGTTGTATTTGACAAGCTGTATTCGTGACAACGTGAAATATGAATACCGCCACCTATAAATGCTATGAATTCGATTCAAATTCCTGTGTACTAGGCATACGAAGTGAGCAAAAAAAATCACTTTTATGTGAATCAGCCTATCAAAACCCCACCGCACTACAAAAATAACTGTGTTCCTGAATATATTTTCATCTAAGTACCTAATTCAATATCCTTGACACGAGTTTGTAAATTCCACAGAGACAATTGTTATAGTACAAAGCAAACCAGAAAACTGGTATCTTCTTTATAAATAGAAATAAGAAACGCAATTAAAAACCATTCAACAATACGAACTATCTAAATTCTTTGGCATTATTTCAATTAATCTCTTTATCAAGAATTATGTTGACGAAGATCTGTGAGTGAATATTCAGAAAGAATCTTTTCAATTCCATTTGTTTTTACATTGCATATTTTGGCATTCATATCATTAACTTGTTTTAGTTTGATTTTCGCTCATTTATATATCTGATTGATCAATTATCCTCAGTTTTATTGCGACAAAAATCCATTTCAATTTCCTTGCTTAGATTCGGGACCTTCATTTTCAATTCAGATTTTTGTTCGTATAATTTGACCGGTGCATTATCATCGTTATTGCTTCACACGCGTCGATATGGCTTGCATAGATACCAGGCATGGCAATTTGTTCGTAATGAGTTTGTGTCCTGAGCTAGGAATCGCATCTTATACCGTCCCAATCCTCAGCTGGCATACATTTCTTTCTCTCAGGGTTATCTTTATGCTTCAGCGGCCACTGCTACCGTTTGTTTCAGCGCTATTTTCTCCATCCCTCCCAAGAATTCAATCGAAAACTTTTTCTGCATAAGAGCGTTAGACACCATTTTCGACGAAATTATAGCGTCCGTTGATATTGTATTTTCTTTCATCACTTATATAACGCGGGATTCAGCGGCCAATACATCCGTTGGTTTCAGCACTATCTTTCCTATCCGTCCCAAAAATTCCATTGAAAACTTATGTTGAGTAAGGCCTTCCGAAACAGTTTTCGCAATCATTGATCACAGCACCATTATTACTCTTTGTATCAAGAAGATGACGTGGGATTTGGCTATCTCTACAACTTTCGTCTTTTTTTCCACTCCCAGCTTGGATTCAATTTCGTCCTCTTCAACAACTTTCATCAGAAACATGTTGCATATGGCATCTTTCATTAAAGACAGCTGCTGTGGGAACAAGCCTTCTTCACATATCAGTTTCACGATACTTTTCTCAACCTCTTACACAATTATAATCCAAACCGTATAGTGCGTGTTTCCATTGCCAATTGTTCCTATTTTTTCATACTTTTCAGATGGCACCCCCAACTAACATGTTTAGTTATAATTACGTTAATCTAACCTTCGATCAGGTCGGCGACCTTTCTGAAAGAAGACTAGATTACGTAATTTTTACCTTGTGATTACCAATGTGGGGGAAAAATTCGAAGTAATTTGGTCGTTGAAAATTGGAATATTTGGACATTTAGTTTACCAGGTTGAGGGTGAAAATAAGTAATTTTGACATGAAATTGGTCAGGAATAAGTAAATATCAAGCTTAAATCAACCTTTCTGTTACCAATTATTCCCTTGGACGAATGAGTAAACAAAGGGAGGTTTCTTTATATGAATAGCATACATATATACATATTATCTCTATCTGAACTTCTCATAATTTGGTTGCTACAACGAATCAGCTATGGTCTACATAAAATGCTGACAATAAGTATGGGAATATAAAAATTATTGTCATACGGTAGCTACATTCTCTCTACTCAACAATATTCCCCTTGCGGCGCGAAATTTTCTGTAAAATGATGGTTCTTACCTTCATAAAATTCACGGGCCTTTTTAAATATGCGATTCGATCCAAAAATAATTTAGATTGTTTTTTTTTTCTTCAAAAAACACTCTTTTAGCAAAGTTATGGTTTTAAAATGTCATATGCAGCCATTATTTAGAAATAAATCGTCAGAATAAACTAAATTCAATATATTATCGATATTTATTGATGGGTAAAACAGATATTCTAATTAAATATGAGGTTATTTTTGAAATGTACCTATAAGTCAATATTCTTCTTCTCACGGTATGAAATCAAGTCAATAATTGAACTATTAGACCTGTTAAATAACCTTTATATTTCCTGACCGTAACGGCTTATATCTAGTCAGTTTCAGGTAAATATTCACCAAGAGAGAATACCAAAACATTTATTGGGTTATGATGACATTTGCTTCGTAAATTATACCCTAAATAATACCAGAATTCAAACCGCCCCAATCCTTGCGACGGTTGGGTCATTTTTGAAGGAGAAAATAGGTAATTTCTCACATGTTTCTTGCTCTAAAGTTTCTTTTAATTGGCTATTCAATTCGTTTTTTTTTCATTGCATAAGGGCGCAGTTCCCTATTTTTGTAATATTATTCTTCGTTTCTCTGATTTTCAGATTCATTCTTTATGTGCTGATTGATGGAATGCATTTTTTTTGAAACGCGTCAATTTAAACATAATTCATTATATCAATAAAAACCAGGGTTGGCTTGAATGTGGTTGACAATGTTCCTTGCTGAATGGGGTGACTAAATCCGTCGTTGTCAAGGATGTAGGCGGGCTTCCTTGAATTTTCTTTTGAACAAATGCTCCTCCTTGTGTATGACCTTGACTTCAGACTATTCAATTCTGTGATGGTTTGTCCAAACGTGCTCCGCTATTTCTGATTTCAATGATTCCCCTCGTTGCGTGTTTTTCTTGTGTTCGCCCTTTCGCACTTACAATGGTCTTCTGGTTTCTCCGATGTAGGATTTGCCGCACCCGCATGGTATCCGGTAGACGCAGTTGTTGGTGTCGCTGTTTTTATCCGGTGGTCGAATTTTCGATCAGGGAACACAATATGCAGCCAGTTGCATTCGATGAGACAATAACTGGCGAAAACTTTCGCATAAATCTCACAACCAAGTCAATATAACGATCCATTATTCTTGATTACTCACCATTATTCTTGATTACTCACCATTATTCTTGATTACTCACCATTATTCTTGATTACTCACGGTATCTGTTTCCAAAACGGTAAGTCATCATTCTCAACCAATAACAAATCCGAAGTATATCCTAAATATATAGTAGACTAAATTGAAGCTGCCTTCGATAAAGATTTGGGAATGCTAATTCTTACTCGAATACGAGCTCGTTTAACACTATTAGGGTTTGCATAACCAAAAAAATATTATATTTTTTATAGGGTAGCTATGTTTATTATGGCAAGAGATACCATACATACACTGCCTCTTATTATGTCTGTTCATCAATTGATAAACTCCTTATAGAAATGTAGAAATGTGACAGACATCCCGTAGAAATCATCTCATCTTTGATACCTTATTGAATCGTTTTGGTTCATTTTCACTGATAGATTGAGCAAGGTGTTTTTGTTATATTCGTTTGTATATACGATTATTCCGTATTGAATTTCTCTGCTTTGCACATCGAACTGATTGAGAAATCATGTTTCACAAGATAATAAAATCTAATCATAATATGGTTGGTTGAATCCTTCAGTTTGTCCTCTCAAATTGGATAGATATCATATGTGTCAAACCCCCAAAACCATATCTCAGACACACTTATCGAGTATAAGAGATAATGTAATACGAAGCAATGATGCCGAATCCTCGTGTCTATCGTACTGATAATTGTGATCCACAAATGGAATACGGTATTTTCTTGGGTCTGCAACTCAGTCTAGCAATGGTTGAGTGACAACTTTCAGAACGGTATAAAAACTATTAACTTGATGATTGTTCACTCCTATTATTCAGAAGATTCATGAGATACATAACGGTTTTTATTATTTTCAAGTTTTTCACCATCATGATACTGACCTTCAATCTGAATACCAATCAAACAATATATCAGAAGTTCGGGAGAAGAGATGTGTTGAAAATTTTGATGAGAAGTGTTCTGAATTGACTCTGGAATACCAAACTTAAAGAAAGTTGCTGGTGTCACAGATGTCACTCGCAGCATACATCAATTGTGGTTGGATTACGTTACCTGACTGGACGTTTCTGCTTCAATGAATTTTTGGTTGTGGTTGACTTCTGTATCACTATGATATGACATAATTCTTTGGAAATGGATATTTTCGGAACGTTTTGCAGCGACAAAATGCTTGAGTTCAATTATCGAATAAAATCTCCCAAGAAACAAACAAGTATAATTCATTTAGAAAAATCAATACATCTTTCAATAAAACAAAATATCATTTCATTATTATGAACTGAATATATCTCAAACATTTCACAATTATATATCAATATATAAAAAAACTCATGATAATAAATTATTTTTCAATTCTACCTTAAATCTCAGTTTACCATAAGATTTAAATAATTTTGACAGTTTATTTTAATGTTTCTCTTCGAAACAAATCAATTGCTGACCCACATTTGTTTTCATTTTCATTGACTGCCTTGTTGAATTATCAAGTTGATCATCAATAAGGTTGACAACTGAATTTGAGAGTTCCTAATTATTTTTCACGAGATGAATATAAGTACATATATTCTATTTATAAAGTGAATAGATATCCAGATGTTTTGGTTTATTTGAATTTACTGTGAGTGTTTTATAATCGAGTTTGGAAATAAATTTAACGATTAGGTTTTGTAGATTTTTCAATGGTTTCGGTCAAAATTTATTTACCAACCCTCATACCGACACAAGGTGATGAAATTTGGAAAAGACTAAAGACAAATAAATGAATTTCAGACATTTCCAGAGTGAAAAGCTCCTCATTTCGAAGATGCTTCCAATTACTGGATATTTTTGTTTCTTCAATGTTTCACTCTGTCGACCATGACAAATTTTCATCAATTTCCGTTATATCCTCCATAATTTTTCATGGAATACGACCAAGAAAGTCACTACGGAACATATGTTTTTTAATGTTTTTGTGTGTGAAAAAATATTATTCTCGGTCATCAAGTTACTGAATAATAATATGATGAATTGGTTATCTTTGGTCATCAGAGTAAGACCATATTCGTTAGAAAAATTTTGGCTTCGGCTGATACGAAAATTTTTCGGAAGGAGCAGAAAGAACTTTCACTGCTCTAATGTTTGTAACATGTAATTATTTGTTTCCAGATTCACGTATGGAATGTTCAAGAGAGGATACAGAAAAACCTTAGATCCGGACGACTTGTATAATCCATTAAATAGAGATAGAAGTACAGTATTAGGAGATAGGTTAGAAAGGTAAGCTCTCACGAATGATCATCTGATAGAATAAAAAAGCTGGGGTGGATTATTTACGAAAACAATACTTACGAATGGACTTTATCATTCGAACAGTATCTATAGGAGATGGTATAGTTGCTGACGTTTGAAATTATGTTTTATTTGATCAGTTGAAAATATACTGAATGCAAAATAGACTCTTCTCCAGAGCCAAGGTAGTAAATTGGTTTCACGTTCATTGGCAGTTTCCACATTTATTAGCATTATTTTATTATAGTATGAGATCCCGCTCCAAAATCACTTCGTTCATCACGTAGACAATCAAATTCAAATTTTTACAAAACAAAGATTTTCATTGACCTCTTATTTAAATGAAATAACACTACTTGGCAGCCAGGTGTGAACAGGTAATATTTTTTTGTACTTTGACGTATACTCATGTTTCCTGTATCAAATCAAAGCTTAATGTTTTTTCAATATGGTGAGGGATGCTAGCCGTTATAAACTAGGTATCAAAAAAGGAGTTGATGAGAGTTATCTCGCTAGACGATGATGACGACTTTCGAAGCCATTGCGCATGCGTCAATATATGACGTTCTCCATGAATACATTATTATTATTTATAAAAAAAAACGTCATCAATGGAAAATAGAATTCCGTTCATTGATAATTCTACGCTATTTGAGAGAAATATTTGATTCAATTCGAGTTCTTATAACCTATATACTTAATCATAGAATATCGGCGAAAAACAAAACAACACAATGGCGTTTTTGAAATGAAGAAGAAACATGAAAAAATTGATAATTGATTCAATCTACAGTTAATATTCTTAGTATTTAGTCAAAGTCCGATTCCTTGTTGCTTTCACTCGGAGCTGTCACTATCATTATGGCAAATATCAGACTCTTCTTCGTTGTCTGAAGATTTGTAATTCGGATTGCATGACACATTTTCAAATTGTATTGAAATTGAGCTTCCTTGGAACCATTTACAAAATACAAATAGCGTGGTCGGTAATTTCGAATTTTTCGGCAACATCTCAGTTGTCAAATTTTAAAAATGTTCCTGTTCTTTTTGGATGCTAGCCAGTACAGTTTCAATTCTAATCGTTTTTCGATCAATATTAACCGATATATAAAAATTCATAGGATAATTCAGGTTTTATCTGGGCATATTTTTGAGATATAGAGTTGAATCGTGCTCTGATTTCCTATGAACTGATAAGTGTATGATTGAAACAATGGTAACCACTCCGTTTTCTCTTTCAGGCAATGGAAAAAAAATTTGGAGGTTTGCGAAGCAAAGAAAAAGAAACCCAGCCTCTTTAAGGTATTGCTCGTTACGTTTTGGTCAGAACTCCTATTTTTAGCTGTCCTGTTGGTGTTGACAGAACTCGTTTTTCGCTTGGCAACACCTATCATGTTAGGAAATCTTTTAGATTACTTCAAACCAGATCAGACAACCGTAACGAAGACTGAGGCTTTATGGTATGCTGGCGGTGTGGTTGCATTGAGCACGCTCGTTGCTTTTGTTAATAATCAGTACCTCATGTATGCCTTCCATTACGGGATGGAGTTCAGAACGGCTGTTTGTGCCTTGATTTATAGAAAAGTGAGTAACAGTTTCCAGGGTCTACGAGATCATACAGTGCGGTCGTCTTGCCTCACATGACTTTTGAATATGTCAGGCATCATTTTTGGTATTTTCTGATGTATAGTGAACTCGTGTAGTCTCAATCGCCAACAGAAAAGTTACACGGTGAATAAAAGTCGAACAAATTTTATTTTAGATAAGTTACAAACAATTACAGATCTATGTATTAAACTATATTCCATCTGGTTATTCTGTGGAGGGAAGGAATATACACTCTGTCTTCCATTTCGTGAGTGACTCGGGAGTTTATGAATGAAACATATCAACAGAGAAATTTCGAAACTTTTTCGATATCAATTTCTAAAGAAATTTTGTTTCATTTTTAAATTGGTTCGTAGAAGGAAAAGTTCAAGATGAACGGTCTGTATGAGGAATATCTGTAAGATATGTTTGCAATTTTGAATAGAACCGAAAGTTTGATTTATTTCTACTTTCCGCACCGCGGCGAAGGAGAACATTTTTTCCAGAGAAGTGATGCATTCAACCGAAAACGACGCTCTCCCGCTTGCGGCTATCTAAGATATTTGCCACATTCTGTTCATCAGGATATTCTGGGTGCAGTCTGCTTAATTCCTAAAACAAATCTTGACATGTCTTTCGATTTTATTCTCCTCCAAAAACTCTATTTCAACGATTATTGTCTTTCAAAGATAAAGAGGACTAAATCAGACTCATTGGCTTCAATTCGCGTGAGGGTGGGGAATGAAGAGGTGTAAAGTATTGGGAACTCCCATATACTACAAGAGAATCAGTATCTGCTGGAGCATAAGGCAGAACCGGTGTACCGTATACACACATGGATATAACTTTTCACGAGTGCGCCAGCCCTTCTTGCTGTTTCATCCATTGATGACAACCTACGGAAGACCCCTGTGCAATGTCACATATCAGAGCGATTCCAATCGATGTTGGCTTCATCGTTCTATACATTCAGTGTGTAGTGCAAAATTACTCAAATGCGCTGGCCTTACTCCTCGAAATGATGGACTTCTTGCTATCGTTCAGAATATCGAAGCCCATTATGATAATATAATTTCAACTTCAAATTTGAGAAGTGAAAATATGCGATCTATCAGCCAGAAGAGCACCATGGTCGACTTGATAGTCGAAACGGGAATGACAGCAATTCGGTATTGTTTAATGATTGTCTTATGAATATTCCTGTTCTGATGTAGAATCGTAATGAAATGACCTCAATGCATTTTTTGATGTACTATAACTATTTTTTTTTCGTTCCTTAGGCCTTGAGGCTGAGTAAGACTGCCCTCGGAGACACTGCTTCTGGACAAATTGTGAATTTACTGTCAAACGACGTTAGCAGATTTGATTTAGTGACCGTTTTTATCCATCATATGTGGGTGGATCCCTTATCTGCAATAGTCATAATGTACTTCCTCTGGGCTGAAGGTGGTTATGCTGGAGTTTTGGGAATTGTTGCAGTTTTTTGTGTTGTGCCCCTACAAGGTATGTGAACTATAGGGTGAAAGTATTGCAAAAAGATACTACAAAGAGCACACATTCTGTAGGGTGTCAAAAGGAAAATGCTTTCAAGGGGATTGCTTTTATCACTTTATTATTCGTCGTGGTATTTTCGGAGAATCTAGGTGCACTGGAGATTTTTCATTGGCTGGTTCGGTGGAAGCCTACCAACTGAAATATTTTTCTTTTTCAAGTTCACTGAAATTTTGAAATATTCTTCAGGTCTTTCCAGAACTTCGAATGGTCCAGAGAAGGGTGGTTGAAGTAGTTTTTTTGAACGCCATCTGATCTGATAAAATGTGTGAGGTATTTCGTAGTTCTTTATGAATGGAAACCTTTTGATTTCTCCATGATGATTGGGCTGTTCGTCGATTTTAAATTTTTTCATTGATCCTTGCAACTTTATCAGGAATTCTTGATGTAACAAATTTCCATTTGAATTCTCAAAAATAATATCTCCAGATACATATTAATGTAGAACCATATTATATCTCAGAGCTGATTAATCCATCGAAACCCTCTTTTGGAGTAACTCTGAGGACGTACAGTGGAGATCTTTTCAGATCATTTTTCACCAGGTTGTCACTTCAGTGCCGATCTCTTCGTTCTGTGGAATTTCTCTATTATTCCATTTGAGCGTGGATGATAAGGTTGTCCATCAATAATAATTGGACACGAAATCGGCTCCTTTTGTTCTATTATAATTGTTACTCCTATCAATGTTGGACTCTGTCCCAAGTTCAAAGCTATTTGAATCTCAGAAAATTATGATGCTATTTGTTTTGCAGCATACACTGGAAAACTGTCAGCCATATACAGAAAACAGACGGCAATGAAAACAGATGAGAGAGTCAGAATGATGGATGAGGTTATTACTGGCGTTCAAGTTATCAAGTTATACGCTTGGGAAAAACCTTTCGAAAAATTGATCGAATTGGCGAGGAAATTAGAGCTGAAAATTATTATAAAATCATCCTACGTCCGGGCTTTGTACATGACTTTCAACTTGTTCACAACCAGAGTAGCTCTGTTTTGCACACTATTGACGGTGGCTTTATCGGATCAGGAAATTACTGCTACGAAGGTAAGATCGGGGATCAGTAAAGTTATTTTCTTTTTCCATTAGTTCCTACTTCACCATGATCGTTCAGAGAAATATTTGAAGATCAACTGAATATGAAACTTGGATGCCATTGAAAATATGTAAACTTCACCTGAAGTCAAATTCTGAATGATTGATGCTCACATCATTGAAATCCATTTGTTCACTAAAAACACGCCGTTGTTGATGAATGAATATCATATGCCCCAGGTGGCATAGAAAATCAGTTGAACATTCTATTCGAATTGTTCATTGAGCTGAAGATATGAATATTGTAAACAGTAAATGATCATATTCCTTCTATTTTCAGCGGGAAGTAGACCCAAGACAAGTGACCCTTCACAAAAAAGTTTAGACTTTCACTAGTAAGGAAACATATATGTTTTGTTTTGGAATATATTTTCCCTTTTCGAATAAACAATAATTAATGTGGAATTTGTAATTCATGCTCCCCATACTCCTATGCAAATCATCGAAAGTGAGGAATTAATTTTTTTGCTTCTCACTTCAATAAATTATTTGCAATTGTTTCGTTGAATTTGGGAAAACTTGTTTCTACACTTCCATTTCAAAAAAAAATGTTTACTTGTGTTCTTGTGTTTTTTCTTTCAAATAGTGTAGGCAAATTTGCTGGATTTGATCTGGGACTTTGATCTACTTCCTGTCTAATGTGCAGAGACTTAATATTTAGTATAACTACTTTTCTTCGGGTTTGAAGGCCTTTGTTCTTTGGAATTTCTTCCTAACGTTTCGCTAACGCGAGTGGCCAGCTTCTTCAGAGGCTTACTCATTTCCGATGACTGAATGAGTAAGTCTCTGAAGAAGCTGGCCACTCACGCTAGCGAAACGATGGTAAGAAATCACAAAGAACGACGGCCTTCAAACCCGAAGAAAAGTAGTTATACTAAAAACCTCGGCCGCGAAAGCCTTAACCATTTTGTCAGACTTGATATTGCTCTATTATTTCGACCCAATACATTGAATCTTTGAATAGCCCCGTGTGGAGTATTTTCGTGTCACCTGGTATAAGAAGAAAAATCCATTGATTTTTTTCTCTTCAAAACAAACAGAAATTTCGAAGTACTAGGATTGCTTCTACCTGTTCATATTTCGTTTTCTTTTCAGACTTTTGTATTCATGTCGTTCTTCAACATTCTGTCCCAAACAATGTCGTCCATATTCGTGCGAGGTATATCCGAAATAGCAGAGGTGTTGGTATCCATAAAAAGGCTACAAGATTTCATGAACAACGAAGAATTCCATCCCAATGTCCATAGTCAGAACAATAACGATTCCAAATTTGGCAACGATAAGGAGCCGATCGTTATTAGGGATCTCACGGCGAAGTGGAACATAGCATCTACCGATAACGCTTTGAGCAAAATTAATTTGAGTGTGAAGAGGGGGCAACTGATTGGAATCATTGGACCAGTCGGTAGCGGAAAGAGTTCTCTTCTACAAACAATATTGGGTGAGCTGAATTTTTATTGTGAGCATGCAGAGTATCTGAAGCATATATTCGCTTTCCTTCATGGATCAAATTGTGAGGACAATTTTTCAGCGGAAAATAACATGTGTAATTCACAGAACAATTTCCTTCGTTGAACGAATGGTTAAAGATCTCCTTCACGTATCATCCGTTAATACAAATACTCGCCACACAAAACATTACTTCTTATATTGACTCCACTAATCAAGCATCTGATGGAATACATTTCGCGACAAAGTTGATGAATATTTTTTTGGGAACTCAAACGCAAGAATCACATAGAAGGGAAATACACTTTTTAGTTACTTCTCTGGAAAGAGTTATTGGTACCTAAAATGAGTGTGAATTAATAACTCGCAACCTTCTTTTTTTTTATTTCAACTACGGATGTACCAATTTCTGAACAGTTTGATTTCGGATGAAACATGTATGAAGAGAAATATCAACGTTGTTTTCTTCAGAGAGTTATAATTTCAACTTGCAATGCTCCTCAGAGACCTATATAGTTGATTCACTGAGAAATTATAGTATTATATAGGTACGTGAGAAATCACTATTACTCGCTCGAATGATTACGACGCTTGACTTTCGCTTGATTTGACAAATTCATTCTTGCAATTCCTGGCTGCTTTGACAATTGTTCTGAGCTCGGATAAAGTTCTTGAAGTTCATTGCCTGTGGATTAGAATACCTTCCATTGAAATTTACACATGTTCTGCTGATAATTTTATCACGCTGTTCTGAAATATCAAACAAATTCATGAGAACTTCTTTTGAATAGTTTTGAGCCACCGTTTCGAAGGTATTGGAAACTTCTGAAGTGACGAAAATGTCGATATTATTGAGAAAATGTCACGAAGCGACTGTTTAATGGTGGTCACGTTTACAAACTACCTGGGAATTCCTTTCTGAAGGAAAATTCTCACAAATAAATGCTCATAAGTATGAAACTTGACTAGTTAGGTATCGCATGATATGCATCAACTTTCAGTCAAATTTTGAAGCAAACAAAAAACTGTATATTTCTACCACCCTGTATTGAAGAAACGTGGATTAGGCTTTAGTGTGGGAAGACTCCATGCATATCCTAACTACAAACCAAATTTTGATACAATAATATTTTTTAACTCGAAGATATCAGCATTTCTAGAAGTCATGATTTCGAAAGAAAAAAATTGAGAAACGGTTACAGAAAGGTATATGGGAATATCAAGAAAAGTTGTCGCATTATTGCTGTAGATTCCAAAAATACTCTTTTATACAGGTTGTTCCAATCAAAGGTACTACTACTTTTTAGTAGTGGCAACACCGCATTGTCGATAATATTCAGGGTTGCCCTTCTAATATTCTAATCTAATTAAATCTTTTTTTCCAGATTATAGTGGGTAATCAACCCAAACAACCGCGAAGAAAAACATATTTTGATATCAAATTACATTTTGAACACTTCGTATGCGTATTATACGTGAAATTCACTGAATATTTGCATTATATTGACTCATTTTGCCAAAAAAGGATTTTCTTGTTGCTGCTTTTCGCAGAAGTCACAATCAATAATTGATCAATGGAACTCTTCAAATCATTGACCTCTTGCTTTGATTCATCTATACAACGATCCTTCGAATCCATCAATTTTGATTGTTCTGCAAATCTCCTCAGAAGTTATTGATGATAGTAATGAAGATAAAACAGAGATTGTGTATTACAGATTGGGGAGACAAAAAGGTTTGAAAAATGAATAAATATGCATAAGTTTAGCGATAAATTTTTTTTTTTAATATTGGAGAAATAGCGCGATTTATATGGGTTCGTAAGGGAAATGAACAAGTGTTAGCTTGAGTGTATTTTTAGCGGATTTATAGTGGAAAATTCTGAATAATAATTTTGTCTCCCGTGGCCGGTAAAGCGAGCGAATTTTTCGAGAAGTGAGTATTTCCACGACATTGAATAACGGATTACTACGACTACCTGGGAACGCAAACCTTTAGATTAGCCAAGGAGAATTTTGAATTTATTCGTTGGTGAGATTTATGTACTTGTCTGAATAACATTTCATTCAATTTTGGAAGGGAGTTTAGCCAAAAATTAGTATACAGAGTGGATCATATATTCTCGTTGGTTTTGATTCATTTTGAATTTCACGCCAGTATCAAAATGGCATAGGCTGGTCTAGCTGAGTATAACACTCCGTATACGCGAGCATAGTCGGCGAAGGCACGAAAAAATAGATATAATTGTAATAATAATAATAATTTTTTCTTTCGTTTTTGTTTATCATCCACCGTTTTACATTTTATTTTTTGTTGTTTTTCATTTTTTTTATTCAATATAATATTTTATTTACAAAGCCGAGTTTTCTTCCGAAACTCCAACTTCCTAACCTCCTAGAGAAGAGCTGCGAACTCTCAAGTTCTAATTTAAATCTTCTCAAGACCTTTTCTTCGTGCAAAGGGCCGAATTCATGCCTCTTTCGGAAATAGCCTAAACATCCAAAATTTGACGTGGAATTACCCTCATCGTCTGGTGACAGCAACCTTCCATTTATGAATTCAAAAAGCCAAACGAATAAAGAAATATATAGGTACAGAGTTCAGAATAAGAAAAAAATATCGTGGATTCACATCACAAGACCACAGATATTACAGGGTTCCCCACGCGAATATTCCCGACATCGAAGGTGCGGAATGTAGAAGTTCCAGGCGCGAGTAGAAAATGACTAGAGAAATCGATCCTGTTCTATCAGACTATATAAGAATGTATTTCATCGGGTTGCGGCAGTTTTTAGAAAAGAGTGTTGGATGTTCAAGTCAGCTAAGGAGTCTTTGAGTTTTGTAAACGAATTCTGAGTCAGCGCAGTAGTTGTATTCGTGAAGTGAAGAATAAAAAGTTTAGTGTTCTTCGAAGTATTATTTCAGTTAACGAAGTTGAGGTTCTTCGACTGATCAAAAGTTGTTTGGTAGAAAACAAATTCCTGTTTCACCCATATTTCGACAAACAGAAAACTCTTCTCATTGGTGTCATGGAAATTGATCTGCTTTCATCAAACAAAATGCTGCAAAATAATGTAAATGAATATTTTTTAGGACATTCTGCTTTTCTGTCTTATTCGAATGGGCTTGGTAGAAAATACTAATAGGTTGTTCTTTATATGGGGCCTAGTGTATATTTTTCAAAACTTATTCAGGTGAACTGGAAGTCACATCAGGCTCCATAGACGTGAACGGCAGACTTTCGTACGCATCACAAGAGCCCTGGGTATTCGCAGCAACGGTTCGCCAAAACATCCTCTTCGGTGCCAGCTACGATAAAAATCGATACAACGAGGTGGTACGCGCTTGTGCCTTGGAAAAAGACTTCAGCCAGTTCCCGAACGGAGATCTGACCATTGTTGGGGACAGGGGAGCTTCTCTGAGCGGAGGACAGAAGGCTCGTATCAACTTGGCCAGGGCGGTGTACAGAGACACGGATATTTATCTCTTGGACGATCCACTTTCGGCTGTTGACATACACGTTTCCAAACATTTGTACGACGAATGCATCAACGGGTATTTGGCTGGGAAAACTAGGATATTGGTTACACATCAAGTACATCATTTGAAGGATGCCGATCACATCATCATCTTCAACGATGTGAGTATTGAAGTCGATTATGTTTCGAACACTTTCTTCATCAGTTTTCCATTATTCCGAAAAATATTGAAATTCTTCCATTGTGTGTTGAAATTGAATTGAAATCAGAATACAGTGAAGTTGGACAGCATGGCAATTTGTTACCTTATTGTCCAATGAACATGAGCTTTTAATAATAAAAACTCACATGAGTTTTTTTTTCTCTTGGAAGAAGTACTTCTCGAGTATAACTCAATTGAACGAAGTTGGGAAAGAGGGGGTGCTGACGCCGCCATCTTAGGAAATGGGTTTCATTCAATATCACCCTCAATAGTGAAAAAATACATTGTTGCAGTTGATATTTCTGTTGTTCCTTCCAGTTCGATACTTTCAGAGTTAATTTGTATCAATTTCGAAAGTACAGGTATATATATATATATTATATATATATATATATATATATATATATATATATATATTCGGTTGATGGTTTGCTGACTCTATGCAATAAGCAATTCTTGACTACCTAGATGTCAATCTCAGCGTGTTGGAACTGTTTATTGAGTACACCAAAAGACCCAGTAGCACAAAGGTTTTTCAGTGTTTTCCCACAGTTTCTACAGTATGTCGCCCTTAAGGACATTATGGCGGTTCGTTTTCTCTCGAAATAACCTACTAGTTGGTAGTCGAGTAAGCAGAGGCTTTCGCTTGTATTCGATTCTTTTCAAAGAAATTCTCTTCAATGGCTATGTGCATTAGGTAATTGTAATTGTTATTGGCATGGATACCAATCCTAGTAGGTAGTAGCGCTACGGCACTCAAAATCGTTAGTAGTACCGTGCCCACAAAGAGCTTTGCCTGGGCGCACTGGTGAGTGTTTCACAAGAGAAAATATATAAATTGAAAAGAATATAGTTCAAAATATCTCTGTTGTGATCGTTTTCATATGGACATATGAACATATGTTACTTTGATCTGGAATGAATCCCGCAGTATTAATTGCAAGGCAATAACGTATTTCGCTGAAAAAATGGCTCACCAACAAGGGATGTAATGCTCAGAGACGCCATCTGATCATTTCCAAATGACAACCAACTGATAATATTTTTCACGAATCTGATCCTTTTTTCTTTAGTCGCTGGAGTATTTCCATAATTCAACTGAAATTTGTGAGAAAGACAAATTATATTTTACTCCATGACAATGATCAAGATTTACACTCATCGATTTGAATGATGTACCCACTTTTTGCGCATTCATATAAAAATTGATCGATTCTTTGTTCAAATTTTTATGTTGATGTCACGTTGACTTTCAACAATATGTACTAGACAATGGTTCATTGTTTCATTTAGCATTTTACTTTTGTTATAGCTGCATACCAATGTTCATTAATTAAAATAAAACGTTTTTTTATATCAAGGTGGATAAAGAATCTGGAGATCTCGTGGACTAAGAGGAAAAATAATCAATTTCTCTCATACTCCATTTACAAACTCACTCACTTTTCTTTAACACCATGAAGAAAAAGCTGATTTGCCTTTTTTTTTGATGTTCTGAAACATTATCAATAATTCCGCCTTTGGTAGTTTCATCGGTGTCTACCGGAACCGTGTACAGGTTTTCCACCTTTTTGCTGTGAGTATGAAGGTCTGCTGATGATCCTTGAAAACTTCCTCAGATGCACTAGAGTCATCAATGGATTTTCAGTCCCATATCAGTTTATAGAATACAATTACGATAGCGTTTGCATTTTACAAAATATAAATGGTACTAGACCAATAAATCATTCGAAACGTGAAGTGAATTTTTTTTATAGATATTGCATTGCAAATCGGATTTGACAAAAAATGTGTGATCCAAAGAATCATAATGTCCTTCCGATATCCCATGCAATGAATCTCTTCGATATATTGATTTTATTTTATTCCTCTACAGGGTATGGTGGAAAAAGAAGGAACCTTCGGATACCTATCGGGAAGTGAAAACTTATATGCGAAGCTGCTAACATCTGAACCAGAACCTACAGACGAAGAGAGATTGAAGCTAGTTGAAGCTGCAAGAGCTACTCGAAAACTGTCGGTGAGGGTAGGTTGAAAATAACTGTCACTTATTTTATGCCATTGATTTCAATGTCGAATTTTTTAATTGATAAGATAATTCCACAACATAATATATTGTTTCATTCAATTACAGAGTAGAAATCCTTCCTTGATAAGTGCTATGAGTGAACTCAGTTTAACTGAAGCCATGATAATAGAGAAAATGAACGAAAAAGATGAGGAGGAAGAAGAAGGGGAGATGAAAATGAAAGACATGCAAGAAGATTCATCCAAAGGAAAAATCCACGGATCACTCTTCTTGAAATATTTCACAGCTGGTGGCAATATCTGTTCGGTTACCTTCGTGATGAGCTTGTTTCTTGTAACCCAGGTTTTAGCGAGTTCTGTGGATTATTTCGTGAGGTACTGGGTCGACATTGAAGAAGCCAGGAATAGCACTCTGTCACGCAACATCACTGAAGCAGTCACGGTTGAACCAACACCACCGCTGCCTACAGAAATCTATCTGTACATTTACGGTGGAGGTCTGGCTTTACTTTTTTCAGTTGGTTTCTTGAGGTCTATGCTCTTTTACAGATTGGCAATGTTATGTTCACAAAAACTTCATAATATTATGTTTAGTAGTGTGATTGGAGCAACAATGAGATTTTTTGACACAAATCCTAGTGGAAGGATTCTGAACAGATTTTCAAAAGATATTGGAGCGGTCGATGAACTTCTTCCAAAGGCGATATTGGATTCCTGGCAGGTAGGTTGGATTTTTCCCGTGTTTATAGATATTCCTGTGTCTTGATAGTAGTGGTGGAAAATCAGATTTTATGTCTTGTGAGACCCAAGTATTTTTCTCTATTATGGCATTTTTTCAGATTCTCCTGCTGATGGCAGGATCATTGTTATTGGTGGCAGTGGTGAATCCATATTCTATCATACTGGTATTAGTAATTGGAGTGATCTTTCTATTCGTGAGGAAAATCTACTTGAAGACTTCCAAAAACATCAAACGTCTTGAAGGAATCAGTAAGTGCATATTGGACTCATAAAATTAGCGCTATCGGGTTCAATGATGATGGTCTATGGTTCATTTTTCAAATAAGAACATGTCAATCGTAGATTTGGACAGTTCTGAGTTTCGTTTCCACTTGATTTGTGCTGCAGACTGATTGAATATTGAGAAGTTGTCGACAGCTTCATCGAAGCGTTTTCATGAAGTTACATTTCAAAACAATACCTAGAAGAATCATTACAAGATATTTCCATTGAATATTTCTTACAGTGAGAAGTCCAGCTTTCACGCACCTCAACGCTACTCTGCAAGGTCTAACAACAATCCGTTCTTTTGGTGCTCAAGATATTCTGCGAGATGAATTCGATAAACATCAAGACGGTCACACCAGTGCATGGTTCATGTTCATAGCAGCTAGTTCTGCTTTCGGATTTTACTTGGATGCTCTCTGCTGCGTATTCATAGCTGTCGTTACTTTCAGTTTTCTCACGTTTGGACAAAGTAAGTATTGTGTGTTTATATTGATTAATAAAATTGTCAATCTGAAGCAGTAAAGTCTCTGTCTGTATATGGCGATGGGCACTAAATCATATAGACGTCTCTTTCTCAATTAGTATTTGATGCATTTGGAACTCAAATTTTCACAAAATGTTAAAAGAGTTCCTTCAACTTCATTTTCTCCACAGTAATACTCCATAGTGACAAGTCTCACTCACACCATTCAATCAATTGGAAAATATGCCTACTTCTTAAAAAATTCACTTCATCGGATTCCTTGAGTTGCATTTCTGTTTTATACCACACACCCTTACAAAAACGAAAAATGCATTTAAATTCAAAGAAGAGCTCATAAAACATATTATCAGTCGATATAGTATCTGTTTTTTTTCACGTTTGGCTGCTTCATAACATGACATAAATCCATCAATCAATCGAATCGAGTTGAGTTTTATACTGACTAATAACGAAAAATTGTATTTTTTGTCGAGTGTAATGGTGCCATCGTATTGTACCTTTTTCTGCTAAAAAAACTCAGATCTAATATTTTGTCTTTCACATAGATCTGGGACTGCAAGGAGGGGAAGTGGGTTTGGCAATAACTCAAGCAATGTCGCTGACTGGTTTTTTGCAATGGGGCGTCAGACAATCAGCTGAAGTGGCAAACCAGCTCATGTCCGTCGAAAGAGTATTGGAATATGAAACTCTACCCAAGGAGAAACAGCCAGACAAACCCAAGAATCCTCCAAAGACGTGGCCAGATAAAGGAAAAATATCATTCGAGAATATGGGTCTGAAATATTTCGAAACAGGAGAGTTGGTGTTGAAGAATTTGAGCTTGACGATTCAACCCAACGAAAAGGTGTAGTGCTCATGATAATTACTTGGGAGGGTTAGGATTGAGTTTTAAACGGTGGTGGAATAAGAAATGTGGTCTAACTATCCCTAGATTTGAAAAATCACATCGAAATGAGGAAAAAAGTCCATGAAAGATTCGAATATATTTTCTTGGACCGAAAGTAATTATTGTATCTTGAAAAGAATTTCTTCTCCAAAAAAATATTTTAGGGGTATTACTAGTTTCTGTTATGGGGTGAGAAAAATCTTGGAATTTTATTATCGTTCAGTTTCAGACAATATCAGTTTTTTTGTGATAGCTTCGATTTGAAGTATTTCCCAAACTGAGGAATATCCGGAGGTGTTCAAATATGTTTTTTCCATCTTTCAGGTTGGTATTGTTGGAAGGACAGGTGCAGGAAAATCCTCCCTCATCGCAGCTCTGTTCAGACTCGCCCCAGTAGAAGGGGGCATAGTCATCGACGGTATCGATACCAAAGACTTGAAAATGGATGACCTGCGTTCAAAAATATCCATAATCCCTCAGGACCCCGTGTTATTCTCAGGTACTCTGAGGTACAACTTGGACCCGTTCAACCAATATCCAGACGACGTGCTCTACAAGGCGATAGAAGCCGTAGAGCTCAAAGATCCTGCCAATATTTTGAACAGATTGGAGAACAGAGTGATGGACAGGGGAGCTAACTACAGCGTGGGTCAGAGGCAGCTGATCTGTCTTGCCAGAGCTATCATAAAGAACAACAAGATTCTCATGTTGGATGAGGCTACCGCCAATGTCGATCCTCAGTAAGACATTCGTTTATTAATTATCACTTGTGGAGGAAAGTCAATATCCACTTCACTTCCTTGAAAAAAGAAACAGGAAAATCAATGGAAGAGAAAAAATGAGGAAAAGTGTTGAAACAAACTCTCGATCAAAGAGTAATCGATTGTTCCGCAATCGAACAGTCATGCTTACAATCAAGCTCCCTTTTTTTCATGAAAATCTGTCCTACTCTTGTTTTTATTCATTTCATACCCGGTGTAAGCCGATCCAGACCCGCCTCTATAACTTTTTTGTATAAATGCGAAATTTTGTGATAGTATAGCTTCATCATACTTTGAATAATAGGTTACATTTTTGGAACAGTTTCATTTTTCCGGGAAATCACAATACCTTTGGAATATCAAATCAATCCAGTATATTCATACATTATCAGATTGAGCAGTGTTCCATATAAATATTTTATTATCGTGAAGCATACTCAAAAATTCTCTTTGTGTCAAAAAAAGTTTTGAGATTTATACCTATATTTTCACATATTTGGTTTAATTCAACCGCTGAATAATCAATAAACTCTCTTTTCGATATATGAGCTCGAATTATTCTTTTTTTATATTGCTCTTGTATATATATGTATGATTTACGTCGGTCAAACGGGATGGATATTTGACATACGCGTGACAGAACACAGAAACAATTTCCGAAGTGGTAAAACAGATTCTACGAATTTCAAATGCTTCATCAATCTCTTAGAGAGTTTGGGAATCAATAAGTGGCAATATTCGCCTCTGCTGAATATATTCTTTTCAGGAAATTTATACTAATAAAGATGAGGTAGCGGGCCATAATCGCATTGACCGTCGGATATAATTTAACAATTCGGAATTTAATAGTGTTAGAATGAGTTTAATGTTCCTGAATGGGGAAGCTATTGTATATCGAAATACGTGTCGCAGTTTGTTGATCCACAATATGTCTGAATCTTACAGGCGACTGTATTTCATCAATTGCTAATTCTCCACGATCAATTTGGCACCGAATCAAAACCTCTGCTTTTTCCATTTACCACTTATCAACAAATGACCGACAGAGATTTCAGTTTTTTAAACTGTTTTCAATCGCACAATGATACGATGATCACCCAAATCAACTCTAAATTCCAAAATTGATAAAAACTCTCGCTAGACCAAAAATGATACAAAATAAATTTCGAGCCAACCAACCCTAATCGATAAACACCGGAAACAGTTCCTCCGAAATTATTCATCTTCACGATTAGGAATCGGTGAACTTATTTGCAGACTTGCCATAACCATCATTGAGTTGGGATTTTCGAATGATCCGCCAGAAAATGAATCCATCTCTATTCCATGAACTACAGTGAAGGATTTTTCACAAGAGAAATTCTCACATGTCATTCTTCAAAAAACTGGAGCAGATGAACCTTCATCACGCAATCTGCCCTATAGACGACATAGTAATGTCGTTTGATATCGAGTCTCAACTGGCATTATCGAATCTATTAATCCTTGTATCAATAATATTTGCTTTTCTTTGTCCCTCATAAGCAATTATTGTACCTTCGTACTGATATCATATATTGATTTTGATTTTTTTTCAGAACGGACGCTCTCATTCAAGAAACAATCCGCAAAAAATTCGCCAAATGTACAGTACTGACTGTAGCCCATAGACTGAATACTATCATGGATTCCGACAAGGTTCTAGTCATGGATGCCGGCACCATGATAGAGTTCGACCATCCACACCAACTCTTACAGAATAAGGACGGAGTGTTTTACAAAATGGTAGCTGAAGCTGGTAGAAGTATGAGCGAGCAATTGAGGAAAATAGCTAGAGAGAGTTACCACCGTCATTTGTCTGTTCCTGAATAAATGTTGATTGAATGTCAGGAACAACTAGTTACAATAGAATTGCGTCTTTGGTGAACCTCAATATCGAATTTACATGATTCTCACAATTGTTATGATAAGACATTACTCTCGAAGTATCACCTGAAAGAATGTTTAGTACCTACCAAATGATTCAGTAGAACACCTAGTTACAATAGAATTGCGTCATTGGTGAACCTCAATATTGAATTTACATGATTCTCACAATTGTTATGATAAGACATTACTCTCGAAATATCACCTGAAAGAATGTTTAGTACCTACCAAATGATTCAGTAGAACTACTAGTTACAATAGAATTGAGTCTTTGGTGAACCTCAATATTGAATTTACATGATTCTCATAATTGTTATGATAAGACATTACTCTCGAAATATCACCTGTTTAGTACCTACCAAATGATTTAGTAGTATCAAACATATTATATTTATAGTATTCTGAGGGCCGCTCGAAATTTACAACCATTCCCTCCGAGAATGACCCAACAAAGCCTCCATATACCAGTTCCATTTGAGAAAATCATATTTTACGCTATAAGGTAGACACGATTAAATTTCCACAAAATTTATTGTCTTCGCGACATGTTTCGGTACACTGTACCTTTATCAAGCGAATGTATTTAAACAGTGTTTAAATACATTCGCTTGATAAAGGTACAGTGTACCGAAACATGTCGCGAAGACAATAAATTTTGTGGAAATTTAATCGTGTCTACCTTATAGCGTAATAACTATGGATTTCCATCAAGTAAAGGCCACCTCAGTCCAAAAAAATCATATTTAAAAAAATGTGGGAATTATAGACATTTCATAGATAGGTATCGAAGTTTGTGGATTTGGTGCTGAAACTATCATTTACGCGTTGTGACTTAATACTATTGAGAAAAGTCGGTAGGTACTTATGTCATATGTGATATCAGTATTTATGTTAGGTCATATCAGAAAGGAAGGAAACATTCCATTTGGCTCGGGCAGTAGGAACAACTGCCTCAGTTGAAAGGGTTGAATGCTTTTCAGGATGAATGAATTTTTTTTGCATATCTATCGAATGATCTTCATTATGCTTCTTAATATTATCGACCAATGCAGTTTGCATGCTGTTGTTGTTCTCCTGACAAGGCTGTATACTGCCAACAATTACTGATTACTTTTATAAGGTCAATCTTTCGAATATTGTTAATAATTTCCGAAGATCTGAATGTATTTTATAAAATTGAAAAAAGAAATATTTAATATAACGAGTGGTTGGCAATTTTATAGAAATAAATAGATAATTTTCAAATTCGTTTCCCAATTTTTTTCCCCATCAAACCAATGTCATAATGACTGACTCATTCCACCAACGATATCGTCTCTCTTGAACATTATCAGTAACATCTCTTATGAGAGGACCACGTGATATAAATGGAGGAATATTGATAATAATGCCTTAAACAAATGACTTCATTATCCAAATAACTTCATCAAATATTCAATATAACTAGTGGTTGGCAATTTTATGAAAATAAATAGATAATTTTCAAATTTGTTTCCCAATTTTTTCCCCATCAAACCAATGTCATAATGACTGACTCATTCCACCAACGATATCGTCTCTCTTGAACATTATCAGTAACATCTCTTATGAAAGGACCACGTGATATCAATGGAGGAATATTGATAATAATGCCTTAAACAAATGACTTCATTAACCAAATAACTTCATCGATTGGAATTTGATGAATGAGACAAAAAGGAGAGGAGATTAACAATTCGATTATAAAGCACAAACACACTAATTTAGTTTTGAATTATTAAAGTTATCGATGAAAATCGCTAAAAGCAACTCATTTTGGTTAACCAAATCCTAGAGACATGTTCTCGGAAATAACCAGTGTATGTGAAAATATGAGTTTGTAAAATTAACTTACAGGTGAACTTTTTGACGCAATAATCATATTTGAATGTTTTTTTTCCGGTGAAATATGTGAAGCTTCGACCATGCACAAATAAAACACGTTTTCTTTTGAATAAAAAAAGCAAATGTACGAAACGGCCTTTGGGGATAAATACCACCACTGGCGAAAGAAATAGCGAAATTTTTGCAATTACCGAACCCTGAATTATATACCGGCCACTGTTTCCAAAGGTCATCTGCGACTATTTCAGTTATAGTAGTTTTCACAATAAATGGTATTGACTGAAGGATTATAATAAAACCCTTAAGTTGTAAAATCCGAGACGCACATCATAAATGTAAAAGGACCAGATTCAGGTAATTTTGTTTCTCAGAGAGGGATTGTAGAGGATTACAGCTTACACTTCTTGTTCATTTTAGTCTTTGTATTTCATTGGAAGTGTTCACTTGTGTTACGGCGTGCAATAATTTTATAACATTTATTTGTTATTACAGACATAAATAGCAAAGATTTTATACCCCAACGTACAGAATAGGCAGTATGTGACGTCCGTGGATAAAAAGAAATAGTGCTTCTTCCAGTGGTTCGTTAAAGAAGAATCACTTATCTTGTGACGCGAATATCATTTTGAAAAATGTGTATAGTTCCTTACTTCAGCAAGGATATAACGCGGGTGCTGCAGCAAAAGTAACCAGTAATTTGACGAAGGTGCCTCTCACTTCAGTTGTTGAAAATTCCATAGAATCAAGAAAAAAGCGTAAAGATTCCGGTCTCACAAAAAGTATAGACGACTGGAAAAAAGATTTGATAAGGCGAAAAATCTACACTATGTACGATGAGCAGCGTGTCCCTACAATCAAAAGTCTGAAACAGCGGCTCATCAATGACGAAACTCACATCAACTGTGGCCTCACTACTCTTTGGCGAGCTCTGTCTGCAATGGGCTTTAAATATCGCAAAATTGACAAGAGACAAGTAATAATGGAATTCACACGTTCTGAATATATAACGTCAATAAGAAAATACCAGTCTGAAAATCGGCCAATACTCCACCTCGACGAGACGTGGTTTGACACGCATGACACCCCTTCCAAAGGATGGTCTGATTCCTCTGATAAGTGTAGAACAAAAGCACCATCGAATAAAGGGAAGAGAATCACAATATTACACGCAGGATCAGAAAATGGTTGGATCCCAAACGCTATGTGGCTTTCTGCCAAAAATATTAAGGACTCTTGTGTTGATTATCACGAAGATATGACAGCAGAGCTTTTTGAAGATTGGTTTGCAAATTTTCTGTTACCCAACATTCCGCCAAACAGCTTTATAGTAATGGACAACGCAAGCTATCATATTCGACAATTGCAAAAAATTCCTGGCTCAAAGAATACGAAATTGGACATTCAAAACTTCATGGCTGCAAATGACATATATTTTGAGGAAAATTATACAAAAAAAGAACTTTTACAAGTGCTGCAGTCATTTTCTTAAAAAAAAACGTATGTTTGTGATACAATTGCAGAAGAATTGGGACATACAGTGTTACGACTACCTCCCTACTACTGCGTGTTCAATCCCATAGAGCTTATGTGGCACCAACTTAAATCGAGCGTGCGCGGAAAAAATACTTCTCCGACTTTAAGTGGTAGTGTGGTAGAAATAATTAGGAACTGTATGAATGACATTCCTACCGAGAGTTGGAAAAGTTCTGTTAGTCAAGTTATAAATGTTGAAAACTCGTACCTTTCTGTGAAATCAATTGCGCCAATTATAATTAATTTAGATGAGGATAGCGATAGCGACACTGAACTAAAAATAGAATAGAATTGTAACATTTGAATAAATTTTATATCTCCTACATTATGCAAAATCCAAATTTCTTAAGTTCGACCCTGTAGCACATTTGCATCTTTTACCAGATGATTTTCTACACAATGGGATTAAATCGGGTAGTTTATTGCAGTTAATAAGCCAATACCATTTACTGTGAAAAATACTATAATAGAAAGTAAAGTAGAATCCATTCAGCCTCCAGCGCCATTAGAACTTGAACACAACAATGCTTTGGAAGCTCAGTACGTTTCCCCATCAACTTCGACCGCAGCTAATATTTCAATTACCGAAAACATGTTGAAACAAAACAACGTACCAGGAATTAATTTACAAAATTGTTCAAATGAAACTGTCAATTACTATTTTAAATGAAATATAAAAATGAGTTAATGATATTCAAGTATTATTATATAAGTATTTTAATTTTCAATAATTGAAAACAACGCAAGAGTAGAAAAAGTACAGTGCGTGAGAAAATGACATATTTCTCACTCGCTTGATTTGCAAAAAACTTCTGCGCTAGTGAGAAATATGTCGTTTTTTTCACTTGTTGTACACAACATACTATATTTGACCAGGTCCAATGGATTTTGTATAGTATTTCTCACAGTAAATGGTATTGGCTTATTAACTGCAATAAACTACCCGATTTAATCCCATTGTGTAGAAAATCATCTGGTAAAAGATGCAAATGTGCTACTGGGTCGAACTTAAGAAATTTGAATTTTGCATAATGTAGGAGATATACAAGTAATTTATTTAAATGGTACAATTCTATTCTATATTTAGTTCAGTGTCGCTATCGCTTTCCTCATCTAAATTAATTATAATTGGAGCAATTGATTTTACAGGAAGTTACGAGTTTTCAACATTTATAACATGACTAACAGAACTTTTCCAACTCTCGGTAGGAATGTCATTCATACAGTTCCTAATCAATTCTACCACACTATCACTTAAAGTCGGAGAAGTATTTTTTCCGCGCACGCTCGATTTAAGTTAGTGCCACATAAGCTCTATGGGATTGAACACGCAGTAGTAGGGAGGTAGTCGTAACACTGTATGTCCCAATTCTTCTGCAATTTTATCACAAACATACGTTTTTTTTTAAAGAAAATGACTGCAGCAGTTGTAAAAGTTCTTTTTTTGCATAATTTTAAAAATTCTTTGAGCCAGGAATTTTTTGCAATTGTCGACTATGATAGCTTGCGTTGTCCATTACTATAACGCTGTTTGGTGGAATGTTGGGTAACAGACAATTTTTAAACCAATCTTCAAAAAGCTCTGCTGTCGTATCTTCGTGATAATCAACACAAGAGTCCTTAATATTTACAATCCCTCTCTGAGAAACAGAATTACCTGAATCCGGTCCTTTTACATTTATGATGTGCATCTCGGATTTTACAACTTAAGGGTCTAATTGGTTTTATTATAATCCTTCAGTCAATACCATTTATTCTGAAAACTACTATAGTTGCTGAGAAATTTCATTCTCCTGTCCGAGAAAGTATATTTTTTTCTATCAATAAGATTTATTCTTCGCGCAAGTGTCAATATCAATGAAAAATACCATAACTCAATGAAATCTTTCAGAGTGTTCAGGTATCGCGTTTTCGTAATCAATTATTGATGTCCCTTGAACGACCTTTTGACCTGAGGTGAGGTGCAACATCATATTCTATATTTGACTGTAGTTATCTGATATTGATATTATCTAATTTTGATATTATCTTATATTGTTGATGAATTCACCTAGTAAGTTACTGAATATGATATCGATTTGTGTACCTTTTGATGAATTACCTGTTCTCGTCATATCAGATACATGCAGTTTCAACCAATATGAAGAAATTGTCTGGGTAGAATTCAGAGAACTCCCACCTTTTTGTTTGGAAGATCTTCGCATATTATCATGTACTACTGTCCTTGACTGCTGTGGTAATCTATAATTACAGTAACTTTTTCTATCAAAATAAAGGAGCCAACAAGATACAGCTCGACAGTGACAGAACTGAAAATATAAATTTTTCCATGAGAAATACAAATATTGAAAACAAAAATGTCGAGTTATTGGGTCTGAATATTGATATAGAATCAAAGTGAAATTTTCATATAGAGCAAATAAATCATAAACTCTCCAGGTCTCCAGTATCCATTTTCTACTGCGCCAACTGAAGTGTTATGTCTATTTAAAACATTTAAAGAGTACTTATTTTGCATTGGTTCATTTCCATATAAGCTATGGAGTTGTTATTTGGGATAACTGTACGAATGTTGTAATTATTTTTCGACTTCAGAAGAAGGCGCTGCGAATAATGGTGAAATGTGGACTCAGAGTACAATGTCAAACCATATTCACCGAATTCGAGATTACGTCACTTTCCTCATTATACATACAATATATTCTGGTAGAAATTCATAAATAGTCGAAAATACTAATAACAAAATCCCAGGTACATAACTAAGGTACACAGAACGCTTATTCGAAAGAATTCTTTGAAATATAGTCATTATGATAGTTTGCCAATTTATCTGAAGTCTCTCAGTCTCAATCTGTTCAAGAAAAAATTTGAGCAATTCCTCTTGCAAGATTGTTTTTGCTGGGTTTCTGAGTATCTGGAACACATGCAGAAAAAAATCTAGATTGTATCGGAGCATGCTTTTTTTGATTCGGTAGTACCAGGCTTATATCCTTACTTCTAATTTTCATGTTTGAAACTGTATGAGTATATGTAAAAAGAATTATCATATAGTGTGGAACAGCCAAATGATAAAAATTAGATGATACATAAATGGGGGCGTGTTGAAAAAACTCTCTGACACGTTTATTGGTATTCTCCACTGAGCATTTCTTTCAATGAAAACTTTTCCCACAGGGTGTGTCATGTAAGAGTGGCCAATACCAACTTTGTTATATTAAATATATACATACTCAACATTTGGAATCATTTGAATATCCTGAACATATCTGAACAATGTCCTATATCTTTCGGAAATATTAAGTGTTCGTGGCGAGTTTTTTGAACATCTCCTACATTCACATCAATGTATTTGTTTGTTTCTCACATTATCAAGAAATAAACAGTATCACTTATTTGTTTCTCAATGTACTATAGCAAATTTTTTATACAGATATTTTTGTGTGTTTAATGTTACTTTTCGTAATACATTCGAACATATTATATATCATAAAAAGTTATAGATATGTATAGGACATTGTACATGGGATATGTCTGGAATATTCCAAGGATTCCAAAAATTGAGTATAATATAGGGTGTTCCATTTAAAACTACAAAGTTGGTAATGGTCACTCTTACATGACACACACAGCGCAATTCAAAATACCAATCGTGGTGTCAGATTTTTTTGAACACGCTTCTTTTAATATATTATCGAATTTATTCCATTTGGCTGTTCCACGTTGTATATGTATATTTTGCTTATTGATCAAAACCCTTAGAGGTAAAGCACAGACTGACTTACTATGAATGTACCCACGTATGTAACATAGTAAAATAAAAGTATTATTATTATATGAGTTAGTGTTAATGGCCTACAATAGGAATCTATGAGATAGCCATTGGCAATTGAAAATGATCAGACGACATGAAAAATGTTGATGAGGCAAATATTTTTGAACCGTTTCGTTTGTCTGTTAGGAAACCGAATCGTTCGAAAATATAAAATTGTAAATCAAAGTATTGAGAATTCTTGGGAATTTTGCGAGTTACATCGATTAAGTATATTGATCCATGTTTCCAACGATAGACATATAAAAAATCAGCGGAATTCTAATAGGGAAACTCATTAAATAAAATAATTTCTTGAATTGTGGTTCATTTCAAGAGATGAGATGAAAATGTCGAAAATGAATTTATTTGAATTATCTGAAACAATAGTTTATAGAAGTCAAAACTAGAAACATAAGTCATTTTTCGATCATTCGAAAATGTGCTCATTTTTCACCTACTTTTAGGTCAGGAAGTAATCAAGGGTTCATTGAGAAGAGGAAGATGTCGGAAAATGAGTTTACCAATCTTCCGGTACTTTTTCGACCTTTTCTTCACTCACGCCATCTTCACCACTCAGCATTGTGATATAACCTTAATGCTATAGTTACATTACAATATTATATGTTACATTATATCCATACGTAACTTCAACATGTATTTTATAAAAATGTTATGGTGGAATATCGAGGTAGAGTACATAACAACGTTACAATATTAAAAAGGTTATATTGAAGCAATGTCTCTGCAACGTATCAGATTAATGATTCATATATAATATAATTTTTGTGCCTTAATATTAATCGAAACAATTATCAACAACGTATATGATACCGTTATATAATATTTCATTAAATAATACTTATACCCCATTTGATAACTTAGTTATATTTATCAGTGATGTATAGATAACGCTAAGTGGTTCTATTTATGACTTGCGCTTTCAGAAATGATTCTGGAAAATGAATTAAAGGAAAAGGAAGAATATAAAAATATATTGCCATAACGATTATAACAAAAATAAATAGGAATAAATACTATAATTATCACATGAATAGGAGACTTTCATTTCATACTCTGCTTAGGAAACCTCTGCCACTGTTTCCTGAAACGTTCTTCCTGTGAGATCGGAAAAACAGTATTCAGCTGAATCTGAAAGTATTATTGAAATTAGATTTTAGGTGTTACTGGCTTTATTTTTCAGCGCGAGGCTTCCCATTTTCTAGGAATTTGTGGACCATTCACAGTTCACATAACCTTTGAATTCTACCTCTTTTGTTCTTACATATCTGGTGGAATCCCAGGAATTGTCTTTGAAGTGTGTGCCCCCGAATTAACATCGGTATTTCGCGAATTGTTCAACTTTTCGTATATCTTGGAGGCTTTTTCTACGTCCTGGAAAACGGCCAGAGTTCAGCCAGTTCCTGAAAGAGGAAAGGAAACTTCACCTTGTAATCATAGACCACCTGCATTGCCTTTTTAACAACAACTCTAAAATCATCGAAAAGGCAATCAATATGAAACTTATCAAATATCTGGAGGAATCAGGAACAATCAATGGTCGACAACACGGATTTTGACATCAAAGATTCTGACTTCCATTGTCTATATTATCAACTCTATTGAAACCCGTTGCCTAAAACGAAAGTGTGAAAACACAAATCAAATGCGGTAATCAAATCCAAACAAAAGGTTGAAATGGAACATTTGGTCAAAAATCAAATCAAAGGTTTGATTGATTAAAGAAAATAATGTCGTGACAAAAAAATTGAGATATTGAATATGAAATACTAGTCAAAAAATTTAAACAGAGGAATTTATTCAATAGTATGAAAAAATCTTGAAATCAAGTTTCAAGTTGAGTGTACTCACGATTGCAGGTATCCGCAAACCCGAAGACGATTGCGGATACCAGAAATCGAAACTTCGTGAGTACACTCGAGTTGAAACTTGGTTTCAACATTTTTTCATACATTTCTTTATATACATTTTTTGACCATTATCTCATATTCGATATCTCAATTCTCAATGTCTCACAACATTATTTTCCCGTTTCGATTATCGGCAGCATGAAGAACAATAACTCAGCGCCTGGGATTCGAAGAACGTAGCAGGATTTTCGATATTTTTTGTTGAGAATGTCTCTCATTGGATGGAAAAAAACAGTAAATTTCATTCGATCCAGAAGGAAATTCGAATTCACCGATTTCAACGAGACTCTTCAATACTCTCTTATGCTGTCCTCGCTTTTATAAGATACCCTTCAATATCATCAGCTCAAGAATTTGATTCGCAAGATATTTGCAAGATGTTAATTTCATAATTGAGAAATGAAATTTTCTTCAAACTGGATGGAAGTGGCCGTTACATGATGAAAATTTTTTCTTCGTTTTCATATTATTTATTTTTGTAACTAACGCTTCTGAGAAACATCATCAAACGAATACTGAACACTATAGGACTATCACTACAGACAGTGTAGAACAAAGTCGCTTTCCGCTGTCTCTCTGTCCCTATTTATGCTTATATACAGAATAGTAATGGTTCGGACTTCCATTGTCTATATTATTATTAACTCTATTGAAACCTGTTGCTAAGAACGGAGGGATTAAAATACAAGTCAAGTGAGAAAATCAAATCAAAATCAAGTTTTTGGTCGATAATGAAATTAGGGATTGATTGGTCAAAAAATGCTGTTGTTACAAAAAATCAAGATATCGAATATGAAATATGAGCCAAAAAAATTCAAATAACGAAATAAATGAAACAACATTGTGACGAGAAAATTGAGGTATCGAATATGAAAAACTAGTAAAAAAATGTAAATAATTTTATTGAATTTCATCCAATTTCTGGTATGTTGACATTTTGAATAAATGATTTTTTTCAAATATTTTTTGAATGGATTCAGGTTTGTGGAAGCTTTACATTCAGTTCCATTCAATATTATGGTCTGTCGCATTATAACAGATCATAGACCTATCGATTGAATGAAAATGAATAATATTCCTTCAAGCTTCTGTGCGCAGCAGAGAATATATGGTTAGTAAAGTAGTATAGTATTGTTACGAAATGTCCTAGCGCCGGCTTTGTCGGTCATAAACGCAGAATAATATGAGAGGTCGAGGAACTTGTAATTTGCGTAGACAATTCGATACACGGTGAGATTTGTTGGTGCTGCATACACGTGTCTGATGAATCAGCGAAAGTCGTATTTCGTGTAAATAAATTTATTTGAAAATCGCAGAGCGCTTTCGGCTATTAAGCCATCTTCAGTGCTATACCTGCAAGTAAGTAATAGTCGAAAATTGGATTGAAGGTTAGAGTTGAATTACTTACTCGTCTAGGTATCTACAGGAAGATCTTCACAATCACAAATAATCGTGAGACATTACACTGAATAAACATCAAGTTTGAAGTCAGTGCCCTTTTGGGTTGACAGTTGAAATTTTTTTCTAATAAAACATTGTAAAAAGATTAAAATTTGGATTCCCAACGTGCTGCATGCTGAGCAAGAGGGGTGACAGGATGTGAAAAATTGACATTGACTTAAGGTCCTACATGATTTTGGAACATAAACTTTGTGACAATTGACGTATTATTGACTACAGTACATCAAAACTTTCCAAGGTGAGCACAGAATTATTCAATTGAGATTGTTTGAAATAGGTAAGGTACGTTCTCGGTCCATCTCCCAACAGAAACTCCACTATAAGAATGCTGAAAGTGTACCAACCGTTTGAGTCTAATGGGAACCCAACTTACGGTCACTGACAGAGATCTGACAGAAGAGTGACTAATTTGGAATGGTCCGAGGTACGTTCTGAAGTTAACTATTGTGATTATTGTCATGTTCCGATATTCCTGAACAGTACTGCCCAGTTAAGTCAGTCGTTCCGATTTTACTGACATTCACTGGCAATTATTTCGCCCCAATTTTCGAGGTACCCTGTTAGAGACTAAAAAGTTACTGGTGCCACTGCTGCAGAAGTGGTCCTGTAGTTCCAGTATTCCCCAAATTGAGTTAGGTTAGGTTGTGTTCGAATAAACGTCAACGGATTATATTTGTTGTCAGATCATTGCTATTGCAAAATTATCGAAAATGTTTCGAGTTGTACTGGAAGATATTTGCGTACAAGTTGATGCTGAATTGAAATGAATCCAGAAGGTCAATAAAATATGCGGTAACCCCTTCTTTCGAGATTGCAAGCCTTACTCACTTACCTGAAATGTTATTTGAAAATCTCTGAAGTGTAAAAACCTCCTACATTTTGAATGTACCCTACTATTCTTCGTATTTTTTTTATGGGACCTCTAATTTTGTCGAGGATTATAATTTCAGTCATTATATTCTCTAATGACTCATTATCAGAGCTTCAGCTCTCTGAATTTTCCATTTCCGTATCGCTATTGCTCAATATTTCTTCCAAAATTCAATTCAATTTGAAATAAGATAGGGTACGTCACACCTGTCACTGCTGACAGTTCCTTTGACGGATGTCCGATGACGGTCCGTTCCGATATCATCAGCAGTAAATTACTGCAAAAAGCGTTCCGAAAATGCTTACTGTGGCCAGTAATACCAGCAATATCGGAACATGAAATATGAATTATACTTGAAGTAGAACTGAAAATTTCAAGAGTGCGTTCCGAAAACCAATTTTCAAGGAAGAACAATTCCACCAGCAGGGGGGAGTGGAAGTGGAATTAGGGTCTAATGAGAACCCAACTTTCCAATCCAAACACCGGAGCCAGGTAGAAAGTAAGTTCCTCGAGAAGGCCTGTGAGGTGCACTCAGAAACATTAGAGAACTATTGCTCGTGTCCTCAGTACATCTTCAGGACAACGTCAGACTCAACCAGCGGCAAACCGTAGGTGAACACGAAGTTTGGGTCTAATGGGGACCACATTCGTTGTTCACAAGGGGTAGTCAACTGGAGAGAGAGAGAGAGAGATGAGCCCAAGAAGGAAAACCAAGGACAACACAAAAATCGTCTAGTTGCATCATAATTGAAATTGTAGAGATATCGAGTGTTAGTTCAAAGGTGAAGCCTGGACAGGGACTCAAAGTTTGAGCCGAGTTACAACAAATTCTCTGTGATGATAATCGAGTAAGACGAGAAGTATTTCAATTCTAACCTTCAATCCAATTTTCGACTATTACTTACTTGCAGGTATAGCACTGAAGATGGCTTAATAGCCGAAAGCGCTCTGCGATTTTTAAATGAATTTATTTACACGAAATACGACTTTCCCTGATTCAATTCGATACACATCATCGAGGTCTCTCTAGAATATTCTCCATAGGAGTACGCAGGTATGAAAGGAGACACTTCATCGCCGGAGAAACAGTTATTGAGAAGTTATTCAGAGAGACAGTTCATTCGCAGATAGATTTTAGCAGAGTTATTAAGAGCTAAGTGGGGCAAGTATAACAGATAGTAAATCAGAGTTTCTAGCTTAGTGGGAGAGCTTTGGTATTGCTAAGTGCAGAAGTCCAAGTAGAGAATTTGTATGACAGTGAGTTTATCGGAGTGTTCAGTACAGAGCGTTGGATAGTTAAAGGAGCAGTTTAGGTGATTTTATTGTAATGTATTGTGATGAAGAGCTGTGATAAAAGTATTGAAGTAGTGGCTGGAGTTTCAATAAACGAACCCAAAGAAATATAGTAACAGTATCTATCTGCTGAGTTTGTGATTCCACCTGTAAATGAACCATTGCTTCTATTTATAAATGGGGCAAAATTAATGACAATTTTGCTTGAGTCACTTATATTCCCCAACTTGAAATAACTGGAAACTTGTGGTAGTTGGGTGAGCAAAGAGAATGGTTTTCATATTGCTTCGCGTTATCCATTTATTTCAGAATCGAATTTTCAGTCCCGTTCCATGATAAACTGGATGGGTATATAACACAAAAAACGAAGTACCTACTGTAAAGTTAATTTCCTTTCATTCGGATTCCAGTTACTTCTCTGAAGACCTAAAATAAGTTAGTGATGAACATATAAAATAATTTCACAAGTATGTAGAGGAAGGATGACAATGATTTTTATTTACTCTCTTTAATTTATTCCCTTTTCATTCAATCTTTCAACAATCAATATTAATTACAAATCGTGACAGACGGACAGAATAGATGAAATCATAATTGCTACAAAGCAATAGAGCTAAAATAAAGTTATAGATGTAGATATACAATTGAAAAAATATCAGGTTAGAATTGAAATCTAAGGCATAATTACATAATGGGGGAGGTCCCCGAACAGAAAGCCAAATACCACCAAGTATTTATCATGAGACAACATGCTGGGTAATACTAGTTCTGAACCCAGATATGGATAGATTGGATAGAAGATGGGGACAGTTCAACTTACCACTAAGAAATACCAAATATTTGTGTTTTCTCCTCAAAGATAATGGAGTTGACATAATTTGAAAATCTGTGTTGAACACGTTATATTATGATATGTGTGAAAAAAGAATATTGAATGAAATAAAACAATTTTTTTCAACTGCTTTTATTACAAAGGGCAACAAGAGAAAGTGCAGTGACAATCCTGGAGGGAATTTTCCATCGCGCCAACAATGTATTACGTAACAAAGATTAACAAGTTACTGAATACAATTTATGTGGAAAACATTCGATTTGAAGTAATTAACAATCACAGAAAATAGCAGAGCCCAGCTACCACAGGCGTTAATGCCCGTTTAGGGTTGCCACCACTACAGACAATAAGTAGAACAGTATAAATACACACTCTAATAATTAGCAGATAGAGCCCAACTACCACAGACACTTTTGTCTGGCGAAGGTTGTTGTAAATTAATTGAGCAGAGGATAAAGTAGTTTTATGTTAAGGTTTATTGTAACATCAATTGACAACTGCCTGTCATGAATGACTTCATGAGTAGTGATTATATAGTATGTTAGTTCCGTAGTTTTTTGGGTTTGTAACCCACCACAATCTGAAAAAATAAGAATTAATATTGATATCCATACAAGTGTAGAAGGGCATATTTTCGATTTACCCCGAAAAGTTGCCGCGTCTATTGAAAAACAGTTCTTTCTGGATAGAACAAGTCCAATCAGTCAGCAACTTCTCGTATAACTCAAATTTTGACTATCAAAAAAATAATAAGAACTGATATATATCAAAATACTTATCTGTTAACGTTTCGAGAACTAAATCTGTTTCCGTGCTCAAAACTTCTAGGCGAATTCCTTTTCGAGTGCAAATACCTAGTAGAGATAGTTTTCGTGATTGACATTTGTCAAATTATTTCAAATTTGACATAACATTTTGTCCTTCAAGAGAGACAGCCATCCACAATCCTACACAAAATACACAACCTGTATCAAACATTATACCTTATGTCCCTCGTTTGTCTGAAAAGATAAAACGGATCGGCAACAGGTATAATGTTAGAACAGCATTCAAAAAAAACGAATACTTTAAGATCAAAACTCACACATAGCAGACCGAATAACCCAACAGAAAACACAAAAAATTGTATTTATCAAATTCTTTGTTCGTGCGGTCAAAAATATATCGCTGAAACGTCTCGACCATTGGAAGTGCGAAAGAGTGAACACAAGATGTACTACAGGAACAGACAGATAGGTGGTTCTAAATTATCAGAACACATTCTTACTGCCGATGGAGACCACACAGTAGAAGGAAACGACACTAAAATTATAACGAAAGAAAGCAATGGCAAGAAACGAAAATTGAAGGAATCTGCTTTCATCATGCTGTCTGGTGAAGAATGCATATCTGTGAGTTCGCTTGATATGGATCGCGAATGGCTGCCCCTCTTGAAGGACAAAATGTTATGTCAAATTTGAAATAATTTGACAAATGTCAATCACGAAAAATATATATACCAGGTATTTGCACTCGAAAAGGAATCCACCTAGAAGTTTTGAGAACGGAAACAGATTTAGTTTCCGAACCGTTAACAGATAAGTATTTTCATATATATCAGTTCTTATTATTTTTTTGATAGGCAGAATTTGAGTTATACAAGAAGTTGCTGACTAATTGGACTTGTTCTATCCAGAAAGAACTATTTTTCAATAGACGCAGCAACTTTTCGGGGTAGATTGAAAATCTGCCCTTCTTCACTAGTATAGATTCCAATATTAATTCTTATTTCTTCAGATTGTGGTAGGTTACAAACCCAAAAAACTACGGAACAAATATTGATCCACTACAAAAAAATGACGTTCAAACAATACATAGTATGTTACATCCCCTATATACTATAAACAAAATAAGAAACACATCATATAGTAAACTTTTGAACAGGTTTAACAATTCTTCCACTGCGAGTTACTGTATGATTGGACTCATAGTGTGAACGTTTCTCTTCATCGGATCCAAGTCGATTTTTAGTTGAATTGGTAGATGACACCATCGAAAGTGCATTTCCATTGGTTTGATGTCCAATTGAAGGTAAAAAATGATTTAGATGGAGAACTTCTTTTCCATCTCCTGAAAAATCAGCTAGTGTTTCATGCACCTGACTGACGTTTCTTCGTATGGTTGATCCATAATCAGTTCTGACAATAATTTGTCTACTATGACAACCGTGCCCGACAACCATTCCTTCTTTCCATTGACGATGGGATATTCGCACTCTGACTTTGTCTCCAACTCGAAAGTGGTTTGGATTTCTGTATTTGAAGTCGGCGTAATATTTTTGACTCCTCCGCTCTCTCTCCAATTTTTTCTTAACATTCAGGAATAATTGAGGTTGCAGATTGGATTCGGTGACTGGAATCAATGCTCTACTGAAAATTCGTTGATTTGGAGAACCCAAGTCATTTCGGGGAGTATTTCTACAGTTCAGAAGTGCCAATTTTATGTCCGATGAATCAGAATTACATTTGCGAAGAATGTTCTCTGATATCTGGACCCCTCTTTCTGATAAACCATCACCTCTAGGATAATAAGGACTACTTGTCGAATGTTGGAAAGACCACTGTTCAATGAAATCTTTGAAGTCTCTGGATGTAAACTGTACTCCATTATCAGTTTGTAGTATCTGTGGAATTCCGTGCGTTGCAAACCAAGTTTTCAAATATTCAATGGTTCCGAGGGAGGTCATTGTTCTTAATTCTTCGAAATCGACATATCCAGAATAACTGTCATGAATATTCAGATAATTTTTATCTTTGTAACTGAATATATCACAGCTAATTATTTGCCAAGGCAAATCAGGCAATTTTTTCATATGAATAATTTCTTTACAGTTGGCTCTTTGAAATTCCGCACAGGCTTTACATTTCTTGATAACAATGTCACGCGATTGTCCATTCCAGTATAATCATTTCCTGGCACGGCTTAAACATCTGTCTATTTCCTAGTGTCCTCGATGGATTTTTACTAACATCTTCGGGATCTTGGACTTAGGTACGATAATTTCACCTTTGAATGTAAGTCCATCGTATTCTGCCAATTCTTCTCTAAAACAGAGGTAGTGTTGAATACAAGTGGGTACTTTTCTTCTTGAATCTGGAAATCCATTTCTGATATAACTTTTCAGGACTTGGAGTTCCTCGTCTCTGTCAGTTGCCTTGATCAACTCTTCTTTTGCTTGAGATGAAACAGAATTATTCTGACTTCCAATTCATCTTCCTCATGATCGTCTACTTTGGAGATACAATCACGACTCAGAACATCTGCCAAAAGTTTTTCCATGTGATTGCCATGTTTCCAGTACTTATGACAAAATTTTTGGGTGGTCGAATACCTGGTACTGCTGATTCGTCTACAGACATTGCCATTCCTCAATATTCTTCTCAGACCTCAATAATCGACTTTTTCAACTGATTTACAAGTGATTCCTACAATTCTGACACCATGTTATATTTATTGAACTGAGAATAAAGTAGTTTTATGTTAAGGTTTGTTGTAACATCAATTGACAACTGTCTGTCATGACTGACTTCATGAGTAATGATTATATAGTATGTTACAGATTGCCTCAAAATATAATCAGTTATAATACATGTTAAGCATTCAGATCGGCCTGCTGAATCTTATAAGGGCTCTGGATATATCACTTGGCTTCTCTCTATGATGTGATTGCTTGCATTGTATGTCGGTTAGCACATATTTCTCACCTATATCCAAATATCCAAAACTCCCCGCTATGACAATAGCCGCAACACAGATCACGAACACTTATTTTCCCGTTACCAAAATCGCGGAACTATTCACAACAACAATTCAAAAACTCAATATTTCACAACACTTATTTTCCCAACCTACTTGGCCAAAAGCTTTCCAACTACTGATTTCTCTCCTCAAATGATACATAAGTCATTTCGGTCCTATTCGACATTCATTTGTTATCACATTCCAAATGAATCAGACGCGCAGTCAGTAATGGTTACATAACTAGGATGTATTCCTGAATATATGTTTTGGGTGAGTCTCAATTTTAAATATTACACAAGTTTTCCTAAAGTGATTCCTAATCAACTAAATGAACAAGAATGATGCCTACACCATTCCCCGTCTCCACACTTGGGAAAATACCTAATTCATCCTGGTTACTCAATTGTCTCAGCAATGACACCGATATACAGGGCGATGAGATGTTCTTCGCTCTATTATTTCACATATAACATTCGAGGTTTGGTCTGACTAGGGCACAGTATAATGTTCGCAAAAAGGTTATGTTTGTGGAGTCCGATGTTATCCTTTTCATAAAAGTATTTTTGTTGGTTCATTTACTGTAGAGTGAACCTGTGAAATGAAATTCAGTGTCGGTTCTTAGGATGACTTTCAGGTCTTTGATGTTGGCAACAGCATCCAGAGCTATAGTATTAATCTCATAATCTGTATGGAAGAATTCTTTGCAACTATCAGATGAATCCAATTTAGAGACAATTTAGGAGCTCGATTGTTGACGGTCTTTGTTATAACGTATACGCCATTGCTGAGGCGCATCCAATCAAATAATTCTTACCTTAGTGATAGGGTATTCGCTAAATAACGAAAGTGATCAAAAAATCGACCCCAGAAATGCCATAGCCACTCAGTTGCTGGGTTAAGAGCTTGTGATTGACCTTGTCGCATGCCTTGGAGAAGTCGGTGTAAATAGAATCGACCTGATAGCCAGTCTCCGGGGCGTCCGACACATAGTCGGTGATATTTACTAGGTTGAATTCGGTGAATTTACCTCTTATGCATAAATTAATATTGCTGCTGAATCGAAACCCTTCAGGAGGATAAAAAAACCGTATTAATATATTTGAATACTTTTGGAATGGTACTCAATATGTTGATTCAAACTGGAATCACAAGAGATCAATGTAAGTTTTGCAAAAAAGCCTCTCTAGTACTCTTTTCACCTATGACTTTTTTCTTGAATAGGTACGAAACTCTTTATAAAGATCAATACCCTAACACCAAACTGATATTATTTTCACTCGACGCGCATTTCGCTAATAAGTTTAGCATCTAGAGAAGAAAATCAATCATACATTTTTTTCTCCTGAAAATGATAACCTTGTGAGCGAAACACGCGTCGAGTGCAATTAATATCAGTTTGGTGTTAGGGTAATTGTTCTGTACAAAAAGTCAAACTTTTACACCAAAGGTTCCAATCTTGTGGTTTATTGAATAGGTACCCAAATTTATAGATATTTTGAAATGATTCAGTTAAAAGTGAATCGCTTAGTAATTTTATCACCGTGAGTTGGCTAAAACACAGCTTTAACAAACAATGGACCTTTATCATTCGACAATTGCGGAGAGATAAGACAGATCGAAATGAAATCACGTGCCGAATCCCTATAAATGATTACAATTGATCGATACATAGAATCGAAGCGTATCCACACTAAAATTCACAACGCGATTAGTTCGCAAACGAACGCGTGCTCTGAAACGCCAGTCATTCAGTCACTGAAAAACGATCCTGCGATGAAGGCGGACAGTCGGGGTTATAGAAGTTTCTGATAGATGTTTGGATGCCGGCAAGTTTTTCGAGGATCCAGTTAAAGGTGAGTGTGATAATAGTTCATGGGATTGTTCACGATTATTGTCGACTGTGAATATAGCTTATGTAATTGTGTGATTTCGATTAATTTCTTTGAATATTATGTTTTGTTAACACCGTTTGCCTGTTGAATAAGAAACTTATTTCTCAGATAAGAACGTTTGTTGTCGATGGTACATTGAAATTTCAAATTCAAAAAATTAGTGCCATCATGCGATTTCCAAAAAAATTGCCGGATTGCACACTGCGCGATAGTTATTTTTTTAAGTGTTTCGTAATGCGATTGAACTTAGATCAGATGATTTATTTGTATGGAGTGGATATTTATCTATGTCATAACTGAAATTGCTTACATGTGCATGATTTTTCAGGATAGTCATTATTTTATTTTCTCACGATATCACACAATATTGTCGGTTGGATAATTTTCTTATCAATTTCTCTCACTGAATTCTATCAGAATCGTATTCAATTTTCAGAAATCCATAAATGCGTTTTTTTTGACACATGAGATGTTTCGAAAACTCATGCGACAATTTCTCACTTTTCATAAAAAGTTATAAAAAAATAAAATTCTTGCAGCTATATCATAAGTTCTATTTTTCGCAACAGAATATTGCTGAACTATATTCTTAATTCAATGTAGTGATTCTTGAGATGACTTCCATGACAGATCTTGGAAACTGCATCCAGAGCTATTTCATAGATCTGATGGTATGTAATGGAAGGTAATTTGCAACGATAGAATCTCATCAGATGGCATTTTTTGACATTCAAAATCATACCATATGATTGGCGCCAGTTAACAATACGGTCAAGATTGGCTTGGAGATATTGGGCATCTCTGGAGCAAGCTATTTCAGAAAATATTTTGAGATCATCTGCGAATAAAAGGTGCAACACCCAAATCCACTATAATTCCATGTGATAATGTTAGATAATGCGCATGTATTGTAAATTAAAGACGGCCGCGTCTGGAATTGAAAAAAATTATAAGATAGTTTCATTCAACCCGATGAATTTGATCTCATGACTACATCCAATTGCCCAAAAAATATATTCAGCAATTACCCTTATACCAAACTGACATTTTTTGCACTCGACGCGCGTTTCGCTAACAAGTTTAGCATCTTCAATAGAAGAAAATCGGTCATTAATTCTCAAACAAACCGACTTTATATTCACGATTGTAAGCACCCAAATTCAATAAATTAGCTCCAGATGCAAAATATAATTTGTATGCCTGTGTAATAAATAAAATATTGGGATGATTCAGTCATCAGTGATTCAATCAGTATTGCTTATCACCATGAGTTGGCGATAACACATCTAAAGCTAACTTTATCATCCGACAATAATCGCGCAGAGATCAGGACCGATTAAATAAAATGAACGCGCTGAATCCTTAGTGAACTCGTGGTGGGGAGGGGGGAGGAAGGGGGAGCAAAAGGGAATGAAGGCCAATATAATACAGATAGGGACAGTTAACTACGCCCACAGAGAAAGAAAGATGTTTATTTCCACCATTGTTTTCACATGGCCATTTTGATAAAGCTCCATCCATCATGAGATATATATCCCAACTCGCATTTTCAAAAATTCATTCTCAAATGAGAAAATCAATATCATATTCTCATATTATTCAATAAACCAATATCATTTTCTACTCGTTGGCACTTTGATTATGAGAACGATATTCTCATTATTTAGCTCTCTCCTTCCACCCCCCACCTTAGAATTATTTCCCAATTCACATAATCACTGATGTGTACCCATACTACGATTCACAACTCGGTTAGTTTCAACTGTTTCAACAAACGAACGCGTGCTCTGGAACGCCAGTCGTTGAAGGCGGACACAGTCGTGATAAAAGTCTTCGCGCATGAGGATATGAATTTCAGACTCGCGAATGAAATAAATCTAGTCGGCGATCATTCTGATAGATGTACGGATGCTGGAGATATTTTCGAGGATCGAGTTGAATGAAGGTGAAGCTGGAGGCCGGAGTTAGCAGCTGGGACGATAAGACTGCGTTAGCCCCGAACGAATTGGAATCATCTATGATTTCATTGGATATGAGTGTATTCTCACTGAGAAAAGAACCACTCTCGGGTGAGTAACAACTGTCGAGTATCCACAAGGGTACAAAAAAAAAGCACGCCAAAAATAATGATATCGCAAGAAGACAACTGCGGCGTAATCGACAAATGGAATGTTATCAAATATTTACTGAATATTCTACAAGGTTCAAGTGATACCAAGTACATAATAATCGACAGCTGAGGTTTTCACAGGAGTATGCAAATATGATGAGGAAAGAAATCGAAACGTTTGCACAACTGACTGGGTTGTGCGTCTTTTATGAAACGGTATAATCCGATGAAATGTTTGTAGAAGCATACCTGATGTATTAGCGATGTATCGATGATATAGCAGCCCATAGACAGGGAGCATTTGCAAGGGAAGGAAACAGTATGAAAATCTAATATGGATGCCCACCGAAATTTCCGAATCGATAGGTTGGTGCGCCCTTATGCAACGGTGAAATCTGATGGAACTTTTGTAGATTCATCCCTCATGTGATATTCTCCATCGATGATATAAAAGCCAAGTGATAAAAACATCTACGAGGATAGGAAAAATTATGAATATTGAACACCGAAATTATCGAATCGATAGGGTGGTGCGCCCTTATGAAACGGTGAAATCCGATGGAATTTTTTGTAAATTCATCCTCGAAATAGCAATTCATCGATGATATAGCATCTCATAGACAAAAACATCTTAAGGGGTGGAGACATTTATGAAAATCGAATAGCGGAAATTTTGAATTTGCTGGTTGGTGAGCTGTGAAATTCGATCACTTCGTCGGTTTTTCGACCGTGTCTGCTATATCATCGAAGATTCACTGTTCTCGATTTTTCATTATTTCATCACTCCTCTAGATGTTTTTGGAAATGGACTGCCATATTATCGATGGATTACTAATACGTCACGGATGATGCTACACAAATTTCATCGGTTTCCACCGTTGCATCAAGGCGCACAACTCTGTTCTTTAAAAAACTTTCAGTGTTAGAGTTTCATATTTTTTCCACCCCCAATAGATTTTATGTTGCTATTACGCAGAAAGAATCCAAAAAAGATCCTGTGGTGGGTGACGTGAGACTGTGACAATGTATTGCATTTTTGACGAGCGGCTAGAGGTACGCGTCCACAGGTACGCATCGTACGGATCGTATAAAACGGATCGATTTGTGGTAGTGCGTCCACTGTATCCGTAGCGATCGGATTGCCGATGCGACATTCGCATTTTCGTGAGTGGACGATCGGAAATATTACAGTGTGTAATGTTTCCGATCATGGATAGTGATGAAGAACTTGTCATTATTGCTTTGAAGAAAGGAGGGGAAATAAGAGAAGACATAGAATGTGGATACATGACATATTCAAAAAAGATCACAATTTGGAGAATATCATACACTATTCACTGATTTGCCCATTATATGCTTAATAACAATTATAATTAAAGCACGTGTGTGTACTTAGTGTCGAAATGAAACAAAATTTGAATGATTTGTGAGGCGACCAGTGACAATCTATTGTGACATGCGTCCACTTATTGGCAATCCGCATGACGTCATCCGCACCAGTCGGAAAGTTGCCCCTTCGATCAATTTCATCGGCATTGCCGACGGACCGATACATGCGATCCGTCCGCTGCCGGTCAGTGGACGCATATGTATAACTTACTATACTAATGATTCGAAAATCCGTTTCATACGATCCGTACGATACGTACGATGCGTACCTAAGGACGCGTACCTTAGTCCTGCTCTGTGCGGCTGCTGACTCCGGCCGCCAGCTTTCAAATATTAACCAATTCACGATAATTATCGTACAAATGATTATATACAAATGACGTATTATGTATGTATTAAGCGTCATGACTAATCAACTACTATGAATATTCCGTTATCATGACACCTTTTGCCAGTTGGATATGAATATCATTTCTCAGATAAGAACGTTTGTAGTTGGTAGTTCATTCAAGATTCAAATTCACAAAATTAGTCTAATGATGCGAATTTCAAAAATAATGTTCGATTGCACTTTGGACGATAGTACTTTTATCAAAGTGTTTTGCAATGCGATTGGACTTCAAGATCCTTCAATTGAATTGTTTCAATTGGATGCTTGTCTTTCTTATTATAACTATAATTACTTCAACTTGCATGAGCTGCCAAGATAATCACTTTCCTAATTTCTCACGATATTATACAATATTCTCGGTTTGATTATTCCCTGAATCAATTTTCCCAATTCAATCCTCTCATCTTTAGAAATCCATAAATATTTTTGTTTGTTTTGACACATGGTGTCATTCATGAAAAACTTCCCACTTTTCATAAAGAGTTATGGAAAGGTCACCTTCCTCCAGCTGAATAGAAATAGTTCTATTTTTCTCAACTGATTCTGAGAACATTCTTGAACTATATTCTGTATATTGTTGCCATATTTCCTGGGTTCGTTCACTAAATAATGCTTCAAACAACACTGAACTACTTTTATTGAAAGTTACTATTTTTCAATTCTGTGAATACCCGAACAATTATCACACTTGCAATATTCATGTTCAATCCGAAAAATAATGTAAATTTACTATTGCAATACTGAAAAATTGCGATACATTATTTTCCGCCGAAAAATTGTTCATTCACCTATCCAGTAGGTTCCTAATTTCATTTATTTTTCAATTTTGATATTTAATATTTTCGAAACATTTTCTATCCAATTATCCAAAGAGGGACCAACTGGGAAAAATTATAAATATTGCTCTTATAGTTGAGGAAATTAGTAATTTTCAAAAGTTTGCTCCTCTTTTCGAAATTTTTTTCAGATCTCAAAAAACTCTATCATCGTAAAATGCCTTCATATTTCCAAGAGTGCTGAAAAGTTGGTTAAGGCACCAGACTAAATCCCAATTGAACTGTTCGAGGCATGTCGACTGATAATTTGAGTTGGAAAGTGCGTGATCACTTTTCTTGGAAACGAACACGAAACTGTGGCAGATACATGTTTGGTATTCAGAAATGAAATCTCTACTCAACAAGTTCTGAAATCAGGTATTACTGAAAGATTCTGGTGGAAAACTACTGGTTTTGGGTTAAATACGTTCAATGAAACCCACCTGGGATCAGATCGATTTTATGATATTGTGCAATAATCATGCTGTTGAACATTTATCTCCTATTGATAAGTCATTTTGAAGGTTGTTCTATCGTTATCTTCTGTGTAACTTCTAATCAATAACGAATGATTTGCAATAAACCAATAACCTTCAAACGTACTTCAAAGCCTGGTATATTTTTCCTCAGGCTAGCCGCGTGTGCGTGGGCATGGGCGCCGTTACGAAAAATCTCAAGGGGGGGCACATTACAAAAAATGTTAGTGAGGAGCACATTTTTTCAAATTAAAGTATTGCATTTGATTGAAATACTTAAGAGTGAGGTTTAGAAAAAATTGCAAAATCAAGTCTTAAATCCAGGGGGGACGCCCGCCGCCCTTTTCCTCAAGAAACGGCGCCCTAGTGCGTGGTAGAAATACGACGATAGGAAATTTCATTATACACGCTATACACGTCCCAATTTGTGCCCTGCTTCAGATAACAGGAAGTGAAAAATCTGAATAATCCAATCGAATAAACGGTTCAAGAGCCCAAAATTACGATTTTCGCCTACCCGAAAAGTAGCTGTCGATTCCGGCAGACACAGGTGTCCTTATTATCCCCTAAAGTTTGCGCCAGATTCTGTCCGTGCGTTTAGCGGTTGAATGCCGGAAATCATACTTTTTTCTTTCTGCTTATATAATGAAAACTATTGGTCGATTCGAAAAAAAGTTAAATTGAAAGTTGTAGATAATTGAAAAATCTATCGATAAGCTTTGGCCCGATGTCGATATTCTGATTTGTTGCTAAACTATTGCGCTCGGAAATTAAAAAAAGTGTTATTTCCATTGAACTATTGAAAAATTCTGAAATGCATTTGGGGGTTTGCAACCGTGAATTTGGGAAGCCTTCAACTAGTAGAAACTACAGTTTCAATTTGGTTGAAAAACAATTGGTAGGTTAGCAACAATCTAATTTGTTACTAAAGAAAGTGTCCCTCCTAATTGTTACTAAGCGCACGGACAGAATCTGGCGCCAACTTTAGGGGATAATAAGGACACCTGTTTCTGCCGGAATCCACAGCTACTTATCGGTTAGGCGAAAATATTACGAAAAAAGTTCATCTGATTGGACTAAGTTATCTATGACATGATTGAACATTCTAATTATCAGGATCAATATAATAATTTATTATATTATATCATATTCTTCCAAAAGTTAAAATGAAGATAAATAAGTAGAATACCGAAAAACACTATTACTTATTCTGGACGAGTATGCATTATTTGGGAAAAGTGATTTTGTTGAATCGAATAATTTTCTTCATTATTGAGTATACGATTTAGCAGCTTTGTCGGAAAGGTGTTATTATTTGGTGGAGTTTGAGTCAGTGTGAGCCACATGAATTTCCGCGAGTTGAATTGTACTCCCAATTTTTATTCATATGCAGATTCACACGAAAAGCCTAGCAGAGGGTTCCAAAGTTCAGCTGTTTTATCAAAAGAAGATCCGTCAGCTAGAGAGGTCCTACAAGTCTCCAAGCTCACAACGAAGGGGTGGGAATTCTGTACTCGTCGGGTCATCCGTGTAGATATTGCCAAGGGTGGAACGATTGAAAACGATTCAGAAGAGCACCGACCGTGAAAATATCTATAGAAGAGAAGAAGAGACACAAGTCTCCGACCCTTCTACGATGATCTAAAGAAGTGAGCGAGTCTGTGAGCGAAGAATCACCAACAAGACGGATTGCCTTTCTCTGAATAGAATCAAGAATCTCCAATGAATGTTTTGGTGCCGAACTCCACACATGAGGACTGTATTACACGACATGTCGTGTCTGAGCCCTGAAGATCATTAGAAGCTGACGAGTGAAGTATTTCTTCGCACGAAATTTATTTATTTATTTATTTATTATCAGCTTCAGGATACAAACAGACTGCAGTCCACAACAGTATCCACTAAGTACATAAAAGTTTACATCGATATTGTATAAAAAGTCTGAGTAACATATATCTACAATACAAATACAATGAATACAAAGAAGGGAGGTCATCAATTGAAAGATATGTTTCTTATTTGTTTCCGGAAATTCAAAAATTTACAGGAGAACAGATCAATGTCAGAACAAAATGAGTTATAACACTGACACATCCTAGAGATTGGAGAATTCTGGCACATATTAGTTCTATGGTAACAGATATAAAACAATTGTCTACTTCTAGTAGGCCTCGCGGGAACGAAAAACGGGATTGAGGACAGAAGATCTGAGCAGTCAATCAAACCATCAACAATTTTGTATAATATATGTAGATCATTATGCTTTCTCCTGTTTTCAAGGGTGAGAACATTGTATCGTTCAAGTAAACTACTAGTGTCAGAAAGTTGATAATTTCCCGTCACTTTGAAATTTAGGTATCTAACAAATTTGTTTTGAATTCGTTCAAGTCTAGTTATATGGAGGTAATACCTTGGCGACCAAATGGTTGACCCGAAGTTCAGTCTACTATAAATAAGGGCAGAGTATATTGATTTGAGAGCTTTCACAGATCTAAAGTCTCGGCATATAAGAAAAATATATCCCATTAACTTGTTACATTTTCCGGCTATATAGTCAATGTGTAGGTTGAACGACATTTTAGAATCAAAAATTATACCTAGATCTTTAACATTACTTTTCTTAGTGATAAGTTCATTGTTGATGTAGTAATCCGTTCTGATACCCTGTATATTTTTGGTGAATGAAATTGCTGAACATTTTTTATTGTTGATAAACAAACGGTTCGTTTCACAATAAGCCGACAGGTTATTCAAATCTTGCTGGATCCTGTCGCCATCTTCAGGTTTTTCAATCACAGTAAATAGTTTTAAGTCATCGGCATAGAGCAAAAATTTACAGTGACTGAAACACTGGTTTATGTCGTTGATGTAAATCGAGAACAATAATGGTCCCAAATGGGACCCTTGAGGAATGCCAGATGTTACATAAGATGGTGACGATTTCCACCCGAGAATCGAGACTACTTGTGACCTATTGCTAACATAAGATGCTATCCACCTCATCAGATTGCCGTGCACCCCGATTTCAGCTAGTTTCATCATTAGAATATTGTGGTTAATTTTATCAAAAGCTTTGCTGAAATCGGTGTACACGGAATCCACCTGTAGGCGCGAGTCCATGCAGTAAGAAATGAACTCGGTATAACACAACAAATTACTTTCAATTGAACGTCCCGAAAAAAATCCATGCTGTTCTTGCAGAATAAGAGACCTTACACCCTCAAACAAGACATCGTAAACTATGGATACAAACACCTTGCTGAAAATGCAAAGCTTACTTATACCACGGTAATTCTCAACATCATTTTTATTGCCGGAATTTTTAAATATAGGGATCAGATGACAGTTCTTCCATATAGTAGGCAGTTCACTAGTCTGAAGTGACAAATTGTACAGGATGAACAGCGGCATTGATAGAGATTTAGCGCAGTGTTTTATGAAATACGATGGTACGCCATCGGGACCAGCTCCTTTATTTTCATCCAAGGATGAAAGTTTATTCTCAATCTCTTCAACAGTGATTTGTTTGACGTCTATAGTTTGATGGTTAATATTGCGCGGGCTATATATTGCAAAAGTATGTTTGTGAGGTTCGTACACTGAGCGAAAGTAGGAAGAAAATAATTCACATATATCTTTGGGACCTGTAATAATATTACCGTTATCAATCATCTGCCCTGGAATATTATTGTTTTTTTTATTCGCAGAGGCGAAATGCCAGAATTTTTTTATGTCATCGTGGACACTTATCTCAATAGAACCAACGTAGTTTTTGTAATCATTTTGGATAGAGTATTTACTTCTTTTTCTCAGGAGGATTATGATATGTTTTCCACTTTTTGTGAAATTTATTTTTTTCTTTGATAAGGTTGATGGTAGTCATAGAGTAATATTCGGGATATTTGTGATATTTTCTGTGAACTTTAGGAATATATAATTCAATGATTTTGAATAAAAGACTGTAGAACTCCTCGGTTGCATTTGACATGTTTTTATTAGAAAAATGTGTCTGCCAATCAATTTCTTTCAAACAGTCATTTATTCTGGCATAGTCTCCTTTTCTGAAATTAAAGTGCTGGGCCCGCTGGCGTTCTAAGGGTTTGTGAAGTTTGTGAAGTTTACAAATAAATAGAAATCTAAGTTTCTCGGAAGCACCTTCAGCGATCTATCTCACATGGTTTTCCCAGGAGAGATTATTTTGTAGGACATCTGAATACTAGATGATGATAGATCGGCTTTCTTTGAGAAGAGACATGCCTGGGTTTTCCTAGCATTGACTTCCACTAAGTTCATGTTACCCCATTCTATTATTTTTACCAAGTCATTTTATTGGCGTGAATGTTTCTTTGAATTTTTATTTTTCTAGCCGGTATTGGGACTCTGGAAGAGAAACTAGTATGAAGAGTACTGTCATCCGCAAAACTATGTACTGAACCAGATGTTTCCTCGGCAAATCATTGATATGAAGCAGAAACAAAGCGGGCGCCAGAACTGAACCCTGGGGCACACCTGCATTTATTGGGAGAATATCAGATAAAACTCCATCAACAACCACATACCTACAGTTCTACGAAATGTCATTGATAGACTTATTGCGGGTTGGAATGGATATGTGAATATAATCATTTGGAATTACGAAACTAATGCAATCAAATATCTCCATCGAGTGACTTGGCGCTGGTGGTTGGGTTGGCGACTCATGGTCTAGAGGATGTGGGTTCGATCACCCCAATGGAGAATTTATCTCTGTCGTGTTTGGGAATGAACTTGCTCAATTTTTCCATACGCTTTTGAATAGCCCACCAGGCATGTAGCATCAATTGAATTCTATGAGGCGATAAAATATTCACAACAGTTACGCAAGAGTTTGACGAATTGTTGACTGGACAAATTTACGACCATCCAACAGATTATCAAAGCTAGCGGTAACATTTTATACACTGTCAAGGTTGACGACATTGCAGGAACAACAGAACGTTGTGAGAAGGTCTACGTCAAAGCCTTCAAGCTGATTTAGTGTGGATATGTTTGAGAATTGAAAACTTCCGTAAAATCGGTACGGTGCCAACGCATTTGTGAACTTTGATCAATTTGATTTCCACACCAGGTCGATGTGTATTAAATTTATAGGTTACATAAATATATTCAATTTCGACGCAATTTTCTAAGAATGAAGAAAATGGTGAAATGGGAGAAATTAGTTTTATCATTAAAACAAAATATTCTTCGAGGTTTGTCTGAGTGCTTCTTTATAATATGAACTTCAATTATCTATATTCAACCCTGCCAAATACGTTTTCAATCAGAAAGATAGAATGCAAAGAAATACCTACTGAAAATGAAATTGGGGATAAGGGGCAAATTAGTGATAATAAATGTAAAATACTGCATTGAATTGAAAGAATGTATGCTGTACACGGCCGGTGTTGATACATAATAAGTTTTTCGGGCTTGAGGGCTGTGTCATGGAACTTTGAGTTCCGGAGCTTTCTCCTGCATCTGCGGCAGCCATGCCATGTTGAACTCCTTTCTGTGAGCCTAATATGACTGATGGCGAAAGCTCCGAAACTCAAAATTCCAGTGCACGGTCCTCAAGCCCGAAAAACTTGCGGTGTATTGCATTGAATTATTGAATCGGAAAATATTACTTGAATATTCGAAGTTGACTACGATCGGCAATCGTCTCCTGGTGATAAATCCTGATTGAATGTTTATACATTCATTTGAACTATGTATCTTCCAGAAATATCTTCATTTTATAGAAATTTGAATGAGGGAAACTGTAAATGGAAAGAAAAAAATTGCAATTCTTTTTTCATTTACGTTATTCTTGATTCAAATAAAAAAAAATACTTTTGAGTTAACTTTTTCACAAGAGCGTGTTTTTGAGTTTATTTTTATATTATTCATTTCTTATTGTTCAGTTGAATTTTTTATAAAACCGTGTTTTTTATTTTTGAGCCATTATTGATTTTTCATCTGCCAGTTAGATTTTTCATTCAACCTTTTTTTTTAGATTTTTTGAACTATTATTTCTTTGAAGATTATGGTGGATTTATAGATTATTGTTATGACCATCAGCACTAAAAAGCGCAACATGGAAAGCGTCTTGAAGTAAAATATTATTGAAAATTGCGAATAAAACTCTGTAGATTATGATCCCTTATTGAGAAATGATAACTGGCTCCTTCTCCAAAAATTTCGTTCTATTTGAAGTTGCTAGAAAAACAAATCATTTATTCTGAAGATCCATTGACGTGATATAACATGGACTGGGCATTAGAGTGAGAGGATTGATCCCCACGCCTAAAACGGCATGAACATATTAAACTAAGGGCAACTGCGTCACCACTTACAAGTGACGTCACAATGTATCTCTAGTTACATATTTGGATAGCCAAAAATCCGTTTTACAGAGGGACTTGTAACAGTTGTTGATTTGTGTTTGCGATTTTTTGAAGCTATTAGAAGTGTTCGATAGTGTATTGTTTTATGTTTATGGATATTCAACACCTTTTCAATTAACTTTTTAGTGTTTATGCGTAATTATTACTCTTTTCAGCCATTTATTCTCAATGTGAGATATAAAACTTCTTGAAGGAATGTCAAGTCTTATACCTGAGACAACAATGATGTCCAAATTTTTCAATGCCAATTTTTGAATAATCTTTTGCTTCAGTTGAAGTAAATGGAAAATTACTAAGGTCATTGAATGAAAACATAGGATTTTTTAGAGTCGAATTCATAAGAGTGGATTTTTCAATGCATTATATATTCATAACTACAAAAAACAAATTTTCAATTCACATACTGGAAACTATATAAATTGAACATTTCATTACAGTGAAGGTCGTGAAAAAATGACCAATATCGATATATATATATATATATATATATATATATACATAGTATTCCCTGTTCCTTATATATATATATATATATATATATATATATATATATATATATATATATATATATAACTGTTTTAGAAGAATATTATGAGGCACCACTGATATTTCTGAAATATCAATAGGATGCCAGAAAAGAACTGATTACCTACGGAATCTAAGTATGCAACACGTATTACTGATGACGTAACAAATTATGACGATGACGACTATGACGCAGATGCCCTTAGTTGGTTCGGGCCGCAAGAACTTGTATTTGAGGGTTAAGCGACACCCAGTCCATGTTATATTACGTCAATGTGAAGATCCTAGTAAGGATATATGATTAAATTGATCTGAAGTTTCAAAGTTATTCAAAACCGCGTTCAAAGTTTCCTTTACAAACATATGTACCAAAAGTCTAGCAGGCTGTACGTGAACTTTCGAACTGAAATTCTCATATGCATGAATCTCATATACTCTAAATGGCCAGTAATACAACTACTACCCGGTGTTATAACACATCTTTCTTGGGTTAGTTTGGTAGCTTTTATTCTTATGTTATTTCCCAATTGGCATATGATACACGAGTATAATATTGCTGAATTAATAAACTCCTCCAAATGAACCATCACTCGAATCCTGTGATATTCGAATCCTTTATGAGATCACAATTCAATTATATTATGGGATATAATCAGTGAGGAAATATATTTTGGGGCGACTTTGGTATGAGACTGATATAGCTGAATAACTAGAATGTGTTCATGAATTATTACGTGAATATTATTGCTTGTTTCATCGTCATTTAATTTATATTATATTTTACAATGTCTGAATATTGTATATCCATTGCCAACACAAACAGCTGATGTATTATTCGAAGATATCATTATTTGACTATTTTATTCATTCGATGAGTTGGTGAAGAGAAGAAATCTAATGGTATCACTTTCATTAAAATGTATGAGACTTAAATATGCCTGAACCTCAACCGCAGGGTTATTCTCAATGATATAGTTGAAAAATATACGAAACAATATGTGCAAACGTTTTTTGTGTAAAGCAGTTCTTCTTGAAATGATAACATCCAGACCTTTGTTTCAGAATTGAACCACATCAAGACCAAACCATCATAATCACCGGACCACCAACGGACAACGAATTACCGTGAAACCTCTAGGCCAAATAAAAGTCAACAACGCGAAAATCATACCAATTTTTCATTTACAAGACTGAAACACTCAAATTATAAAAAGCAAAAGCGGTACAAGGGGACTTAATTCGAACATAGAGTGAAAGTTAAAAATAAAAAAACAACCGGTGATTGTCAAGTGCGGTGTGGAATAGTGAAGTTATCAACGTTGAAAGTGCAAGAAAGTATTCCGCGGATATAAAATTGAAGACTGAGTGAATTCAGCTCCAAAACATCTGCACTGGAGGACGATAGTTATATGACTCTAGGAAGCCATGGATATAACCAAAGAAAATGTCAACCCCAATCCGAGGGAGAAGGCGAACCCTTTGTCCATTTTATTTTTCACGTAAGTAATAAAATGGGATGGACTTGGAATTATTGAAAACAATACAACGAGACACATTTGATAGTGCCCCAGAGAATGTTTCGAGTTCAAAAACATTATAGAATTACTTGGCGATATTGTCAGTTACTTCGAAAGGAGGGCTCGATTACCACAATCATAAAACCTATCCAGAGTTCCAACAGTGTCCGTGAATGCTCACTGCTCCCTTCGTTTTCAAAAAAGTCGATTTTTCTTGAATAATGTCATAAGTTCACATTTCGATATGAGTTCAATTGAAAACTAACTTCAATCAGTTCAAAATATATTCAGAATTGGCTCTCTGCCAATGAGGAAACATATTCCATAATTCATTTCTTTCAATTTGAAGAATTATTCTTTGGCTTTTTTCTCCTCTAAAACAAAAAATAGAAAGAACATCTCCTAGGAAAGAAGTAAAATAAAGAAAAAAATACAATCACTCTCTATGCACTCTGTTGATAGGTACGTATCATTCAAAGGCATTTGACTCATTCAGAAAAAGGAAGAGAGAGTCTATCTAAAACAGCTACTCCCCTTCCTATATGACGGCGACGAGCACTGAGTTACATAGAAATCACTTTTCCTTGCAAAATTTATATACCAACGGATATGAAAATTGAATCAATCAGATAGCGAACAAAATAGAGAGCTATTCATAGAAAAAAATCTCACTCACCAGATGGACTTTTTCTTTCTTCGTGTAAATGAATCACACGTCTTTGGATGATATACACATACCTATTAATAGAGAGTGTTTGTATTTTTTATATTACACTTCTTTCATGGGAGTTATAATTTCTATTTGCTGATTCGGGAAAAGAGCTTAAAATTTATTCATCAAATTTCATCTCCTTCACAAAAATACCAAGGTTCCTAACCATCATTTCTTTCAACTTTTTTTGCATACGTATACTTGTTTGATGTTCGATTAGGCAGACTAGTCTATTGGTTTTGTTATTATTATTTTTTTCTATTACTGAATTCTGTTTACCATATCAACGATTTTTTCAAAAAATTTCAATTTATTTATATTATTTTAAAATCTCCGGAGAGATTCGTTCACATGGATTGGACTCTCGATTGGACAATTTTAAAACTAAATAATTACCATTTTCTGAGTGATAATAATCGAAAAAGCACTTTATCGTGCGCAGAAGCTATTGTGTGGTGAAACACGTGTATCGGTTTTGTAAATTGTCTAGTTATAATCACACAGTGTGTTTGTACGTTATCATGGGCTTTCAATAGGTATCGGCCAATTCCTCGGATCAATCCGCTCTGAGGCCAATTCTCTCAGTCGTAAACAAGTGATGTTTCTTTTCTATAAAACGTCAAAATATTTACTGAAACCTATGTATGTCACTGCTTGAGTTGTTGTTCATGTACTTTTGGAACTTGTTGTGGAATCAATAGAAAGACGAATTATTCAATATCAGGAATATAAAAGAGATTACGATGATGAGGAATTTTCAGGAAGTTTCAAAAATTGTTAGTCCTCTCAACTCTATGTGTACAGGGAACCGAGTGGGCAAAGTGGCCATGGCCGAGAAGCCATGAGTGTAATTCCCCAATACTGCAGATAATTTTCATCAAATCATTTTTCTATATCGAATGTTTCTGCCACGTTACATGGTTGACGGATCCACGAATAACCGTAATGGTCCTGAGGATGGGATTTTTAACCGAATTCTGATTACTAAAAGGCTTTGGTCGATAGTAAATATCATTTACCACTATCATTTAAGGGGTTGTTCGGAACTGGCACGTGATATATCGGTTATTGAAATATATCAATCCTGTCCCAGGCTTCTCCTGTATACGTTCTCGAAATCACTTTTCCTCTGACATCCCTCATAATAGATTGCCCCCTAGTTTTTCATTGGAATTCCTGTATTTTATTGTTTCAATTCGGCCTAGTTAGACACGATGTTTTATCCTAGGAACGATCAAATGTTATTATAACATTGATAATGGAAAATATTGCATGCTGGACTAGTTTTTTATTTTGATACGTAGAAGCTTCGCCATTGTAATTTTGATGATGTCTGAAGAAGTTGGGATACTATGCGGCTCATTCTTCATTATTTTATTGAATATAATGGTTGGGAAATCTCCTTTCCGAAGCTCATTCACTGCATCAAAGTAACAGTTGCATTCGATGAGACAATGACTGGCGAAACCCTCCAAAATGTCAGCAAAAGAATAAACACATTGGGATTATGAAAATGGAAATCAATGAAAGCAGCAACGTAATTTACATTCACAATTATATTTGGGATCGAATATCTAGTGATAAATAAATGTTCAAATATAAAGATCATACAGTAACTTGGATCATGCTCATCATGTTAAACGCATGAATCTCAGGACCAAAAATCTAAGTCATCTAGGAAATATTTAACCTTGGCTATCATCGTATTATTTTGACCAACTTATAAAATTTTTACACGATTCAGCATTCTTGATTTTTCACGGTATCTATTTTCAAAAAGGTAAGTTTTCATTCTCAACCAATAACAAATTCGAAGTATATCCGAAGTATATAGTAGACTAAATTGAAGCTGTCTTCGATAACGATTTGAAATTCTTACTCGAATAACACTATTAGAGTTTGCAGAACCAAAAAAATATTATATTTTTCATAGGGTAGCTATGTTCATTATGGCCAGAGATACCATACAAATACTGCCTCTTATTATGTCTGTTCATCAATTGAAAAACTCACTTATGAAAAAGTACAAATCTTTGATACCTACCGATAGTCTGAATGAATCGTTTTGGATTATTTTCACAACTAGATTGAGCAAGGTGTTTCTGTCATATTCTGTCATATTGATTATTCCATATTAAATTTATCTTCTTTGCACATCGAACTAATAGAAAAATCATGTTTCATAAGATGATAAAATCTAATTATAAGATGGTTGGTTGAATCTTTCAATTCGTACTCTCAAATTGGATAGATACCATATGTGTCAAACCTCCAAAACCATATCTCAGACATACTTATCGAGTATAAGACATTATGTAATACGAAGCAATGATGCTGAATCCTCGTGTCTATCGTACTGTTAATTGTGATTCACAAATGGAATACGATATTTCCTTAGGTCTGCAACTCAGTCTAGCAATGGTTGAGTGACAACTTTCAGAACGGTGTAAAAACTATCATCAATTTTTTTCCCTACTGTTATAATTAGGAGTCTGTAAGACGCTGAGGTGAGTACTGACAAAAATGATGATTGTTCACTCCTATTTTTCAGAAGAATAATGAGATACATAACAGTTTTTATTATTTTCAAGTTTTTCACCATCATTATACTGACTTTTAAGTTGTAGGCCAATCGAATAATATACCAGAATTTTGGGAGAAGAGGTGTGTTGAAAATTTTGCTTGAGGAGTGTTCTGAATGTAGACTAATTGACTCTGGGATACCAAACTTAAACAAAGTTGCTGGTGCCACAGCTATTTTTCGCAGCATACATCAATTGTGTGGTTGGATTACGTTACCTGATTGGACGTTTCTGCTTTATTGAATTTGTGGTTGTGGTTGACTTATGTATCAGATATGACATAATACTTTGGGAATGGATATTTTCGAAACGTTTTGGGGCAGTGACAAAATGTTCGATTTGAGAAGAAGTGTGTCAATCTTATTAGAGAATACTGACAGTGAGTTCGAAAAAAAAGATTAAGTTGGTTAAATGGAGTTTGTTTGTATGCGATGGGAGTAAATAGTTGACCAACATTTGGGTAGTGTAAATTGGGATGATAACATTCATTTATTGATTTCCCAAGAAACACAAGTATAACTTAGGAAAAAAAAAGTTCATCTTTGAATAATACTGAATATAAATTCAATATTATGAACTGAATATATCTGAAACATTTCCCAATGATATTTCAATATATAAAAAAACTCATGATAATAAATAATATTTCAATTCTTCCTTAAATCTCAGTTTACCATAATATTTAAATAATTTCGACAGTTCATTATAATGTGTTATTTCTTCGAAACAAATCAGTTACTGACCCACATTTGTTCCCATCTCCATTGACTGCCTTTTTGAATGATTAAGTTGATCATCAATGAGGTTGACAACTGAATGTGAGAGTTTATATTTATTTTTCACAAGATGAATAGAAGTACATATATTCTATTTATAAAGTGAATAGATATCCAGAAGATGTTTCGGTTCATATGAATTTACTGTAGGTGATTTATAAGTAATCAAGTTTGGAAATAAATTTAACGATTATGTTTTCTAGATTTTTCAATGGTTTCAGTAACCATTTATTTACCAACCCTCATACCGAGACAAGGTGTTGAAGGTTGGAAAAGACTAAAGAGTAATAAATGAATTTCAGACATTTCAAGAGTAAAACATTCGCTCAAGAATGAATGGGAATGTATATTTTTCAAAATCATTTTCCGTTATATCCTCCACATTTTTCATGGAATACGACCAGGAAAGTCAATGCGGGATTTATATGTTTTTCAATTGAATCACTGAGTTCAACTACTAGTGAAGGAATTCATGAATTTGAAAAAAAATCATTCGTTTCAGTACTTAATGTCATTAATAACTTTTATATTGAAAGTTGTGAGTTCCCCGGAATGCAATCAGCAATTTGGCCTTGCTACCAGCCTTCAAGGCCACTCCTAAAGAACAGCGGGGTTATTCGCAAATTCGTTCGAATTATTTTCCAATGGGGAAGAGAGAAACTAGGGTATCGAACCCAGAATCACCCGAATATTAGCCGGGTGCAAAAACACTTGCTTCAATTTCCTTGTCAGAACAGTTTCATTCAACACTGAAATAAAATAAAATACGTTTTCAAAGTCAATACCCTTAAAAATTATAAACTCAATATAATCGAGGTGTGCAACGAAAAATATTTGATAATATTGGTGAATCGTTGGCTATGAAACAATAAATTCAATTCCTCAAATTTTTATCTGCGTCTCTTATTATGATTCTCAAGAGCATATTCTGACATTATAGTCCCTGACACACTCTTGGGCATCATTACTTCGTTTAGACCACCATTGGTCACAACTCAATTCTGTTATACCGGGAGGTGTCTGATATTTATTGAATTGAGCTGACCGATACCTAATGAAAATCGCTATTTCACAGTTTCCTAAGGTACTCACTAATAACAGGTTTATGAAGTTGACAAAAAAAATAATTGAGAAAGATATTAGCTTTGTTCGCGGGTATGATTCTGAACTAAATCAGGGACTATTCGCATGCGCAGTCTGAAAAACAGCGTTCGCGGATCACATAGTTCAGAATTTTTGGTAACCGTTCCGTGTTCGCGGATCACATCGAATCTTTTCATTACTCATTCAGAATCGGTTTTAGCAATCCTAGGATTTTGGTTAGGACGGAAAGTTCGGTTCTCGATGTTTCGAAGCAGCAAACAAAAAGCAAAACTATAACCTATCTTTACAGCATTATTATAAAAATACTATTTTATAGTACGAAGTTTGTCTATTAGTGGTTATTCGTTTCTATGTACCATATCGGACCATTTATCGTCTAGTGATGATATGGAAAATTTGCTAAAACTTATTGAAGTTCCCAAAAGTAATGCTACTTCGAAGAACTATTGCCACAGTCCAGTGATGATCTATATGTAGAGCATTTTCGATTAACTCGAGAAATGACCGAAGAGTTATCAAATCGATATGCTAGGTCTGATCATCAAAAATGGCAGAAAGGGGATTCTAAGAATCAATCTTTAAGAGTTTTCTTGAGGTTTGCTGCAAAGGGAGCAACTACATTCTATAGATTCCTTGAGAGTGTTCATACCTTAAAGAGACCTGTAACACTTCCTAAAGACAAGGAGAGTGTTATTTATAATTCTATAGGTACATATCTGAATTCCATTCTTTCAATTCGACAAAGAGGAATATTGAAATGCTGAATATATATTTATTGAACAACATTCGAGCACAAAATGACATTCGTAGTACAAATATCAAGAAGAATAACAACTAAAACGATTTTTTTTTGTCTTAGAATACTTATTTCTATAATTTCTCGGCGTATTCAAACTCTCCTGCCCCTGGCTGTGAGTTTGGAGTTCTTTTTATAATTCCTTTCAAGTACTTTCCATCTGTTTTCGCAGTTTGCTCCAGTTATTTCAGGTTTGGTGATGCGTTCCATTTCTTTCTCAATTTCTTCGAACATTTTCTTTAAGTTTTTCATTCTCATTGAACCCACCTGCTCTCGGTATTTTTGACACAGTTCTAGGAATATTGAAGTATTTTGGTGTATCCATTCATGACTCTCCTTCTCAGAGTTTGTTGGAAAGACCAAGCATTCGGCCATTACGTCCAAAAATATAAGTATAATTAATAAATGCAAAACATTACTGTTCAATATTACCTCTTTCAGTATCACTGATTTTCTCAGTGGCCAAAATACACGAACTTTAGGTCAGGTAAGAAGTTAAAACTGTTAGAAGACTTGCCCTTTGCCCGAGACAGTATGACAGATGACTCTGATGACAGTTCAAAATCGGTGAATTCGTTCGCGGTAAAACAAAATCCTGAACAAGTTCGTAATCGGGCATGCGCTCTACGACCATCCTGCATTAGTTCTGGCCTGGTTCATAATCGGTTCCGAATGTGATCCGCGAACAAAGCTATTGGATAGCTAAACACATGTCGCAGTTTTGTAAACCCGTTGTTGGGGGATAATCAGATGATCAGCAGAGGAAACTGTATTATTTGTTGCAACTGCAAGTACCAATAATTTTTCCTGATCCTATATTGCTCACCAAAATCGTTTTGCTATTCATACCTTTATATTATTTTCCCCGACGAGACGAGATATTTATATATATATATATATATAAAGAGAAAGTTTTATTTGCTATGAAGCAAGATGAATCAGGAATAAATAGGTACTGAATAATAATGTGATGAACTGGATATCCTTGGTCATCAAAGTAAGACCATATTCGTTAGGAAAATTTCGGCTTCGGCTGACACGAATTTTTTTTTGGAAGAGCCGAAAGAACAATCACTTCTCATATGTTTGTAATGTTTGTAACTAGATTTTTTTTTTCCAGGTACACATATGGAATGTTCAAGAGAGGATACAGCAAAACCTTAGATTCGGACGACTTGTACAATCCATTAATAAGAGATAGGAGTACAGTATTGGGAGATAGGTTAGAAAGGTAAGCTCTTACGAATGATCATCTGATAGGATAGAAAAGCTGAGGTGGATAATTTGCAAAAGGAATACTTACGTTTGAACTTTTTCATCCGAACTGTATATATAAGAGATGGTATAGTTGCTGACGTTCGAAATTATGTTTTATTTGATCATTTGATAATATACTGAATGCAAAATAGACTATTCTCCAGAGCCAAGGTAGTAAATTGGTTTCACGTTCATTGGTAGCTTCCACATTAGCATTATTTTATTTTAGTATGAGATCCCGCTGCAAAATCACTTCGTTCATCACGTAGATAATCAAACTCAAATTTCTACTAAACATTTATGAGTATGCAAATACATTGATAATAGGGTGCCAATCAGATAATGCCCCCAAATATTTTCATTTGAAATAATGTTAATTAATTTTCCACAAAAATTTTCATTCATCTATTATTTAAATGGAATATCGTTCACATCACAGCCATGCACATAGAAAATTTGAAAAGCCATGATTGCTGATGCCCACTCGGCCGCAACTACTTGGCAGCCAGGTGTAAACAGGTAATACATTGTTGCACTTTAACGTATACTCATGTTTCCTATATCAAATCAAAGCTTAATGTTTTTTCAATATGGTGAGGGTTGCTAGCCGTTACGAACTAGGTATCAAAGATGAAGTGAAAGAGAGTTATCTCGCTGGACGAGGATGGAAAGTGCCAGATGTGTAATAATAATAATAATAATAACATTTATTTTCCATAAGACATGAACATGTATTGGAGTAGTCGAGTGAGTACAAAACAAAAAACTAGAATAGAACAAAAAAAAAGTCAAACAGTCACACTAAAAAATTCGTTCACGGTATAGAAACTGTGATTCAGTGAAACATTTTCAGGTTGCGTTTAAAAACATGGATTCTATCAATCTCTCTGATGGAAGGAGGTAACTTGTTGAATATTCAATATCAAGTAAAAAGGAGATTGGGCAGTTAGGTTGTATCTGAAGGGTTTCACGTGAAAGTTATTACGATTTCTCGTGTCAATTGTATGATAGGAGCTATGTCGTTCAAACTTCAATTGATTAGTATAAATATAAACGCACATTTCAAATATGAGTATATCAATAAGAATATTTTGTATTCCTTGAATAGGTCTCTGCATGATGTTCGTGGGTCGACTCCAGCCAAGATTCGGAGAATCTTTTTTTGAGCGACAAAAACATTATGTGCTGATGAAGAACAGCCCCAGAGACAAATGTCGTATCTAATTCGTGATTCTACATGGGCGTGGTAATAATTCAATATTTGATCCCTGACTCAAATCATTTTGAGATTTCTCATTAAATATGTAATAGATGATAATTTTGAAGTTAGTTGGTTACAGTGTCCTTTCCAAATCAGACAATGATCTAATGTAAGCCCTAAGAATTTGCATTCACTGACATTAGAGAGAACGTTGTTGTTGGCATTTATTTTGATGTCAGAACAAGTTTTTTGTCGATGGTGAAATCGAATAGAAAAGGTTTTTCCAGAATTGAAGTGCAGAGAATTAGAATTGCACCAAGAGATTAAATTATTTAAAGTTCGATTACACTCCTCTTCCAAAGCAGTATCGCATTTATTAGACACCAATAATGAAGTATCATCCGCATACATAATGCATGTATTCTCAGCGACTGCGGTGTTCATGTCATTACAATATAATATAAATAATATGGGTGCCAAAACAGACCCTTGAGGGACCCCAATTTCCAAAGTTTGAGTACATGAATTGAATTTACGGTGGTGATCGGTGATTGAATTAAACTGTTTTTTGTTTTTAATGAAGGACTCGATCCAATTAAAGGCGTTACTCCTTATGCCGTACGAATACAACTTATTCAGTAAGATCATGTGATCGACACAGTCGAATGTCCTGCTGAGATCACAGAATATCCCTACAGGGCATTCACCGTCCTCGATGTTTTCCAGAATCTTTCCATAGAAGGCTGTGATGGCAGTTATAGTCGATTTTCCAGATCGGAAGCCATGTCGCGAGGAAGAAATAATTTGTGTGACTTTCGAACTCATTGCGTCAATATATGGGGTTCTCCAAGAACGGCGCAAATATTATACGACTATATACAGATCTCCAAAATTATAAAGAATACATTATTATTATGAAAAAAAAAAGATTATCAATGGAAAATTGAATTCCGTTTATTAATCATCACAAAAAGTCATACTACGCTATTTGAGAAAAATATTTGATTTTATTGGAGTTTTATAACCTATATAATCATAGAATATTAGCGAAAAACAAAACAACGCAACAGCGCATTTAAAATCAAGAAGAAACAAGAAAAAATTGATAATTTATTCAACCCATATTTAATTTTCTTAGTATTTAGTCAAAGTCCGATTCCTTGTTGCTCTCACTCGGAGCTGTCACTATCAATACCGCAAATATCAGACTCTTCTTCGTTGTCTGAAGATTTTTAATTCGGATTGCATGACACATCTTCAAATTGTATTGGAATTGAGCTCCCTTGGAGCCATTTGAAAAATAGAAATAGCGTGGTCGGTAATTTCGAATTTTTCGGCAATATCTCAGTTGGCAAATTACAAAAACGTTCCTGTTCCTTTTGGATGCTAGCCAGGACAGTTTCAATTCTAAGCGTTTTTCGATCAAGACTAAGCAATATAAAAAAAATCACAGGATAATTCAGGTTTTATCTGAGCATGTTTTTGAGATATAGAGTTGAATCGTGTTCTGATTTCCTATGAAATGATAAGTGTTTGATTGAAATAATGGTAACCACTCAGTTTTCTCTTTCAGGCAATGGAAGAAACACTTGGAGGTTTGCGAAGCAAACAAAAAGAAACCCAGCCTCTTGAAAGTATTGCTCGTTACGTTTTGGTCAGAAATCTTGTTTTTAGCTGTCCTGTTGGTGATGACAGAACTCGTTTTTAAATTGGCACAACCTATCATGTTAGGACATCTTTTAGATTACTTCAAACCAGATCAGACAACCGTGACGAAGAATGATGCTTTATGGTATGCTGGCGCTGTGGTTGCATTGAGTACGCTCGTTGCTTTTGTTAATAATCAGTTCCTCATGTATTCCTTCCATTACGGGATGGAGTTCAGAACGGCTGTTTGTGCCTTGATTTATAGAAAAGTGAGTAACAGTTTCCAGCTTCTACAAGATCATACAGTGCGGTCGTCTTGCCCCACATGACTTTTGAATATGTCAGGCATCATTTTTGATATTTTCTAATGGAAAGTGAACTCGTGTAGCGTCAATCGCCAACAGAAGAATAACACGGTGAATAAAAGTCGAACAAATTTTATTATAGAGAAGTTACAAACACTTACAGATCTATGTATTAAACTATACTCTATCTGGTTATTCTGTGGAGGGAAGGAATAAAAACTCTCTCTTTCATTTTGTGAGTGACTCGGGAGTGTATGAATGAAACATATCAACGAAGATAATTTGAAATTTATTTGATATCAATTTCTAAAGAAATTTTGATTTTTTTCAAATTGGTTTGTACAATGAAAAAATCAAGATGAACTCTCTGTATGAGGAAATTTATTGAGAGATATTTGTAATTTTGAATAATACCGAAAGTTTGATTCATTTCTACGTTCCGCACCGCGGCGAAGGAGAACATTTTTCCCTGAAAAGTAAATGCATTCAACCGACGATGGTCTCCTGCATGCCGCCGTCTAAGATATTTGCCGAATTCTGGCAGGCAGGTATGATTTTCAGTTCAGAAAACAGCGTTGGTCTAGTACTTCCATCTATAATTAGAAGTACCAGTTCTTCAGAATACATTGGGTGCAGTCTGCGTAGTTCCTAAAGCAAATCTTGATATTTCTTTCGAATTTCTCCTTCACCAAAAACTCTATTATAACGAATATTGTCTTTCGAAGATATAGAGGACTATATCAGACTTATTGGTTTCAATTCGCGTGAGGGTGAGGAATGGAGAGGTGTTCCAGTCCCATTTGGACTATTCCAAATAATTGAAAATCATTTTTTTTATTTATATTTAGTAGTTGTCAGTTGTTAATTTGGAAGACAGATGTCAGTTTTCTGAAATAAAGCGACAATAAAGTTGTTGAAAAATACTTTAATTTGAGCTGAAACATTGGTCCTTCGAACGAGATTGATATATATTGAACCAAGAAATGGAAAATACATCCTCTAAACCCATCAGAAAAAACGCAGGCATTAATAAAAGTTTGTCAGTCGACTATATATGGCCTGAGAAGTTTGGTGTATCGAACAGGAATAATGTAGCTGTGAAGGCGGACATAAGTAGGTCGTTGGTGTCTCCAGACAGACATGATCAAAAGTCTGAGGCTAGTTCTAAGGGAAGAGTCTGTGAAGAGACTGTTTCTGTGACGAGTTCGAAACGGTCCCAGGCAGCCCTTAGCCTACAAAAAATGAGACTCAGCCTGGAAACAGAAAGAGTAAGGCAACAATTAGAAAAACAACAAGAACTTCTACAACAGAAGCAGCGAGAAGTTGAAAATCAAATGCGTTTGATTCGGATGGAACACGACCTACATGAAGCAGAACTAGAAGTTACCTTTGAATCCAATGAATCCCGATCCAGTGGTTTATCACAGACTTCTGCAAGACTTCATAATGTGCAAGATTGGATTCAAGAAAATATTGAGTTGCCAGCATCTGAGAAAAAATTGTTACCAGTGGAAATAGAAGAAATATGTGACGACGATCTCCAGAGAAGTGAAAAATTTCATAAATCATTCAGATCTGCCGACAGGATTTCAGTCAGAAGTGTCAACGCTAAGGAAACTTCAAATAACGAAACTTCAGATTTTCACGCAAAATCACACCCGAAGTCAACTGATTTCTCGAATGTCCAAGCGTCTAATGAGATGAAACTGTTGTGCCAAACGATTTCAGAAGCTATGAAATCAGTGAATCCAGTGACACAAGAGAAAATTCTCGCCACACAAACTCTCGATAAAGACTTTCCGATATTCGATGGCAATCCAGAAGATTGGTCTCTGTTTTATCAACAATTTCGGAGAATTTCTACAATGTGCCAGTACAGCGAAGATGAAATCATGGTCAAGTTGAGAAAGTCTCTGAGAGGAGAAGCAAAATCCTCTGTTGCTGCCATGATGATGACAAGTAAAAACCTCGAGCTCATCATGAAAACTCTACGGATGCGATTTGGTAGACCGGAACGGATAATAGATGTAATCATATCGAAAATAAGTGCAATTCCTCATATGAAAGAACTCAATATTGACAGACTGATATTCTTTTCGAATGAAGTGAGCAATCTTGTAGCAACAATGAAGTCACTTGATGATTATGGACATTACTATAATCCTCAACTTCTGAAGGAATTCGTTAACAAGTTACCCGATAGTTTGAAACTCAAATGGGGGGAAACGGTGTTACTCAACCATGGGAGAGTCGATATGGAAAAGTTTTCCCTTTGGATCAGTGACATAGCAGATGCAGCCAATTACGTGTCAACACCATGCAAAAAATACCAAGGACGAATAGCGGACGTAGTTCTAAATGCAACTCGATCTGAAAAATCGTTGAAAGTAGGTGAAATTGAGCGTATCTGTACCTACTGTGACAAAAAATCCCATTTTGTTAATACATGTGACAAATTGAAGGCTGATGATATTGAAACTAGATGGTCCACAATTACGAGTAAAAAACTGTGCTGTTCCTGTCTGAAGAAAGGACATTCCAGATTCAAATGCAAATCCAGGAAAGAATGTGGTGTTAATGGATGCAAGTTTCGACATAACCCTCTTCTCCACAAGACGATAAATACCACAAACATTAACAATAATACGGAAACAACTCATTCTTCTCCAGTTCAAAGCGTCTGTACCGTCCAACAGGAAGGAATGAATGAATGTTCTGTTACGTGTCATTCCTGTAAACATTCATGGTCCCAACGGTACAATAGAGATAATAGCACTCTGTGATGAAGGTTCAACAGTTACCTTGATAGAAGCTGAAATCGCCTCGCAGTTGGGATTGACCGGGCCATCAGAAACTCTCTGTATACAATGGACAAACGATATTGTATCAAGACAAGAGGACTCCAAACGCATAAATCTGAGAATTTCCGCTGCTACAGAAAATTCCAAGGTTTTTTCTATGAAAGGCGTGCATACTGTCCAAAATTTATCGTTACCGACCCAAACAATTGACATGGCTTCATGGAGAAAACACGAACATTTAAGAAATATACCTATAAAAAGTTTTTTCAAACAGAAGCCGTCGATTTTCATAGGCCAAGACAACATCAACCTAATAGCACCTGTTAAAATGTATTCAAGTCAAAATTCTCACGATATGCTACCAGTTGCAACCAAATGCAAGTTAGGATGGTCTCTCCATGGTCCTTGTATTACGGAAGTCAACAATGCTAGAGGAATCCACATGTTTCATATTTGTAATCAATCTAGAAACGACGATGATCTTCACAAATTGGTCAAACAATACTTTTCCACGGATTCTTCTGGAGTGTTACCAACTACAAGGAGAATCAGCAAGGAGGAAAGGGATGCAGTTGAAATCATGCAAAAAACGGCCAAGAGGTTGAAAAGTGAAAACAGATACGAAATTGGATTGTTGTGTGGAGAGATAAAGATATCCATCTTCCAGAAAGTAAGAGTATGGCCCTGCAAAGACTTCAATGCATTGAAAGGAAATGTCGAAGAGACGAAGTTTTTTCAAAAGCCTATTCCGAGAAAATCAACTACTACCTGGAAAAGGGATACCTAAGAAAATTATCTCCCTCAGAAGCCAAAATTCACACACCTCGTGCCTGGTATTTACCGCACTTTGCCACTACGAACCCAAACAAGCCCGGGAAAATAAGATTAGTTTTCGACGCTGCAACCAAAATGAATGGAACTAGTTTAAATGATAATCTGTTATCCGGACCGGACCTTCTCCAACCTCTGTTCGCAGTTTTGTGTAGATTCAGACAAGGAATAATAGCATTCTGCGGAGATGTACGAGAAATGTTCCATCAAGTTCGATTGAGAAGAGAGGATCAATGCTCCCAGAGAATGTTATGGAGAGACTTCGAATCATGCAAGGAACCATGTATATATGAGATGCAAGTAATGACGTTCGGAGCGACTTGTTCTCCTTCTTGCGCTCAGTATATCAAAAATATCAACGCCCAAGAGAATGCAGAATCTGAAGATGTTCAAGTTGCAATAACCAAACGGTTTTATGTGGATGATTACTGCGACTCGAAGAATACTGAAGAAGAGGCCCTCGAGATGATAAAGAACGTCAAAGAAGTGATGCAGAAAGGAGGTTTCGAGATCGTTATTTGGATGTCGAATTCCTAAATGAAAAAGAAACAAATTCACGAAAATTTGGCACCACTGAAGAATTTCGATACCGATTCATCAGCACAAAGAATATTGGGGATTCTTTGGGATCCTGAGACAGACGAATTCAAATTCAAACTGAAGCTGAATGAATCAAATTTTACGAACCTCACAAAACGAAAAATCCTCAAATTCTCATGACAGTGTTCGATCCTTTTGGACTACTGACATGTTTCACGATCCGATCCAGAATCCTTTTACAAGATATATGGAGAACAGGAATTGGATGGGATGAAACCTTACCCAAAAACTTGCATGAAATTTGGAAGAAATGGCTTTTCGATCTGCGACATATTTCTGATGTTCGAGTCCCAAGATGCTATTCACCGAAAATTCCTTGTGCTAGAAGAATGGGACTCCACATTTTTTGTGATGCTAGCGAAAAAGCTTTCTGTTCGGTAGCATACTTGCGAGTTGTAACTGACGAAGAAATAACAGTTTCTCTTGTTACTGCAAAAGCGAAAGTAGCCCCCATGAAGCCATTATCCATTCCTCGATTAGAACTACAGGCCGCAGTCATGGGTTCCCGTATAGCTGTCACTTTGAAAGATGAACTTGAACTTCAATTGACAGCAACGTTGTATTGGTCAGATTCGAAATGTGTTCTGAATTGGATACGAGGGGACGGCAAAAAGTACAAACAATTCGTTGCCCACCGGGTGGGAGAAATACAAGAGAGATCCGATGTGGCACAATGGCGCTGGGTTCCTACTCAGGAAAATATTGCTGACAAAGCTACCAGAACAAGTTATGGAGATACAGAAATCATACCTCGGAACTGGTTCATGGGCCCAGACTTTTTGAAAAAACTTGAAAATGAATGGCCGAGAGAGGAGGTTGGAGAAATCAAATTCAGCGAGGATGAAGTTGAAATGAAGACCGAATTCGTTGGAAAAATAACCGAAATGACTTATGAAGAGGTTATAGATTTGAAGAGGTTCTCAAAATGGCACAGACTCATCCGGACAACAGCTTGGGTGTTGCGGTTTATAAGAATGACGAGAACAAAGATTGAAAATGGCGGAGAAGTTACGAGACATAGCACATTGAGTATTGAAGAAGTTGAAGAGGCTGAAAGGTATTGGATAAGAACATCGCAGCTCCAAAGCTTCATGGAAGACATCACAATGTTACAACAAGGAAAATCAGTTGGAAAAAAGAGCAAGTTGAAACAGCTCTGCCCCGTCTTTGAAAATGAACTATTGGTTCTTGGAAGTCGTCTCAAGTTTGCCACAGTGATGGAAGAACGCGCAAGAAAACCATTCATTCTTCACCCAAAACATCCATTTACAAGTCTACTACTTCAACATTTTCATGAAAAATTTGGACACCATGGTAATGAAACAATTTTGAATGAAATTCGTAGAAAATATTGGGTGATAGATGCTAGAGCAGCCGTGAAAGCGATTAGGTACTCTTGTCAAAACTGCAGAAATGAAAATGCACATCCAAAACCTCCAACAATGGGACAGTTGCCGCCAGTGAGGGTAACACCAGGAGTTCGTCCATTTAGCAACACTGGAATGGACTACTTTGGTCCCATCTTGGTGACTGTTGGTAGACATCGCGAAAAGAGATGGGGTGTAATCTTCACATGCCTTGCTGTGCGAGCAATACATCTAGAAGTGGCTCATTCTCTCACCACCGGCTCAGCAATCATGGCCATCAGAAGAATGATCGTGGACAACCTCAGAAGATCTTCTCCGATAATGGGACTAACTTGAGAGGAGCAGCTGAAAAACTTCGTTGTGCCCTGCGAGTGCTAGATGAAAATGCAATCATAGATTCCATGACAACAAAAGGAATTGAATTTAGCTGTATTCCTCCAGCAGCTCCACATATGGCAGGAGCTTGGGAACGTCTGGTGAGGTCAACAAAAACTGCTTTGGGAACTGTCATTCACGATCAAAGTATTCGTGATGAGACACTCCTGACCTTATTTGCAGAGGCCGAGAACATAGTCAACTCAAGACCGCTCACTTATGTTTCAATGAACACCGATGACCCGGAGGCACTAACCCCCAACCACTTCCTCACAGGGTATCAAAATATGGATGGACCACTGGGTAATTTTGTTTCAGGACTTCATCTGAGGAAGGAGTGGCGTAAATCACAAATGCTCGTTAACAGCTTTTGGAAAAGATGGGTTAGAGAATACCTTCCAACACTTTCTCGAAGAAATAAATGGACAGACAATAATCAATCACTGAAATTGGGAGATATTGTTGTCGTAGTGGATGAAAACCTTCCTAGACGCTCCTGGAAATTGGGTGAAGTCACGGGAGTATTCCCAGGAAACGACGGTAAAGTAAGAGTAGCAGAGGTGAAAACGGCACAAAATACTTATCGTCGGCCCGTTACTAAGCTGTGCAGACTGGAAGTAAATGGATGAAGAAAGAAATTTCTTAATGGGGGGAGGATGTTCCAGTCCCATTTGGACTATTCCAAATAATTGAAAATCATTTTTTTTTATTTATATTTAGTAGTTGTCAGTTGTTAATTTGGAAGACAGATGTCAGTTTTCTGAAATAAAGCGACAATAAAGTTGTTGAAAAATACTTTAATTTGAGCTGAAACAAGAGGTGTAAAGTATTGAGAACTCAAGAGAATCAGAATCTGCTGGAGCATAAGTCAGTACCGGTGTACCGTATACACACATGGATATTATAACTTTGCACGAGTGCGGCAGCCCTTCTTGCTGTTTCATTCATTGATGACAACCTACGAAAGACCCCTGTGCAATGTCACATATTAAAGCGATTCAAATCGATGTTGGCTTCATCGTTCTATACATTCAGTGTGTAGTGTAAAATTACTCAAATGCGCTAGCCGTACTCTTCGAAATGATAGGCTTCTTGCTATCGTTCAGAATATTGAAGCCCATTATGATAATATCATTTCAACTTCAAATCTGAAAAGTGAGAATATGCGATCTATCAGCCAGAATAGCATCATGGTCGACTTGATAGTCGAAACGGGAATGACAGCAATTCGGTATTGTTTAGTGACCGTCTTATGAATATCCTTTTTCTGATGAATTCTGATTTTAATTAAATCACCTCAATGCAATTTTGCTGTACTATAACTATTTTTTCTCCGTTCTTAAGGCCTTGAGACTGAGCAAGACTGCCCTCGGAGACACTGCTTCTGGAAAAATTGTGAATTTACTGTCAAACGACGTTAGCAGATTTGATTTAGTGACCATTTTCATCCATCATATGTGGGTGGATCCCTCATCTGCTATAGTCATAATGTACTTTCTCTGGACTGAAGCTGGTTACGCTGGAATTGTGGGAATTGTTGCAGTTTTTTGTGTTGTGCCCCTACAAGGTATGTGAACTATAGGGATATAGAGTATAAGTATTGCAAAAAGTTACTAGTTTGTAGCGTCATAAGTACTAAAGGAACTTTTTGGATATTATGTTTCAATTTGGTTGAAATTCAAAAGTAAAAGCATAACAATAATATCCTCACAAAGTACACATTCTATATGCTTCCAAGATGATTGCTTTTGTCACAAATCTGGCAAGCTGGCTGGACATTCCGTAGTAACTTGATGGCCACCATGGAAATGATTATACAAATAGTTTCTTGCTTGTCTGTATGTAGTGGTGCTCCATCTTGTTTGTCATGTGTCAATTTCACTTCAGGATATGAAGTATTCATGCACCAATTCCATTATCTCGAGTAACAATTTTTTGAGCCAACCCGTTCAAAAAATTATAGGGGAGTGACATCAAAGAAATTCACTGTATATCATAAAAATATGACCAGTAACAATTTTAAATTGGTTAGTTTATGAACAACTATTCGAAAGGCATATTTTTTCTTTCCCCCATCAATAGTAATTGGACATGAAATCGGCTACTTTTGTTCTATTATAATTGTTACTCCAATCAATGTTGGACTCTGTCCCAAGTTCAAAGCTATTTGAATCTCAGAAAATTATGATGCTATTCGTTTTGTAGCATACACTGGAAAGCTGTCAGCCATATACAGAAAACAGACGGCAATGAAAACAGATGAGAGAGTCAGATTGATGGATGAGGTTATTACTGGCGTTCAAGTTATCAAGTTATACGCTTGGGAAAAACCTTTCGAGAAAGTGATCGAATTGGCGAGAAAGGCAGAGCTGAAAGTTATTATGAAATCATCCTACGTCCGGGCTTTGTACATGACTTTCAACTTGTTCACAACCAGAGTAGCTCTGTTTTGCACACTATTGACGATGGCTTTATCGGATCAGGAAATTACTGCTACTAAGGTAAGATCGAGGATCAGTAAGGATATTTTCATTTTCCATTAGTTCCTACTTCACCATGATCGTCCAGAGAAATATTTGAGGATCAACTGAATATAAAACTTGTATGACTTTGGAAATATATGAACTTCACTTGAAATTGAATTCTGAAAAACTGATGCTCACATCATAAAAAATCATTTGTTCACTCAATACACGCCGTTGTTGATTGATAAATCTCATATGTATGCACCAGGTGGCATAGAAAATTAGTTGAACATTCTATTTGAATTGTTCATTGAGGCCGAAGATATGAATATTGTAAACAGTAAATGAGCATATTCCTTCTATTTTCAGCGGGAAGTAGACCCAAGACAAGTGATCCTCATAAATACTTCAGCCTTTCACTAGAAAGGATACATATAACTTTTGTTTTAGAATATAGTTTTCCTTTTCAAATAAATTACAATTAATTTGGAATTTGTAATTCATGCTCCCCATACTCCTATGCTAATTATGGAAAGTGAGAAATTATTTTTTTTGTGCCCCACTTCAATAAATTTTTTGCAATTGTTCCGTTGAATTTGGAAAAACTGCTTTGAGCACTGCCATTCCAAAAGGAAATGATCACTTGTGTTTTTTCTCTCAAATAGTGTAGGCAAATTTGCTAAATGTGATCTGGGACTTTCGACTTCTCGTCAAATCTGCAGAGACTTGCTATTGTTGTTTCGTTGAGAATTTTGACTCAATGAATTGAATCTGGTTATCGCCTTGTGTAATATCGTCACCTGGTATATGGAAAAAAAGGTTTTTTGTCCCTTCAAACTCAACAGAAATTTCGGAGTAATAGGATTCCTTCTACTTGTTCATATTTCGTTTTCTTTTCAGACTTTTGTATTCATGTCGTACTTCAACATTCTGTCCCAAACAATGTCGTCCATATTCGTGCGCGGTATATCTGAAATGGCAGAGATGTTTGTATCAATAAGAAGGCTACAAGATTTCATGAACAACGAAGAATTCCAACCCAATGTCCACAGTCTGAACAATAACGATTCCAAATTTGGCAACGATAAGGAGCCGATCGTTATAAGGGATCTCACGGCGAAATGGAACATAGCATCTGCAGATAACGCTTTGAGCAAAATTAATTTGAGTGTGAAGAGGGGGCAACTGATTGGAATCATTGGACCAGTCGGTAGCGGAAAGAGTTCTCTTCTACAAACGATTTTAGGTGAGCTGAATTTTTATTATGGGCATGCACAATATCTGTAGCATATATTTGCTTTCATACGTCATATAGTTATAATTTCTCGGCGAAAAATAGCATGTGTAATTCACAGAACAAGTTCCTGTATGGAACGAATGGGGAAAGGTCTCCCTTACGAATCATAGTTAATACACAGACTCTCCACACAAAGCTTCACCTACTTCTTACAATGACTCTACTAACCAAGCATCTAATGGAATACATTTCGCGACAAAGTTGATGAACATTTTTTTGGGAACTCATTCGCAAGAATCGCATAGAAGGGAAATACACTTTTCAGTTACTTCTCTGGAGAAAGTTATTAGTACCTAAAATGAGTGTGAATTAATACCTTGCAACCTTCCTTTTTTTATTTCAAATACGGATATACCAATTTCTGAAGAGCTTGATTTTGGATGAAATATGTATGAAGAGAAATATCAACGTTGTTTTCTTCAGAGAGTTTTAATTTCAACTTGCAATGCTCCTCAGAGGCCTATATAGTTGTATCACAGAGAAATTATAGTATTATATACGTGAGAAATCACTATTACTCTCGCGAATGATTGCGACGCTTGATTTTTGCTTGCTTTGACAAATTAATTCTTGCAATTACTTGCTGCTTTGACAATTGTTCTGAACTCGGATAAATTTCTTGAGATTTATTGCCTGTAGATTAGGATACCTTTCATCGAAATTTCTACATGACCTGCTGATAATTTTATCACGCTGTTCTGAAATATCAAACAAATTCATGAGAACTTCGTTTGAATAGTTTTGAGCCATTGTTCCGAAGGTTTTTGAATTTTCTGAAGTAACGAAAACGTCGATATTATTGAGAAAATGTCACGAAGCGACTGTTAAATAGTAATCATGTCCGAAATTTGGATAATTAGGTATCGCATGATATACATAGAAAGAGAGAAAATTTCAACAGCTTCATGATTTTCAATAGTATAATATACTATTTCAAATAATCAACATACAGTCACTTTTTGAAGCAAACGAAAAAACTGTATATTTCCACCACCCTTTATTGAAGTAACGCAGATTGGGCGTGAGAAGCCCTCATGTATGTCCTACCTCCAACCAAATTTCGATACAAAAGTAATTTTCAACTCAATTATATTAGCATTTTTAGAAGTCATGATTTCCGAAGAAAAAAATTCAAATCAATTCAAATTTCGAAAACGGTAACAGATAGGTATATGGAAATATCAAGAAAAACTGTTGCATAATTGCTGTAGATTCCAAAACTACTCTTATTTACAGGGTGTTCCATTACTGCTACTTTCTAGTAGTGCCAACACCGCATTGTCGAAAATAATGAGGGTTGCCCTTCTACACTAGACTCTAATAATGAAGCTTTTTCTCCAGATTGTGGTAGGTAAACAACCCAAACAACCCCGAAGAAAAACATATTTTGATATCAAATCATCTCTTGGTCAATTCGTATTCGTATTATACGAAATTCACTGAATATTTGCATGACATTGGCTTATTTTGCCAAAACAGGATTTCCTTGTTGCTGCTATTCGCAGCAAGTTACAGAAACAATCAATAATTGATCAATGGAACTCTTCAAATCATTGATTGTTCTGCAAATCGCTCCAGAAGTTTTCAATAATATTCATAAAGATAAAATAAAGATTTTGTATTACAGATAGGGGAAACAAAAAGATTTAAAAAATGCATTAATATGCATAAGTCTCACCGAGGCGGTGACGCAAGAGTTCGAAAGTTCGCCACAAGTTAAAGAGGCAAATTTAGAAAAAAATGGGTCCCATCAAGTGATATATTGATGAATTGCCTGAATATTCGATGAGCTATCAGAATTTTCATATAGGGTGTCGTCAGATTTGGACTTTATTCAAATTTGAATTTTGTAATGTGACTGCATTCTCCAATTGATAACGTTCATTCAGTAGGGAGAAATTTCTTTTTTTTTATAATCGTGGTCCTTTCCTCAGAATTTGATGGCATCAGTAAAGCATGACAAAAATCGTAACGGGACTGGAACCTTTGGTGAGATGACACAAGAAATGATTCCAGCGTGTATGCCCGAACATTTATATTTTCGTCATAAAGTGAATTTCGACGCTATTGAATTAGACAAAATGAAAACCGCATCTTTCGATTTTGAGCACTTCCCTCGGCAAAATTCAGCACGATGAAGATTTTCTTGCATAATTTCTGTGGTTACTGGCCACCGAGCATAATAAAGCATATTCCACAAAAGGATCTCTACCTGGATCGACCGGCGGGTCGAAGGCGCAGAAATGTAAAAGTTCCAGGCGCGAGTAGGATGACTAGAGAAATCCATCCTGTTCTAACAAACTATATAAGAATGTATTTCATCGGGTTGCGGCTGTTTTTAGAAAAGTGCCTTGGATGTTTAAGTCAGCTTGGAAGTCTTTGTGTTTTGTAAGCGATGTCTGAGTCAGCGCAGTAGTTATATTCGTGAAGTGAAGAATAAAAAGTTTAGTATTCTCCGAAGTATTATTTCAGTTAACTAACCCAGAACTATCGTAATAATATTATTTATATCGGTATGTTGAGGTTCTTGAACTGATCAAAAGTTGTTTCGTAGATGTCTTATTTGAATGAGCCTGGTAGAAACTACTAATAGATTGTTCTTTATCTGAGGTCTAGTGTATATTTTTCAAAACTTATACAGGTGAACTGGAAGTCACATCAGGCTCCATAGACGTGAACGGCAGACTTTCGTACGCATCACAAGAGCCCTGGGTGTTCGCAGCAACGGTTCGCCAAAACATCCTCTTCGGTGCCAGCTACGATAAAGATCGATACAACGAGGTGGTACGCGCGTGTGCCTTGGAAAAAGACTTCACCCAGTTCCCGAACGGAGATCTGACCATTGTTGGGGACAGGGGAGCTTCTCTGAGCGGAGGACAGAAGGCTCGTATCAACTTGGCTAGGGCGGTGTACAGAGATACGGATATTTATCTCTTGGACGATCCACTTTCGGCTGTTGACATACACGTTTCCAAACATTTGTATGACGAATGCATCAACGGGTATTTGGCTGGGAAAACTAGGATATTGGTTACACATCAAGTACATCATTTGAAGGATGCGGATCACATTATCATTTTCAACGATGTGAGTATTGAAGTAGATTATGTTTCGAACACTTTCATCATCACTTCGTACTTTCCGGACTAGGCCGGAAAAACGTACTTTCTCAAAGAAAAACGTCCGGGAAGTACCCACTTCCCAGACGGTTGCCGAAAAAGTAGTGTACGCAACACGACCGAACACAGTTTTTTTGGACTCGCAGACTTCCAGGACTCGCCTAAGGCTCTTCCTAGAATTTTGTCTACTCGTCCAAAAATACAGTATTTTCCGGACTTGTTACGTAAATTACTATTCTCAAAGACATAGTTGTAATTTGTGACCTGCAACACCAAATTCAAATTTATTGAGAATTATAAAACAGAATCATCAACTGTATTATACTGATCTGAAAAAAACAACATCTTTGGAAAATAAAATAAATAAACAATTGATAGATCTGTGTTATCACAACTATAAAACTATCACACAGATTTGAGTCTCATTAACAATTGAGACTGAGTATCCTAGGAAGAAAACTGATATACATATATATGGCTCGAGAGATATAACTGAAAAAAAACATGGTTGATATATTATGCGAAGTCTATATACAACTATCACTACTGACTCCACCAAAATACTTTTCCAATAGTTTTGTTCTCTTTTCCCTGTATTCCACCTTTTTCCTTTTGAACTGAAGTTTTTCTTTCTGCATACTTGGCTTGTTTTCAAATCATTTTTTATATCCGTCAAAAAATCATTCCTCTTTGTATAGGAAGAGTTGGGTCGTTTTCTTTTCTTTCGGATTTTTCCGTCTTTCAGATGAGCTTATGACAGAAGGATCATTTTATTCAATCCGTTCATGAGCACTAGATGATGACGGGATACTTTGCATCACTGATACATCTTGATGATGGTATGTACCAGGAATTTTTTCTGAAGGTAGTTTCATTGCAGATGAGGTCAATAATATTTTTGGAGTTATATTGAGTTTTTATCCAAATATCTCATTGAATTCATTTTCATATGGAAAATCTTTCCTTCCTCTTCCTGTACGATTGTTATTGTCAACCACTTTTTTATGGGGCCGCTCTTAAACTTTGAGTTTGTTTTCATAATCTGAAGGGTGAATGGTGATATGGAATCTATATTGGATGAGTCAATGGATATTTTTTCCCAAATTTTTTTCATTGACTCAATTTCTACTTTACCTACTTTCGGTTTGTATGACTTATATAAATCCAGAAGTATTAGGATTCTCTCCCTGCTGAAAAAGTTATTTACACCTCTATCCTCTTTTTCATTTAGCAATGAAAATTCTGAAAACTTAAATTCTTCTGAAAAATTATTCTTTATCAATTGTATCGAAACCATGCACTTTTCCTTCAATGTATACCTGACATGGTACTTAAAATGAAAAATATCCTATGGAACGTTTCAATTTGAAATTTGAATGTGACCTTGTCAATGAAACGTGAATGAAGAACAGAACAGTGAGGTCCCAAGAAACTTTTTAATGGCAGCCAACTCAAACTGTCTCAAACCATGAATTTCCAAGCTGCCTGCCTGCTTGTCTAATAAAAACTCTCTATGTACACGAAAGATGGCACAGTGATCTATCAAAAATAGCGTTCTGGTTCAACCAAGTGTCCGAGACTGTACTGGACTGTCTGGGATTTTTGCTTCTACGCATCATGTCTTGCGCAGGTCTCGAACAGTTCTGGATCTTCGAACCAGAACACACCTATTATTAGGTTGATGGTTGACGTTCGCTTGCATTCGACTCACTTCTCTACTGCCCATTTCCAGCGGCTTTGCTGACTATGCAATTGGCAATTATCGACTATCTAGATATCAATCGCACTGTGTTGGGACTGGAACTATGCGTGCGGGCGCGTGACATCCTTCACTGTATCAGCTGAGCACTTTTCCAGTGCGAAAAGCTCAGCGGACAATTTTTTTCGTGTAACTCTTACATATAACTATTAGTTTACGAAGTTATAGCTTTCTTGATTTCCGATTACTATTGATTTTTATTAATAAAATAGTGCGTATATGCGCGCGGGAGCGTTGCGACTAACATCAGCTAATCAGCTGCTTCTCTCTCACACTGAATTATGCTATTGATTATATTCAAATATGTAATTATATTTAACGCGTTCATTGACAAAAATAATTAACAATTTGGATTTATTTTATCGGTGTATTTCTGCGGTTACGATTTTACCTGGCAGCGGACCGGGTAGCGGACCCAACTTTTTCATTTGAAGAGATATCAAAAAATTTCATGAGAAAAAAAGTCCGATTAAGCCCACCATAAATTCAGCTGACTACTTTTTGCCGTTCTTTCAGACCATCATAAACCCACAAACAAAGTCTCAGCTTTCTTGAAATAATTCACTCAAAATGGCAGCAGGCTCCCGGGCTATTCGCTTCTCAAAGAAATTCTCTTCAATGGCTATGTGCATTAGGTAATTGTAATCGTTATTGGCATGGATACCAATCCTATAGTGTAGCCGCTGAAAAGATAGAATGATCACGTGAACGGCACGCACTTTTTGAATGTTCCTCTCCTCAATGTTACAAGTCCGATTTACACCACTCAACAAAAACGTCGCTTCAGCAGTGAATTCAACAATATTTCCCTTTTCTCCCATAAACTCTTGGAATGCTTTTTTATAAGTGTTCATTATTACACCTTTTTCCTCTACAGTTAAATGTCTTTGTTTCCATCCATATTATTTTTCACATGAAATACCTGTTACTTTGATCTGGAATGAATCCCGCAGTATTGATTGCAAGGCAATAACATATTTTGCTAAATGGCCTACCCGCAAGGAATGTTAAGCTCAGAGGCACCATCTAATAATTTCCCGATGACAACCAACTAATAATATTTTTCACGAATCTGATCTTTTTTTCTTTTTTATTCGTTGGGTGTATTTTCATCATTCAATTGACATCTTTGGACTATTTTCATTATTCAATTGAAAGGAGGGTATGCTCTATTTTAAATTTGGGACTTTTCTGAAAATATTTCCGAACGCTTTCGAATGCTTATGAATGAGTCATGTAGTAGTACTTTTCTTCTTTTTCAATCTGGTATAGTTCATCTCACTCATAAAAAAATAATAACTTTTTATAAATTATTTAAAAAAAATGCGAAGTGGCAATATTGCTTTTCAATGATTATTTGAATGAATAATTGTCAGAATCGACATTTTCTCATTAATGCATCGTTTTCTTCCGATTCGTTCATTTAATTTAATTATTCGGTATATTTTTGATTTCGACGCTTTTCACAACTATCTAGTTGTTAATTCTATATGGCTCCAAATTGGTTGCAATGGGTACATCATTAAAAAAAAAGTACTTCAAAAGCGGCTAATAACCAGAACATTGTTTATATTAGCGATATTGAATAACTTTTGAACTTATTGCGCTATTTCTTGCTGCCCTGTTAATGATCACCAACACCATCATCAATATCAAAAACTTAAAAAGCAAAAAGAGTGGAGTTACTGGTGACAGTGAAAAATCGAAACAGTAATCATTTCTGTTAGCTGATTATACTAACACCAATCTTGAATTATATCTATTCCAGTATCGTTTGATTGCACCTGCGATATCAGTGCTATCAATACCATAAAAACTTCTGATATATTCAAAACCTCGCCACAGATCAATTAATCTGTGACCCTGCCTAGTTTGGAACGCTTTTATAACACTAGAGATTTCATCGATTCTGCAACAGGCAGAATCCGATATCTCCAAAACACAAAAGTTTCTATGGTATCTACCTATATATTACATTGCAACCACAGACCTCAGATTGCAACCCAGAATACGCACATAAGCGGCGTCGCCAAAATGTCTATTTTAGTATTGTATTGCCTTAAAAAATTGTGCTGAAGAAGGGCTTATTCGAAGATGTTCCGGAATGGTTCGGAAGCTGAAAGTTTGGGAGAATGTTTCTTTTGGTGAAAAATCTCATGACCGGGAGCAGATGGCCCAGTAAAGCATACCCTCCTTTATGAGAAATATAAAATACATTTCACTCCATAACTATGATCAAGATTCACACTCATCCAATGATGTAGCCACTTTTTGCTAATTTACATAAAAATAGACAAAAACCATTTTTTCAATCATCAGATCTCGAGGGAATGTTTTGATCCGTATTATATCCATGGATATGAATTTTGTATCATAATTTCAAATCAGAAAGCATTTTATCATTCCCGACAAAAAGATCGATTCTTTGTTCAAATTTTCATGTTGATGTCACGTTGACTTTCAACAATATGTACGAGACAATAGTTCATTGTTACATTTAGCATATTACTTTTGTTATAGCTGCATACCAATGTTCATTAATTGAAATGAAACGTTTTTTCAAATCTAGGTGGATAAAAAAATCTGGAGATCTCGTGGACTGAGAGGAAAATTAATCAATTTTTTTTATACTCCATTTACAAACTCACTCACTTTCCTGAAACACCTTGAAGAAAAAGCTGATTTGTCTTTGTTGATGTTCTGAAATATCATCAATATTTCCGCCTTTGGTAGTTTAATCGGTGTCGACCGGAACCGTGTACAGGTTTTCCACCTTTTTGCTGTGAGTTTGAAGGTCTGCTGATGATCCTTGCAGTTTCCTCAGATGCACTAGAGTCATCAATGGATTTTCAGTCCCTTATAGAATACAATTACGTTTGCATTTTACAAAAACATAAATGGTACTAGACCAATAAATCATTCGAAACTTGAAGTGAAATTCTTTTATCTACACCCGTACTCTAATAATCCACTTATATGCTCACAACCCGTTTTATAATGTAATCCATTACGATACAGATTTTCATTACGATACAGAATTTCAACCAATAGAAACCCATTATTTTTCAATCAAGCATGATGTGCAAGCTTTGCATTTTGACGTTTGTCAAGTCAAAATCAGTGGGTATTGAATTTTTGAAGAATTTAGTCAATTTTCGATAATCGTATGAAAATATAGAAGTGATATAGAAGATTTACCAGCGACCCTCCACAGACGTCTTAGACAAGAAAAAAATACAATCGAAAGGATTATATTTTTCATTTGACAAATGCAACACATATGTTTTTATTTTCAATCAAGTTATATGAGTTCTCGTGTCCAAGTGGTCAATGGCGCCGGCAATGGTCAGTTACGTCCGGGTTCAATTCCTGACTTCGGCAGATTTTTTTTTTTAATTTTTCTCTTCTTTCCATTTCTCATTGTTGTATTTTCCGTGGTTATAACATTTATTATAATTTTGTAGAATTTCTCAAAGAAATACGATTGATTACCTACTATTATTGTGTTCAATATAAATACCTAATGATATAATATTTTTAGTTCTTCATTATTTATTGGGTGTAGATAAAATAGCGTATGCAACTCTCATGTAATGGTTATTGATACACTCGCATAAACCATACGGAACTCACCTTCGGCTTGTTTCGTATCCCGGTTTATGCTCATGTATTAATAACCATCATTACACGATCGTTGCATAATATACTATTATGGATATTGCGTTGCAATTCGGATTTGATAAAAAATATGTGATCCAAAGAATCATAATGTCCTTCTGATATCCCATGCAATGAATCTCTTCGATATATTGATTTTATTTTATTCCTCTACAGGGTATGGTGGAAAAAGAAGGAACCTTCGGATACCTATCGGGAAGTGATAACTTATATGCGAAGCTGCTAACATCTGAACCAGAACCTACAGATGAAGAGAGATTGAAGCTAGTTGAAGCTGCAAGAGCTACTCGAAAGCTGTCGGTGAGGGTAAGTTGAAAATAACTGTCACTTATTTTATGCTATTGATTTCAATTTCGAACTATTGAATTGATAAGATAATTCCACTACATAATAAATTGTTTCATTCAATTACAGAGTAGAAATCCTTCCTTGAAAAGTGCTGTGAGTGAGCTCAGTTTAACTGAAGCCATGATAGTAGAACGAATGGACGAAAATGATGAGGAGGAGGAAGAAGGGGAGATAAACATGAAAGACATGCAAGAAGATTCATCCAAAGGAAAAATCCACGGATCCGTCTTCTTGAAATATCTGACAGCTGGTGGCAATATCTGTTCGGTTATCTTCGTGATGAGCTTGTATCCTGTAACCCAGGTTTTAGCGAGTTCTGTTGATTATTTCGTGAGGTACTGGGTCGACATTGAAGAAGCCAGGAATCTCACTCTGTCACTCAACTTCACTGAAGCAGTTACGGTTGAACCAACATCACCACTGCCTACAGAAATCTATCTATACATTTACGGTGGAGGTCTGGTTTTACTTTTTTCAGTTGGTTTCTTGAGGTCTACGCTCTTTTACAGATTGGCAATGTTATGTTCACAAAAACTTCATAATATTATGTTCAGTAGTGTGATTGGAACAACAATGAGATTTTTTGACACAAATCCTAGTGGAAGGATTCTGAACAGGTTTTCAAAAGATATTGGAGCGGTTGATGAACTTCTTCCAAAGGCGATATTAGATTCCGGGCAGGTAGGTTGGATTTTTCCCTAGTTTCATAGATATTCCTGTGTCTTGAAAGTAGTAGTGAAAAATCAGATTTTATGTTTTGTGAGACCCAAGTATTCATCTCAATTATGGCATTTTTTCAGATTCTCCTGCTGATGGCAGGATCATTGTTATTGGTGGCAGTGGTGAATCCATATTCTATCATCCTGGTATTAGCAATTGGAGTGATCTTTCTATTCGCGAGGAGCATCTACTTGAAGACTTCCAAAAACATCAAACGTCTTGAAGGAATCAGTAAGTGCATATTGGACTCATAACATTAGCGCTTTCGGATACAATGATGATGGTCTATGGTTCATCTTTCAAATAAAAATGTCAAACATAGATTTGGACAATTCCGAGTTTCGTTTCCACTTGATTTGTGCTGCAGACTGATTGAATATTGAGAAGTTGTCGACAGCTTCATCGAAGCGTTTTCATGAAGCTACATTCCAAAACAATACCTAGAAGAATTATGACAAGATATTTCCATTGAATATTTCTTACAGTGAGGAGTCCAGCTTTCACGCACCTCAACGCTACTCTGCAAGGTCTAACAACAATCCGTTCTTTTGGTGCTCAAGATATTCTGCGAGATGAATTCGATAAACATCAAGACGGTCACACCAGTGCATGGTTCATGTTTATAGCAGCTAGTTCTGCTTTCGGATTTTACTTGGATGTCCTCTGCTGCGTTTTCATAGCTGTCGTTACTTTCAGTTTTCTTACGTTTGGAGAAAGTAAGTATTGTGTGTTAATGTTGAATAATCAATTAAGCGATCTGAAACCGCAATTTCTCTGCCTATATGTGGCGATGGGCACTAAATCACATAGACGTCTCTTCCTCAATTTGTTTTCCATGCATTTGGAACTTAAATTTCTGCAAAATGGTAAAAAAGTTCCTTCAACTTCATTTTCTCCACAGAAATACTCCCACAGTGAATAGTCTCACCTACACTATTCAATCATTTGAAAAATACACTTTCTCTTTGCAAAGTTCGTCAATTTACAACCTTTGCTTGTGACTCGCAAGCCGTTTTATAAATGCGCATGAATATCATTGTGGAATTTCCGTGATAGAAATAAGTGAAGATTCAAACAATTACTTTCCGCTAGGTTTGGACAATTATTGAGTTAACGCTTCACCACAATCTAGGAAATAATTTGAATATAATTTTTGTTGCCTTTGGAAGTCATAGTAGTCTTTCAAAAGTATGCGTACTTCTTCCGAAATTTACTTCATCGGTTTTTGTATGAGAAAAATAAAAAATGCATCTGAATTCAAAGAAGGGCTCATTAAATATATAATGAGTGGATAATGGTAACTGTTTCTTTCTCGTTTGGCAGCTTTATAACATAATTAACATAAGCCATTGCAATTTATATTTAATTTTTCTTCAACCTCTTACTCCCTCTCTCTTTTTAGCTTACAGAGTTTCAGTTTACTTTCGTAAGATTTATATTGTATCAAAAATTATATTTTTATCATTTGTTCTTATAAATTCTGTATTCCTCTTTAAACAGAAATAATTCTTGGATCCATAAATCAATCTATCAATCAAATCGAGTTGAGTAATTTACTGAAGGAATTGGCTTGCGTGAATCAATCTTAACTGCAAAGTCGAATTACAATTAATTATATTCACTGATAACGAAAAATTTTAATTTTTGTCAAGTGTAGCCACCGTATTATACCTTTTTCTGCTGAAAAAACTCAGATTTAATATTTTGTCTTTCACATAGGTCTGGGACTGCAAGGAGGGGAGGTGGGTTTGGCAATAACTCAAGCAATGTCGCTGACTGGTTTTTTGCAATGGGGCGTCAGACAATCAGCTGAAGTGGCAAACCAGCTCATGTCCGTCGAAAGAGTATTGGAATATGAAACTCTACCCAAGGAGAAGCAGCCTGACAAACCCAAGAATCCTCCAAAGACGTGGCCAGATAAAGGAAAAATATCATTCGAGAATATGGGTCTGAAATATTTCGAAACAGGAGAGTTGGTGTTGAAGAATTTGAGCTTGACGATTCAACCCAACGAAAAGGTGTAGTGCTCATGTTGATTACTTGGGAGGGTTAAGATTGAGTTTTAAACGGTAGTGGAATAAGAAATGTGGTCTAACTATCCCTAGATTTGAGAAAATCACATCGAAATGAGGAAAAAAGTCCATGAAAGATTCGAATATCTTTTCTTGGACCGAAAGTGATTATTGTATCTTTAAAAAAAAAATTCTTCTCCAAAAAAATATTTGAGGGGTATTACTAGTTTCCGTTATTGGGTGAGAAAAATCTTGAAATTCTATTATCGTTCAGTTTCAGACAATATCAGCTTTTTGTGATAGCTTCGATTTGAAGTATTTCTCAAACTGAGGAATATCCGGAGGTGTTCAAATATGTTTTTTCCATCTTTCAGGTTGGTATTGTTGGAAGGACAGGCGCAGGAAAATCCTCCCTCATCGCAGCTCTGTTCAGACTCGCCCCAGTAGAAGGAGGCATAGTCATCGACGGTATCGATACCAAAGACTTGAAAATGGATGACCTGCGTTCAAAAATATCCATAATCCCTCAGGACCCCGTGTTATTCTCAGGTACTCTGAGGTACAACTTGGACCCGTTCGACCAATATCCAGACGACGTGCTCTACAAGGCGATAGAAGCCGTGGAGCTCAAAGATCCCGCCAATATTTTGAACAGATTGGAGAACAGAGTGATGGACAGGGGAGCTAACTACAGCGTGGGTCAGAGGCAGCTGATCTGTCTAGCCAGAGCTATCATAAAGAACAACAAGATTCTCATGTTGGATGAGGCTACCGCCAATGTCGATCCTCAGTAAGACATTCGTTTATTGATTATCACTCGTGGAGAAAAGTCAATATCCATTCTCTATAATGAAAGTGATGATAAAGTATTACGATACTCGAAACCTCTATAACCTTTTTGTATAAATGTGAAAGTTTGATGATAGTAAATCATCATCATACTCTGAATAATAGGTTCAATTTTTGGAACAGTTTCATTTTTCCGGGAAATCACAATACCTTTGGAATATCAAATCAATCCAGTATATTCATGCATTTTCAGAGTAAGCAGATAATTTCCACATGAATATTTTATTATCGTGAAAAATTCACTTTGTGTCAAAAAAGTTTTGAGATTTATACCTTGCTTCAATCACAGGAAAACAATTGCCGATCTGAATGAAAGTGGCCGATACTTGAACATCCATATTAAACCAATTATATGCATTTGCTTGTGAGATGTTCACATATTTGATTCAATTCAACCGCACAATAATCGATAAACTCTCTTTTTGGTAAATGAGCTTGAATTTTTTTTTTTGCTTTTGTATTCAAATGTATGATTTACGTCGGTCAACCGGGATGGATAATTGATATACGCGTGACAGAACACAAAAACAATTTCCAAAGTGGTAAAACAGATTCTACGTATGCATCTCACCTCATAACAGAGGAACATGAGTTCAACCACGAATTTGAAATGCTTCATCAATCTCTTGGAGAGTTTGGAAATCAATAATCGTGAACATTCATAGTACCTAATGAATGATCATACGGAGTTGAATAATTCGCCTCTGTTGAAAATTTTCTTTCTAGGAAATTATTCTGATAAGGATGAGGTAGCGTAAATGTATTGACCGTCGGATATAATTCGTTGTATGGATTCGGAATTTAATAGTGTTAGAATTAGTTTCATGTTCCTGTTTGGGAAAGCTATTTTATAGCGGAATACGTGTCGCGGTTTAGTGAACCCTAATATGTCCGAATCTTACAGGCAACTGTATATTATCAATTGCTAATCCTCCACGATCAATTTGGCATCAAAAATTTTTACTTTTTTCCGTTCACCACTCATTAACAATTATTTCACAGAGATTTCAGTTTTGTTGAAAAACTGTTTTCGATCGCACAATGATACAATGATCACCCAAATCAACTCGTACGAATTCATGAAAGTCGCAGAATTGAGGCATCAGTATTTCTTCAAGGTCATGTGGAATGAATCACTGAATTCAAAAATGCATGAATATACAGGTACCGAGAGTTTCATTCGAAATTCCAAAATTGATAAAAACTCCCGCGAGACCAAAAATTATAGAAAATAAATTTCGAGCCAACCAACCCTAATCGATAAATACCGGAAACAGTGTGTCCGAAATTCATCTCCACGATTAGGAATAGGTTTACATATTTGCAGACTTGCCATAACCAGCAATGAGTTGATATTTTCGAATTATACGCCAGAAAATAAATCCATCTCAATCCCATGAACGACAGTGCAGGATTTTCCACGAGAGAAATTCTCACATGTTTCTGTTGTGAAATAACAGATGTAATCGATTTTCAATGCTTGGGAAATCATCCAAGTCTTGGGCTCATTGGCCCCCCATTAGTGCAAGGTAGATCCCAACAAAGGTGCATAAAAACCCTAGTGCTTTTACTGATATGCTTTATTTTAGTCAATTTCTCTCGATCTGAGAAATCAAAGTGAGAATTCATATTTTTTGATGGTAGGTGATGATGGAAATTCGATTTTCCAAAGCTAAAATTCCATTAATTCCAATCGAGCGCCAGCTCAGGAGTGAATTTCAAAACCGATGGTCTCATTGGCTGAACTCTGGGGGCAAGCCTCTCACAGACAAGTTTGACACTTTGATTTGAATAATTTGGAATTTGAATGCGTTTGAAAGTTCTTATAGACTCAAAATTCAGATCTGTTCCATTTAGTTTTGTTCATTCCATTCCAAGTTGTACTCCTCACACTTCTATCGTTACTATTGCTATTGTTGAGTGAAATTTTCACCTATTGTTATATTTATAATGAAGCAATTTTCATATTTGAGGTGTTGATAGTACCGAAGCTAATAGACATCTACAAAATATATACACATCTACAAAATAAGTAGCTACCGCAGATAAATTATTTCTCTGTGTTATAAAATAAATTTCAAATATAGAAGACAGTTTCGAAAATCGCAGAATCAAAATTGATGTCTATTGATGATAATATCTCTTAATTCATGATTATCTTGAATTCATAGCAGAAAAACCAAAAACGATTCAATTTTAGGGTAGCCCCAAAGTAAACATTCGTAACAGGACTCGATGATTATCGGAGATTGTTTTGTTCTAAAATTGTTCGTTTTCGTTAACCAGCTGACGAACGTCAACCTTCAGAAGTCGAAACTTGTGCGAGTAATGGTTCAACGAGGCCTTACCTTTTAACGTGCGATTACCCAGCACGGTGGCCCGGCGAGGATTCGACACTTCATGTAAACATAACATGTACCTAACCTACAAACTGTCGTCGGGCGTGCAGATAATGGGACGGTCCTTTTTAACCGATTCATGAAGTGGAATCTCTCGAAGGGATTTCCTTAGTTGAAATTGTTCAATTTCAAGAATGCGAGTGATCGAGAATTTTCGCTTCCGATTCTTTAAGGTATAAGTCATCGCATCCGGGTTTCTGTGCATCTTGGTCCCAACCAACAACTAGAGAGTCATTCTTCAAAAAACTGAAGCAGATAAACCTTCATCACGCAATCTGCCCTATAGACGACATAGTAATGTCGTTTGATATCGAGTTTCAACTGGCATAATCGAATATATTAATTCTTTTATCAATAATATCTGCTTTTTTTGTCCCTCGTAAGCAATCATTGTGCCTTCGTACTGATATCATATATTGATTTTGATTTTTTTTCAGGACGGACGCTCTTATTCAAGAAACAATCCGCAAAAAATTCGCCCAATGTACAGTACTGACTGTAGCCCATAGACTGAATACTATCATGGATTCCGACAAGGTTCTAGTCATGGATGCCGGCACCATGATAGAGTTCGACCATCCACACCAACTCTTACAGAATAAGGATGGAGTGTTTTACAAAATGGTAGCTGAATCTGGTAGAAGTATGAGCGAGCAATTGAGAAAAATAGCTAGAGAGAGTTACCAACGTCTTTTTTCGGTTCCTGAATAAATCTTGAGTGAATATCTAAAACTACTAGATGCAATCTTCGGAGAACTTCAATATTGATTTTATATGATTCCCAGAACTGTTTTGATTAGACATAACTGTCGAAATATCACCTGAAAAAATGCCATGTACCGAATAAGTCAGTAGTATTGAACACACCAATTGTGTTTTGGATATTCTGGGGGCCGCTCGATAGTTACGACCATCCACTCCAAGAATGACCCAAAAAATAGTCCAAAATGAATATACCAATTTCATTTGAAAAAATTATGATTGAAAAATTACGGAAATTACGAACATTTCATATATAGATATAGAAGTTTGTTGGATTTGGTGCTTAAATTATTATTTACGTTTTGGGTCTTAATACTGTTGAGAAAAGTTGGTATAGTCTGTAGTCTATAAAGTCAATCCGAAAAGCTGATAAAAGACTAATGTACGAGTTTGATGAATTCCCTAGATAATACCATATACCTACAACCTCCCACAAATAAATAACACTGCCGATATTTTTTTATAACTATTTAGTTTTTATGCCAATCGAATTGATTTCGTATAGACTATCGTCTATACTTATGTCATATGTGATATCAGTATTTATTAATAAGAATGGTTCAAGCAGGTGAAAGAGTTGCGTAATTCTGAGGATGAATGAAATTCTCTCTACATATCAATTAGATAATTTTTATTATACATTACATTATTTTTATTAACATTATCGAACAATGCAGATTATATGTGGTTAGTATTCTCTTGACTAGACTGTACGGTGCCAACAATTATGGGTTACTTTTACATCGTGAGTTGGTTTTTGACGCTTCAGTCTTTTGTATTTTGTGAATGATTTTTACAGGGTTGAATGTATTTTATAGAATTGATAAAGTTATATTCAATGGAAGATAATTTTATAAGAATAAATGAATAATTTTCAAATTTGTTTCCTAATTTCTTTCCATTCCATTCAAATAATTGACCACCAATATCATAATGGCGGACTCATGTTAGCATCTTCTGGAGTAGAAAATTGATACTGCTCTTGATCTTTTTCTGAAGGTGCTAACCTTGTTAGCAAAACGCGTTTCGAGTGCAAAAATAGCAGTTTGGTGGTAGGGTTATTGATCTCTAAAAAAAGTTTTACACTTAAGGTTCCAATCTCAATTTTCAATCGACTCGGGATTTTCATAACGAGGGACATGGCAAAACTGGAAATGCCTCCCGTACCTGCAGCCTATCTATTTGAAAGTTGTGAATCTTTTAGCTGGGAGAAGCGTTCTCTGAAATCGTTGAAAACTTGAATTGAAAATCTTGTATTTGTTAAAAAACACTTTTTCCCCTTGAAGATATCTAATTTAACATTTCCGTTTGTACTGTTTCAGCAATAATCATTTCTGATAATATTTTTCAGTATATGACAACAAATAATACCTGGGCGATATTAAAAATTTATATAAAAGAAACAGTTGACTGCATGCTGGAAGAATAAAATTTTCATTGTTTTCTTGACTCAGCAATACCGGTTATATCCTTCATCAACACGTCTTTAAACCTGAAGCCGACGTGTTGGCTGCGTTGTGTGGATGATGTCTTTGCTATCTGGCCTCATGATCCAAATAAAAATTCACTTTACCAAAAACCCACGCACACCAACAGATATCTCAATGTCAACTCCCACCATCATCCAGCCCAGGTGATCTTCGTACTGAACTCTCTTATAACTAGATCCATCAAACTCATAGATGACCACAATAGACCCAGAAAAAGCTCACATCCGCCCTTCTTCGAAACGATTATTCCTATCCCCAGATCCAGAGAAACATTCAACGCCAACGAACCATCTTCTCGCATCTCAAACCACCGTAAGACCCGGCTGAACGCTCGAAAGCTTTCCTTCCTTTCATTCGGGAAGTCACTGATAAAGTGAGCCGAATTCTGACAAAACACGACATCAAGACAGTTTTCACAGCAAACAATCAAAAATCTTCCTGCTCTCACCGAAATATATAATACCCAACAAATAAGACGTAATATATGAAATTCCTTGTCACGACTGCCCGAGAACATAAATAGGAAAGACGAACCGACGAGTATCGAACAGGTCGTACGAGCACGAACTAGCAGTACCTAATTCGGACAAGACCTCGACTCTCTGCAAAAATCACCACGAAACCGGGCACAAAATCAATTTCAACAACACGAAGACCATTGCCACAGCAAAAACACTCCACTCCAGAATAATACACGAAGCAATAGAAATTGAAAAACGTCCGCATTGCTTCAACAACCGAGACGACTCGCAAAGGCTTCCCAATTTCTGTAAACCTTCACTATCCCATCGAACGAATTCCTTAGTTGATACTTTCCGAACCAGACCTACATGGGGTCCGACCGCTGTTTCAACAACGTAGCCATAAATACCATCCTCTTATCCACAAAACGGGATAGTTCAGTTGGGTACATGAGAATCAAGCCTTGACCACTGAAATAGTTTTTAACTGCGTCAATCAAGGTTGAACAAAAAAGCTGTTTTTCTTCGTTCAGACCGGTGTGTTTAGAGCTACTGATGTAATGGGAGGTGTGCAATATGCAGAACTGATCCGTAACATATGATCTCAAAAGCACACTACAACCAACGCACTTCACTGAAAAAGGTTCAATTCAAGGTTAATGCCTTGAAAAGTGCCAACATCCCTCGGCTAGCGGTTGGTGCTTGCGACACGAGGTCATGTGAGTGTCGAAATGCAGGCGCGGCAAAGGGAAATGCGTTAATTTTGAAAATTTTTGAATTGAGTGAAGTGCGACATTGTTTTGAATATTTTCTTTCCCTATCTAAATGCTCTTTCCTATGCTTCTTCCTCCCTCGAATGTACCAAGAGACCTCACAAATAATAGAAGAGACTGGCCCTCACCTGCAGTGGACGAGCGCGAGATAGTCGCCATCTTGAATTTCGTACTTCTGGTTGCGGAAATTTTTTCCAAGAGTTCGGTGCTCAATAATGTGTTACTGCAACTCAAAATAGATAAAAATTAGGCATTTGGAGAAGAATTATGAAAACTTACATTTTCCCGCCATATTGTATTTGTTTATTCCGGTACACTCCTTATGACCTTCTTCCTATTTGTTGATTCCCCAATGACCACATACTTCAATATCGCACAAACAAACCAATATGAAACCAGCGCCAATCTAGCAAATGGCTTCCATCTTGGCACTCATTTGGAATATCTCAATTCCGGTCAGAATAGTTTGGTAACAGGCAGATTCGGATTCAGCGGGGTCGTTTCATGAGGAAAACGCTTGTTGTCCACTTGTTTAGAAAAAAAACTGCTTGCATGTACAATATTAAAAAATAGCTCGGACGGACCTTTAACAATTTCATTTGTTATACTCATGAATCTACGTCTAAATAACAGATTCACTATCGATATCCTCTTCTAACGATAAGTTCGAATAAGTCTCATTCACCTATACAGTGGGTTCATGGGTTACCACTTAATAGAAAATAAGAAGGAGAAAAAAACGAATAATATAGTGGTTATTTGAATGGAAAGACCAATTCAACATTTGCAAATTTCCTTCCGACAGAACTGAACTGGGTTCAATCATGGACTATGAAGTGTTATTGCATTTGGAGTAGGAAGGTTTGAAACTCAATCTAGAATTAATAGAGTTGAGAAGTTGGGACATTCGCTAAATGTCAAAATGGAATGGGTAATTGAGATCCGTTTGGTAGGTGAACCCACAGAATTCTGTGAAACATTTTTCTTCCAGGTCTTTTGATGGTAATCAGGAGGTTTGAAAAATTAAAAAAGTTCGCAAAGGTGGTTCAGCATTTACTGATTCAGACAAACGTCTAGTGATTGAACTTCTATACCGTGGAGAGTGAAAGAATGATGATTTTGCGACATAGGAGGGGTGCTAATCATAACTGAATTCTCCTTGTTTTTTCTTTTGCAGACACTAGTATAATAATACCGAAATTTGTTGGTCTTCAATTGAATTACAATATCTCTCGATTCAATGAAGAAATGAGAAACAACCAAGTATTAACAAAATTCGAGTGGAAGAGCACATTTCCATTCAGCACTTTTTGCATTTACCGCTATCACGTCTACCATTCATTATTTCACTACTGAAGTAACAAGCAGTATTGATTGCGATAAGGTTACATTATTTATATCGCTGTAAGGTAGCTATTCGTTTCAGAGAGTTCAATTTTGGTTTTTTCCTTCAAACATGGATAACACGAAACAAAACATCAATCCTAACCCGGGGGAGTCCTCGGGAATCATTTCCACTTTATTTTATGGGTAAGTGAATGATATTGGAGTTCATTCCTTGACTTTGGCGTCAAATTGAGTTATGTTTGAATGACTCCAAATTAAACTGACTACTGTTGAGTTCGAATATTTCGTCGATCGCAGCAACTTTCCATTCTACTCAGAAAACTGAAGTTAAAATGATTTACTATGAAAAACCTTGTTCGAGGCAAATTCATACAGTGTACCCGTGAAAAATATTCGTTCCCACTTGATCTTTTCATTCTCTGCATGTCCTATCTGATGGTTGTACATTCATAATTTCTTCAAATCAAAACTAACTTGTATGAATCTCTGACAGAAATACGTGCTGCTCTCTAGAGCTTATGGACTAATGTGCACAATCAATTGTGCATTTCAATACTGAATAAAAAAAGATGTGGGCTCAGATGATATTCTTATTGAACATTGTTTCATGTTCATTTTATAAATTCAGTTTTGGGTTCCTGGAGTGTGTGCATAATATCCGAATCTTGATCCTATGTTATCTCTGTCTTCGATATTTTTCATTACTACTGTTGTATCATGGGCGACAAAAGAACTATTGATATTGCACCATTTCTAACGAATGGAGAAATGTGGATGACCTTACGTATCAATTGAATTGAACCGGCCGATACTTGATGAAAATCCATAGTAACAAAAATATCACAGTTTGCTGTACGATTCACATTTACATTCACAGAACCACGACACGTATTCTAGCTTCCTAGCTATTGTATAGCAAAACACATGGCGCGGTTTTGGTATCCCATTATCAGTGAGAATCGTACAGAAAACTATGATTTTATTGTATCAGGAATGAACGTTTGAAGAATGGGTCTCGACCACTATCACATATACGCTATTATGTAGGTATACCTACTGTGAAAAATGTAATGTCCATTTCAAAATAAAATAGCTTTCGTCATTTGCAATAATTGAGGAATATCGAACATATTTATAGTTTCATTTTTCAATAATTATAACAGTTGAGTCACGAGTGGTATTGGTTCGGACCTCTGTTGTCTATATAATGACTAAATTAATCGAAGGAACATGAACCGAAATAATGAATTGCTATTAACAGAATACAAAAAAACGGGACAACAATCTAATATCCAAGATGCATATAACCCTGGTGCGTCGACAGATATGCTTTTGTTTAGTCAAATCCTCTCAATCTGAGAAACCGAAGCCAGAGCTTATATTTTTTGACGGTAGGTAGTGACACAGGTAGTGATACAAATGCGATTTTCTTTGGCTACATTTCCAACCAGGCGGCAGCTTACGAGTGAATGTCGATACCGACGGTCTTATTGGCTGAATCCTCACGGGATTTTTCGTCACCAATAGAATCATCAGTATACAAAATATGTAAGGCCAAGTTTGTCTAATGGAAACCTATCAATTTTTTTGAAAAGTTTGACACTTCGATTTGAATTTAAAAAACCAGTTCATATTGTGAAACTTTTTCATTTCAATAGATTACTAGAATGTCAGGATCGAGCCACAAGAAGTATAGATATTCGAGGTGAATTCTCCATCCAGAGAGATCTATACAAAATTCAATAATGAAACGTCAGGAGCTTCACTGAAACTTCCGAATCCGAACGTTCAGATTTCTCGTCACATCCTAGATATATACTCGCTATGATTTTGATAGAATAGGTATACCTTGAACAACTCAAATCGATTTGAAATGATATACATCATTTGAGGAGTGCACGATTCAATTCACTAATCCCCTGTACGAAACTCATAATAAATCGCTCGCATAACATTACTTACCTATCTTCGGATCCTCAGATATCCACTATACTTCCCAGTTTCACTCACAACCATTGATTAGGAACATTTAAAATCACATTCACAGAGATTTTAATTCATATTTCATCAACTTGAAAGCGAAAGGAAAAAGCATCAAGTTATGATTTATGACATAACCTATAAATTTGATTTAATCGAAAGGCGGGACCGTCGGACCGTTGACGTTCACGGCATCACAGATTAAAATTTCAGTGGATCAGGGTAGGCTTCGAAACCAGATTCGTGAGGTGCGCCTCTGGTGACAAACTCTCGAAGGGATTTCTTCAGTTATATTTCTTCAAAATCAAGAATGCCAGATATCGAGAGTTTATGACTACGATTTTTCAGGTATAAGTCAACGCACCAGGGTTATATGCATCTTGCTAATATCTAAGCTGTAAGGCACTCGATTTTAAACAAGAAAATTGAAACTGATTCTGGTCAATGAAAAATAATCAACTGATCAAAAATAGTATCACAACAAAAACAAAATATTGAATATCAATAGTAAAATAAGAAAAAATATTAACTTAGGGATAAGGGAACAATATGAAAAAAATTCAAAACTTATTTGTAAAACTTCAATTTCAGGTATACATGGGACATATTCAAAAAGGGCTACAAACATGATTTAGATGCTGAAGACTTGTACAATCCCCTACAAAGTGATAGAAGTGCGCTGTTAGGAGACAGACTGGAAAGGTGATTCAAATTTTATTCTCGAATTCTATTATTGATATATATCCTTACTATAAACATGTAATGTTTCTTGGAGTCGTGAAGTTGATTGATTGATATTGGATACGAACTGAATTCCGTCCAATGATTAGAGTAGATGTGATAAAGCAAATGTTTGTGAATGAAATGAAAGACGTTTCTACTCTTTCAGTAATTGGAAAAAGGAAATAGCTGCAGCGAAGAAGAACGGTAAAAAACCTAGCCTCCACAGAGCATTATTCGCTACATTCTGGCAGATTTATTCTTTCGCTGCTATTCTTCAGTTCTTCAACGATATTGTATTCAGGTTTACGCAACCGATGTTGTTGGGACGACTTTTGGATTATTTCAAACCAAATTCTGTAATGGCTAAGGAGCATGCTTTTTTCTACGCAGGCGGAATGGTGCTATTGAATACATTGAATGTATTTTTAGCGAATCAGATGATGCTGACTCTAGCTCACGCTGGCATGAAAGTTAAGATAGCAGTTTGTTCTCTGATATACAGAAAGGTCAGTCAATATTTATTCACAGGATGCCTGATGGAATTAGTTTGTATAACTATGTCGAGAAAACATTTGAATATATATTAATTTCACTCAAGAGTCATAGAACACAGAGTGTATGTTTCAGAATTCAACGTACCGAGTAATTCATAGAAAACAGAATAAATATCTGTTTTGGGACTGTTAAGACCAGATATTACAGGGCGTTTTCAAATATACATTTTGTGTTGTGTTGTCTTTTTCAGTGAGATCAATACTCAACAGTTTCCTTGACATAGTGATATAAACTAATTCCATTATTTTTTACATCAAAATTATATTAATTTTTGAATATATATATATATATATATATATATATATATATATATATATATATATATATATATATACATGTAAGTAGTATTTGATTTGACTATATTGATCAGGATAAAGGTATCTTTTATATTTGGGTGTTGTAGTCAATTGGAGGGCTTCAGTAAATGAAAACTATTTTCTGATTATTCGAGCTTTCGGAAAATTCATTTCCTTTTTCAAGAATATCTACAAAGTAAATGGGTTTAAAAGTGATACAATATATGGTAGTAGAACTCACCAGAGTAAGATTATAAAATAAACTGGCAAAGTAAAATAATACATAAGAACATTGTAAAAAGTTGTGAAATTGTCAGTAAAATTTTGACATTTGTCAGACTACTTGTTAAAGATATAAAATGAATATTCATTCGGACATGTACAGTGTGTAAAGTACAGTTGAGTTGTGAATAATATCGACTGAATTAGGTCTTCAAAACACAAATCATTGATCAAAAGTTAAAATGTAATTGTAAATTTTGCTTAAATTTTGAATCTCTGATTTTTTATTCAAATTGTTTGGACATTTACTTATGTGTACCATTTCGAGAAATAATCTCTTAATTTTGTTTTGTTCAACAGTTAAAATTTTTGTATTTTCATAATCCATTATGTGATCTTTTGAAATAACATGGTCTGCTAGTCCACAAGAAGATTTGTTTAGCCTGCAGTCACTTTTATGTGAAGTGATTCTTCCAGAAAGGTTTCGAGATGTTTCGCCAATATAAACTGAATCGCAAGAAGTGCACGGAATACTATAAATAACATGAGATTTTTCTTTGGAACTGAGAGGAGTTTTAATTCTTGAATAGAGTGAAGAAATTGTTTTTTGGCATTTTGTAGAAATTTTGATATATCTGATATCTCGAAAAATATTCGTTAGTTTGGGTGTTAAATTGGGAATATATTGTATGGAATAGTAATGTAAGGATTCAATATGATTATTCGGTAAGGACAAGTTCTTAAATGGGGAAATGATGATATCGGATGAGATGGAATTATTTGAATTTGGATGCTGTCTTGAATTAAAGCCACGTAGTGGTATATTGAATAAATATTTATTCAAAAGTTTTGGTGGATATGAATTTTCCTGTAGAATATCTTTAAGGTATTTTAGATCATTTAACACAAAGTCAGGATGGGATAATTTTGTTATTCTTTCTTTTAGTGCTAAAATGAGGTTGGTTTTCATTCTAGACGGATGATGGGAAAAGAAGCTAATAAATCTATTACTATATATGGGTTTTCTGTACAATCTGTCTTGAGTACATTATCCACACATCTGATAACTTTCATATCAAGAAAGGGTAGAGATTCATTCATTTCTTCCTCGCAAGTAAATTGAAGATGTGGATTGTAACAATTGAATGAATCGAGAGTGTTTTTGATATGACATTTTTTGATATGAAAAGATACATTTATATATATATATATATATATATATATATATATATATATATATATATATATATACATATATATGTTAGCATGAAGATTCTCACGGACGAAGTATGATGCGTTGTTTTTTCGGGTTTCATTCCGTGTTCTGTGGTTTTGATCCTCTGAAAGATAATTCTCACAACGTTTCGGCAAAGTCTCATTTGCCATCTTCTAGGTGATGTCTTGAGTTTCGATCTCCGAACTCGACTCGAGATCGAAACTCAATCATCACCTAGAAGATGGCAAATGAGACTTTGCCGAAACGTTGTGAGAATTATCTTTCAGAGGATCAAAACCACAGAACACGGAATGAAACCCGAAAAAACAACGCTGGTTGGTTGAAACTTTCATATATATATATATATATATATATATATATATATATATATATATATATATATATATATATATATATATATATATATATATATATGTATATATATGTTGTTGTTGAGTTCGGGTTGAACCGCGTCTGGAGTTTTGTTCTCGACGTTTCGGCTCCGATTTTGGAGCCATTTTCAAGAGGTGAATGTGTCTTCACGCTGAGGTCTCAATCTGCCTACTCCTCAGGTGTTGTCACAGGGGGCAAGGGTTTGTGACTTGACGCCGGGGCCTCAATCTGCCTACTCCCCAGGTCTCGTCACGAGTTCTTTCTAAGGTCTCAATCTGCCTACTCCTTAGATCGAACTGAGGTATCGAGGGATGTTGGGTAGGATTTATAGCAGCGGGTGCTACTAAAGGACCGTCGGATGTCTTGGTGGGGACTGGGCATCTGGAAATTAGGGGGTTTCCATGCAGTTGGAAGTCTCTGGCCGTCGTCACGTGTATTTAAGCAGGAAGGTCGCTTCTCGATTTCGATGGCCTCGCGAATTATACGAGCTTGTAGTGTTTTTGCTGTGGCGATGGTCTAAGTGTTCGCAAAGTCTATATTGTGTCCTGTCTCTTGATGATGTTTGGACAGAGCTGAAGATGGGTCTGATTTTCGGACAGCAAGTTGATGTTCGTATACTTGACACACGTCTGTTGGTCTGGCCTACATATGTTCTATGGCAATCAGAACATGGTATTTCATATATACCCTGTGATTCGTTGACAATTTTGTCCTTGGGGGAATGGAGGAATGTGGAGATTTTGTTGCTGGCTGTAAATATCGTTTTTCCCAAGTAGCACATCATATTGGCTGAACCCCGAGTTCAGATTGGTCCAATATAGAAACATCGTAAGTGAAAAATTGATGTTGAACTAATATTAATCAATATAGAGAAAACGATATCTCATTATGAATATTGGCTCGATATTAAAAATAAATTTCAACTGCATTTTGTAAGGTTCAATATTGATAATATATGGGTTTGATAACTTATTACCAATATCTGAATTACCATATCAGGTGATAATGAATAATATCAGTTCAACAACATAGATATTTCAATATTGTCTGCATATTTTGTATATACTCGATTTTCAACATCGAAATCTAATGTATATTCGACATTGTTTAGGAGCGTAGATTGAAATATTGTATTATCACATTAGGTGGCATATCGGCATGATAATGCAATGAAGATATGCGAATTCTGATATTGCTTGAATATTGTTCCAACAGTAAAATGAAAATATTCAAATAGTCATTTCAGAATCACAGCCTGAAAAGGGGTATCAGGATTTTGAAAGTGATCGCTTGATGTATTCAAACATATATCAATATCGGTAACGCAATATTCATTACGAGTTATTCCTAACAAAATTTGGAAAAATTGAAATATGGTCATTTGGTGGATTTCAATACCAGAAAATTACGTCCAGAACATTTGGCACAGCAAGTTTGATATTCCAAATCGCCATCACATAAGACAGTGATTCTTCAGTGTTTTCTCGAATATATTTCATTGTTACTTGAGTTCTTAACATTTTAATGTTGTCTCGAACATAACTAACTTGAAGTCACCACATCTATACCACCCAAATCCTTCTTAAAAACAAGTCTCTCCGTGCCGTAATAATTCCCAACGAGACTGCCCAAAAACTAGGTGCCATTTTATTACTCTAGAGACCGTGTAAAAAGTATGGGGAACGACGTAACTAAGACTTTTGGACCACTGCCGTCAATTTCTGGTGGCCCGATTTTCCGCCATAATTAAATGAACATTGCATCTGGAAACGTCATTTTGTATAAAATTATTACTGACGGCATACTGTTTATAGTAACAGTAGTAGTTAAAAATTAAATTTAAACTTATTGACGTCAAAAAAAAATGGCACCGGAAGTCAGGAAAAATTTTGAAAATTTGAAAGTTGAGTATCCATTTTAGTATCAAATCATTATTGACGGCAATAGCATAATTTATTATACTTTGTGATGTTATTTCGTGTTTTATTAATGCCGTCAAAATTTACTGGCACCGGGGTTGAAAAAAAGGGTGGTCACCCCAACCTCGGGCACCCTGGGTGCAGAATTTTTGCATAGTGTTTGGCACTTACAAAAAAATTATATTTCACATCAAAATCAATAAAAAAACGATTTAAAGTTGGTGCCGTCAAAAAAAAAAAGGAAACGAAGTCAGAAAAATTGTTTATTTACGTCTAGTAGAGGTACTATTTTTGTATCAAATTATTATTGACGGCAGTTGTAAAATTTATTTTATTTTATCATGTTATTTGATTTTTCATCATCGCCGTCAAAATTTGGTGGCCCGGGGGTTGAGAAAAGGGGGTGGACGGCCGCCTTTGATGCTTGCAGCCTAAAATATTAAACTAAAAATTCGGAAAAAACGAAAAAGTCAGGAAGACGGCCTTTTTCTAAGTAAATTGGTTAAAGAAATTGCGTGGATTAAGAATCTAGGAATCTGAACACCTACCGAGGGGTGCTATTATTTATAAATAAACTAATTCTAACAGAAAAAATTTTTTTTATAATTTTTTTTTTCATTTTTAATCTGCAGACTTTCACAAGTTTATTCTTCCAATTTAATCTCTTCTGAGAATGCCATCAATCCAGCATTAATAAATGCTTTTGTTTACAAATAGCCTGACGTCAAAGATACTCGAACTTTGTCTTCTAAAAGTGAAAAGTGTACTGCGGCCACTCGGACAGCTGCCTTCTCCATTCTACTCCTCTCTCTCTCTCTCTCTTTTCATCATTCCCCCTTTTATTTGAGACCCTAGCACTCTCAACATCTTTTTCAAATCTCTAAATGGAGAGAAGAATTTTTTTTTTCAGCACCTACAAAACTTTTTCTACACATAAATCCATTTATAGGTTTCTTTTTTTTTTCAAAAACATCAAAATTTTTTGTTTTTTTTAACGATACTGTTGATTATTGAAAAATAGTTTAATTTCTGTCCTAAACATGTGGTTTCTGTTTTTTATAACTTTTCTTTTAAATATTTCAAGTGCCATAAAAATATTTTTGACGGCGTATCACGTCTTGTACGCTATAAACTTTTTTTAATTTTAATAGCCGTCGGTGCCATTAAAAATTGACGGCACAATAATTTATAATATTGTATTCTCGAATAGTTTAATAATATTAAAAAAAAATTTGTAATGAAATAATACTAAAACCCTATTCAACGTAGGGGGTTACCACCCCCTTTTTTCAACCCCGGTGCCAGTAAATTTTGACGGCATTAATAAAACACGAAATAACATCACAAAGTATAATAAATTATGCTATTGCCGTCAATAATGATTTGATACTAAAATGGATACTCAACTTTCAAATTTTCAAAATTTTTCCTGACTTCCGGTGCCATTTTTTTTTGACGGCAATAAGTTTAAATTTGATTTTTAACTACTACTGTTAATATAAACAGTATGCCGTCAGTAATAATTTTATACAAAATGACGTTTCCAGATGCAATGTTTATTTAATTATGGCGGAAAATCGGGCCACCAGAAATTGACGGCACTGGTCCAAAAGTCTTAGTTACGTCGTTCCCCATACTTTTTACATGGTCTCTAGAGTAATAAAATGGCACCTAGTTTTTGGGCCGTCTCGTTGGGAACTATAAAGTGTATAGTGGTCGACAAAAATATTTCTCTTCTGAAGGTCGTGAGTTCAAGCCCCGCAGCAGCCAGAGTTTTTTTCAGGTTAGTTTCGGTAAGTTGATGTAGATGAGTGGAATTTTCAAGTTGACCATTCGATAAAAAAGATATGTATGATCTCGAATATTATAAAAAATAAATAATTAGTGACATCAATCGAATGTTCATTTTTCGTCGATATATCATTAACAATATTGTACCAATATAGTTGAAATGATATATCCTTACATTGCTTCCGAATGTTGATCTAATATCGCCGAATGTTCACATTTTTTTTGTGGCCAATATGATATCTACAATATGAGGTTAATATTCCCGTAATATTGAACCAATATTGGTCTGATATGTTTGTGCTACTTGGGTTATGTCCTGTTTTTTGAGAATTCGGCTGATTTTGTCAGTAACACCTTTAATGTAGGGAAGAAAAGCTTTGTGGGGAACGTTGTTGTCTGTTGGGTCTCTGGGAATGGAATAAGAAGTTTGATGGCGGCGGATGGATCTGTCAATTTGATGGTCTGTGAATCCATTTTGAAGAAGGGCTGATTTGTGTTGGGCTAGTTCCTGTGGTTTGTTTTGGAGGTCTGTGAGGTTGATGGATCTGTGGATGAGGGAATTCACAACGGAATTGGTTTGTGCTGGATGATGGTGGGAGTTTGCGTTAAGGTTTATATATATATATATATATATATATATATATATATATATATATATATATATATATATATATATATATATATATATATATATATATATATATATATATATATAAAGGGCTTTTCATGATGAGCGTTTATTAGCCGTTTCTGGCAAACTTTTCAACGGATCAACGTGAAAATTTCCCAGTATGCATAAATCAATATGACCAACACGCCCAAAATATTTAAGACGATGCGGCGTTGTCGCTTCTACTATAAAGTAGCGGCTTCTTTGATTTTTCAAATGGAACACCCCGTATATAATATCATATTATGATTCACTATCACTTTGTCAACAAATTCATATACTATTTCCCTATACCTATCTATTAGCGTTTAGAAGATATAAATTAATTTCGATATTTTCTTTACCCAACATGAACTTTTATAAATGCTGATAATCTTGAACCCTCTTGCACTAAAACGATCAAATTCGAAATGGAGTGGAGTGCCTTATACAGGGTCTTCAAAAATGCAGATACTTTGCTCTCGTCTAATTAACGCTCATCATGAAAAGCCCCGTATATCAGAACGATATTGTGAATAATATATCGACAGGAAAAGTAACATTTGAATCGATTAGATTATTCATTTCGTCAATTTAGTTTCCCCCTCCACTCACATGTACTGACCGAACGAACACTCACCTAAGATACCTATTGACAAGAACTAGATAATATTTAGGTTATAGAGAAAATCTATTTGGGAAAGTACTGTTTTATATGGAGGTATATAAATCTCACTTAACGAAAAGTTCTTGACGTGATTTTCTGGCATCAATTGAATTTTCATGTTTCAGTTTATATTTTCCATATTTTCTGGTAATATTTCGTGATCGATAAATGTTATCGGTGCTGAAATTACAATACCACTCATAAGTTATAAGAACACGATATTCCTATTTTAGTATGCATACAATATTCAAGCGATATCAGATTTGACATAATACCTATTTTGCAGTATTATGCCAGTATGATAGCAAAATTGATAATTAAATATTGTAATCTACTCTCACATACGATAATGGACACATCGAATTTTCAATGAGAACTTAAAATTGAGTTGAAAGAAGAAATTTTTGTCACGTCAGAACCAATTGAAATATTTTTGAATGCTGCAGAATATTTTTTACTACTATTTGAATTGAACTGGCCGATATTCGATGAGAATCCATATTCAACATAAAAATATGAACCTGTTTTATGTACGATTTTCACTCATGATGGGTTTACGAAATCGTAGTGGTTTCGTGTGAACCCATTGTATATGAAAATCGAACGGGAAACTATAATACATTTTTTGTTGAATACATTTGGTAGGTGGTCCGATATTAAATGAATGTAGAACACGTTTCTGCAAGGGGGTGAATTCTCTGCGTGTATTCACTATTATTTTTTATCTACACCCGTACTCTAATAATACAAATCATCTTTCGAACAATCTTTTCAGGCCAGTCTCAAATTACCTACACAGTAGGTTTCGGCTGACACCTGTCAGAAAACAACTACTCCCCTGGCTAATACCACGAAGGGCATTGAATTATATCTGACCAGGTGCCAGTGCAGGTTTCTTCACAGAAGTAAATCCTGCATTTGCTTTCGTCGATACAAATGAAGGAATTGATTTTCAATTATAGGGACGGACACACTTGCAGACCGGTTTCGGGCTATTTGGCCACTCGTCAGTGCAAGGCAGTGCCATCTTCAACATAAAGTCGATGATTTCCCATAATCAAAAATCAAACTCCTTCACGAGTATCAAGCCCCGGCCAAAGCTGATGCGAACAACGAAGTTAGTACGCCATCTACCAATGGACGAGATATTCCAAAAGCAAACCGAATTCGCCCATTCCTCCTGCGAGGAAAATGTAAAAACACTCGACATAGTCAGTGGGCATACTTGAAGACTGGCGTTAAATCAAATCATCTTTCGAACAATCTGTTCAGGCCAGTCTCAAATTACCTACACAGTAGGTTTCGGCTGGCACCTGTCAGAAAACAACTACACTCCTGGCGAGGAAAACGAGGAATGTTGATGATGGCACTGCCTTGCACTGACGAGTGGCCAAATAGCCCGAAACCGGTCTGCAAGTGTGTCCGTCCCTATAATTGAAGATCAATTCCTTCATTTGTATCGACGAAAGCAAATGCAGGATTTACTTCTGTGAAGAAACCTGCACTGGCACCTGGTCAGATATAATTCAATGCCCTTCGTGGTATTAGCCAGGGGAGTAGTTGTTTTCTGACAGGTGCCAGCCGAAACCTACTGTGTAGGTAATTTGAGACTGGCCTGAATAGATTGTTCGAAAGATGATTTGATTTGACGCCAGTCTTCAAGTATGCCCACTGACTATGTCGAGTGTCTCTAATAATACACTTATATGCCCACAACCCGTTTTATAATGAAATCCATTGCGATACAGATTTTCATCACGATACATATTCTCAACCAATAGAAACCCATCATTTTTCAATCGAGCATGATGTGCAAGCTTCGCATTTTGACGTTTGTCAAGTCAAAATCAGTAGGTATTGAATTTTTGAAGAATTTAGTCAATTTTCGATAATCGTATGAAAATGTCTTATAGCAGTGATATAGAAGAATTACCAGCGACCCTCCACAGATGTCAGAGACAAGAAAAAAAAACAATCGAAAGGATTATATTTTTCATTTGACAAATGCAACACATGTTTTTATTTTCAATCAAAATTATATGAGCTCTCATGTCCGAGTTGTCAATGGCGCCGGTAGTGAATGGTTACGTCCGGTTCAATTCCTGACCTCGGCAGATTTTTTTTTTCATTTTTTCTTTTTATTTCTCATTGTTGTATTTTCCGTAGTTATACCGGTAATTATAATTTTGTAGAATTTTTCAAAGAAATACGATTGACTATCTACTATTATTGTGTTCAATATAAATACCTAATAATACAATATTTTCAGTTCTTCATTATTTATCGGGTGTAGATAAAATAGCGTATGCAACACTCATGTAATGGTTATTACACGATCGTTGCATAATATACTGTTATAGGTGCTAACCGCAGTTTTTTTCAGTCGCTGATACTCAGCAAGACGGCGCTGGAGAAAACCACAGTAGGAAAAATAGTTAATCTTCTCTCCAATGATGTTACCAGATTTGATAATGCTACATTGCTCATTAACTCCATCTGGTGCTCTCCATTGGCCGGACTGATAGTGATGGGGCTAATATATAAGGACTCGGGAAACGCTGGACTTTTGGGGGTTGTGGCCATTTTCATTATCATTTCTATTCAAAGTGAGTAATAGCATGTACTCATTCTATGCAAACACCACAATCTGAATTGATGATAATACTCACCAAATAAATACATACATTTTCGCTTTTCCGATAGCATTCAAAATCTTTCAGTGAGAAAAAAAGTGTCAACAAAGCAAGAGTACAGAATTCTTCATAAAATAATTCCTGGACGCTCTCTTAGTGAAGACTATTCTTTACACTCCTTGAATTCTATCGGAATACTCGTGGTATATCAGTTGAGAATATTATACTGGAAATATTTATGGAGTATTCAGAATATCCTTTGTATGAGTTATAATACACATAGCACCTAAGATTTTGAGAGGATAAGGCGTCCAGCTTCGAGAGAGCCACACACATTCTCGACACGTATCTCTTTTGCTGGAGTTGGTTATGGTGGGCCCTTTGAGATAGAATCATCGAGAATATCTACAAACAGATCAACTAGTCTGACAGAACAGTCCGAGTGAAGCCTGCAGATTTCGTAAACTAGATCCTGATACTTTGTCCGTTTTCCCTCTCCTTTTGAATTATGTGGACACACCGTTCGGCATGCTGTGATAAACTTCTCAACGGACATAATGAGTCATTGTCCTTGATGTTCTTGAAAAGGACTTCTTGCATCGGCTTGTATATTCAGTTGCAGCATTTCTGGATTTTCTGCAGCTTTGACGCGAACCTTTTTCTAAGCGGGTTCCAACTCGATGACAGACCCCTTATTATCGAGATATAACTTTGGAGTAGACGATTTGGAATGCTTGAAAAAAGACGGAAAGCCTTGTACCTCCGGTTTCCGGTGGTGCAGCATTTATATCCTCGGTTTTTTATGGGCCCAATGGACAAAGGAATAAGTGAGTTGCAGAAAAGGAGAGGGCAAGAAAAATTTCACTCAGAAATACCTCTTCTCATTATTCCTGGCTCCATTAAACCTTTGCTTTAACCTGATATCATAGTGAAGCGAGATCTTCAGGTCATCACTTGTTTGATGCATCCCAATATTTGATCGGGTACCGCACGGCACTCGAGCAATAATTACAACAATTCATATGATATTTTATCAAATGTCTTGCGATCGTCGATCCAGACCGTATAGTAGAAGAGCCCACGATGCTAATTCGGAATTCACTCGAGCGTCATAGAGACCTATTGGGTTGCGGAGCTTAGATGATAAAAGGAAAAGAATGTTATATATTACATACCTTTTCGGAGTTTGTACCGTTATCGGTCCAGATTTCCTTCGGTTGTCCTCTTCTACAAATGAAACGTCTTATTGCCATGATCATGAAACTAGTGTCCAAAGATGCAGCTAACTCCATATGAACTGCTCTGATGGATAGACAGGTGAATAGTACCCCATACATCTTTTCTTTCCTCCGCCCTATCGAAACAGTCATGGGTCCAAAAAAATCAATTCCTGTATAGGTGAAAGGAAACACATGAGACTCTAATCTTGCGGGTGGTAGTAAACCCATTTCAGGAACTGCTGGCTGACACTTCCGTTTTATACACTGAAGACATGCTCTGAACCTCTTCTTAACTGCTGACCGGATGTGAAGGATCCAAAATTTTAATCTTAGATTGTTGATAACAGTTTCAACACATATATGCCCAGCTTTCTGATGATAATGATCTATCAATAAGGTTGTGTATGCATGATTGGGGTCCAACACGATCGGAAACCTGGTATCATAGTGGAAATCGAATTGTGATGACTCTGGGAATCTTCCATTCACTCGAATTATTCCATCACGATCCAGAAAAACGGAAAGCCTATGCAGACAGCTGGATTTGGATAGTATGTCTCCTTTGCGAAGGATGTTCACTTCCTCAAAACATTCTTCTTGACTATACTGGATCCACAACTTAGCTGCTTCTTCCAGCATTTCAACTGCCAGTACCAGATTTTCTGGTCTCCCAAGTTTCGGTATTTTGCAAATATTCTTAAAATGCAATACCCATGCCGTCGATCGGATCAACCTTGACCAACTAGAGAATCTGCTTATATCAGGCAATGCGAAAATTCTCATGGGACTATCAACAACAGCCAAAACCTGCTCTATATTGTCAGTGCAACAATGTGGTTCTTTCGGCCAATATTCTTCCGGAAGTTTCAGAAACTCAGGGCCGTTCAGCCATAGGCAGTCAGGTTTGAAATCCAAATTTTTTATTACTTTTGTTGCTTGGTCGGCAACGTTGAGTTCTGAAGGAATCCAATGCCACTGCGAAGAACTTGTTTCCTCCTGAATTTCTCCAACTCTACATGCAACAAATATTGAAAACCTCTTTGACTGCGATCGGATTTGATTCAAGACTACCAAGGAATCTGTTCAGAAGTGCGTTTCTGTTATTTCATACTCCAACTCTTCGGATATTGATTTTGCCAATCTACAGGCTAGAACCGCTCCCTGTTTTGGTATTGTTTGTTGTTTCAAAGGAGCCACCTTGTATTTTGACTGTACGAATGCTGTAGCGAATTCTCTTTCTCCTACTTCAGCGCGAAGAAATCCAACTGCAGAATACGCTTTGTCGCTTGAGTCACTCAGCAAATGTAACTGAATTTTCTTCATACCAAGCGAACTCTGGAAGTAGGGCCTGGGAATTGATACAGGTAATAATCGCTGTAGATCTTGTAACCATTTTTTCCAAGTCACAGATGTGTCTTCTAGAATTTCTGAATCCCAGTCCAAATTGGTTTTCCATATTTCCTGCAAAAGAATTCTACCTCTAACTATGAGAGGAGCTAGAAATCCAAGAGGGTCAAATATTGACATGAGCAGTCTCAGAACCTCTCTTTTGGTAGGAATTTTTGATCCACTGGTAATTTCTTGTGGAATTTTCTTCAGGTTCAATGAAAAAGTGAAATTATCAGATTCAGGAAACCAAGATAGACCCAGAACTCTCTCAATATTTTCCGAATCAATTGTCCTCTGGTCATTTGTTTCGGCGCGAAAATCCTCAGGTATAGAATTCAATACTTTCTTCGAGTTACTGATCCACTTTCTCATTGTGAAACCAGCCTGACGATGTACGTGAATAACCTCTGCAACTCTCCTGATGGCGCTTTCTTCCGAAATGCAGGAATCAAGGTGATCGTCCACGTAGTGCTGATCCTTCATGCATCTTGTAATTCCAGGAAATTCATTTTCGAAAGCCATTGCATTCTTATTCTTGACGAATTGTGCAACAGATGGAGATGATACTGCACCGAAGACCATTACATTCATCTCGTACTCATCAGGTTGTCGATTTCTGTCTGTTCCTCTCCAGAAGAAACGTTGTGCACATCGATCTTCTTTGTTGATGAATATTTGATGGAACATTTCCATAACATCACCGCCGAAAGCTACTTTCCATTGCCTGAATCTCCACAGAATAGATATCAATGATGGTACATAATCGGGACCTTGCAATAAAAAATCGTTGAGGCTCGAACCATGAGACTTAGCGGCAGCATCAAACACTAATCTGATCTTTCCCGGCTTGTTTATATTCCAAACCGCGAAATGAGGAAGGTACCATATCTTTGGAGATGGTATGATGGCTTCTGATTGGTCTAATTTCCTGGCGTAGTTTTTAGCAAGGTACTCATCAATTTTCTTGCAATATTGTTCAGCGAAAGTTCCATTTTTATCCATTTTACGTTCCATGCATGATAATCTTTTCAACGCATTTGGACGACTATCTGGCAATACGACATTATCATGCTTCCATAAATGAGCCACCTCGTAGTGATCACCAACTTTTTTCAGATACTTCTCCATCAACTGAACAGGTTTTTATCCTCAGCAGATTTGACTATGACGTCTTTGCACTTCATACCGAAGGATTCCAGTTTGAAACTGCTTTTCACAAGTTGGTGAAGTTCTTCGTCATTTACCAAGCGACAGCACAGACTCACATGATTTGTTTCGTGAGTTCCATTGATGGCTCCACTTATTGTCCAACCCAGTCGTGACTTCGACATAATTGGTTCGGATAGCTTCGGCTGAATAATTTGTCTCGGAACAATGAGTCCACAGTTATCTTGGCCTATCAATAACTGCGGAATAACTGATCTCACAGACTCTAGAATGTCACGGTTCAGATGAGGAAATCTGCGACATATTTCGTCTACGTTTATATTCTGCTGAGGAAGATTGAGGTTTCCAACAGTTCTTACTTGATTCATCTTATAAAAAATTGGATTCTCAGCTACTGATGAAATATCAAATGAAACTACTCGAGAATTTTCTTCAAAGTGACTTATTCCGTTGGTCCATTGGAAACATGAAGGTATATGTGGACCTGTCAACTCGAGATGAACTGCTAAATCTTCATCAATCATGGAACACGTTGATCCTTCATCGAAGAGAGCGAAAACATTCATTTCACCACCAGGTCCACGAATTTTAACTGGAGCAATACTCAGCAATACAGTGGTTTCGTGTTCAGAGGATAAATTAGCACAAAATTCCTTGGTCACCACTGATTCCTCTGGTTTGCGTTCTATATGGAGTAATTTACTGTGCCTACCCTTGCAACCTTTTTCTCCACACCTGCTTTTCATGAAACATTTATTTACTACATGTCCCAACTGTAGGCATAAAAAACATAACTTGAGGCTCAGAGCAGCCTCTCTTCTGGCAGACACAGGTTTTTCAAGAAATTCCCCACATTCCTGAATCATATGATTGGGATTTTTGCATAAAATACACCCTGCGGATGAATTCAAATTCCTTTTGGAGAAATTCTTCGACATATTGATATTTTCCTTCTTGGGTACGTTTCTCAAACCGGACTTTTGAAATGGATTACTTATACCAGCCATTAGATTCGTTTCTTCCTCAAACCAGTTCGCGAAATCTTCCAAAGACGTGTACTGGTTCTGAATGTCAAGTTTTTGTTTATATTTTCCCCAGCTGTACTCCTGTATCAAAGGCAATTTCTCTACTAGAATCGACAATAGTTCAGGATTATACCGGTACATATGCGAGTTTACGTTTTTCATCGTCGTAACCATGTTATTCACTGAATTAGAGAATGTTATGGACGATTCCAGCTTGTCTTCTCTGACCGGGGCAAGTTTCTTCACATTTTCGATGAGAGATAAAATTATCCACTCTGGCCTTCCAAAATTCATCTCCAACATCTTGATGATTTTCGGAACGTTATCTGGAGAGATTAACAACGCTTTCACTGTATCTCGGGCTTTTCCACGGAGAGCTCTGTCGAGTCGGACAAGATTTTCTTCGTGGCTCAAGTTGTAGATCTCTGTCGATCGATTGAATTAACTTATGAAAAGAGGCCATTTCGTGAGGTCACCATTGAAATAGCTTAGATCCCTCATCTTTTGGCGAAGCAGAAGCTTGTTTGTATTCATAGTATTGTCTACGCACTGTTTTGCAATGTTGAAAAGATGCTCTTCTTTTTTATTGTCTTGTACGCAGTAAGACAAATTATCATGAAGCTCAAGGGGACGAGAACAGAGGTTATCAGCTACAACATTTCTGATCGGACTGGTGGATTTCATGGAATTATGGGTCGAATGAACTAGTTTTGAATCTTCGATCCATTTACTAACATTTGCATTGTTACTGTACGAGCCACTGGAGTAAACGGATTCAGCTTCAGTTAATTTATTTTCCAGTAACTTCTTTTGTATTTCTATCTCTTTCATGGAGTTTTCTCGCCTTCTTTCGATTGCTTTCAACTTCTCTTCCGCTTCTTCTTCATCAAACTTCTGTTTCTGCTCCAACATCAACATATCTAAGTTCAAATGATGGGATAATTGGGACACCTTGGAGACAATGGATTTGTCTGACTTAACCGACTTCTTGTACGTTGATCCTTTCATCATGGATTCAGCTGAAGTTTTTGTCTGACGTCCATTACTCGTGAGCATTTCATTTCCAGTATTGGTAGATGATTTTTCGGTGACAGTCGGAATAATTTGTGGAATTCTATTATCAGCACGTATACTTAGTGACTGTATACTCATATCGAACTCAGCAAAATCTGTTTCTGATCTGGAAAATCGTCTAGGTGGAATGCCTTTATTACGCCTGCTACTCCTCCGAAGCCCCAAACATTGAGATGAACTTTCAGGTATTTTTTCTTGCTCCATAACGGGTTCTTGAAGTGCTCGAAGGACCAATGTAGATAACAAATTGAAGTAGAGTTTGGAAACCGTTGAGAAATGACTTTATTCGTGAAAACTGACACGATATATTGACAAATTATTTTTCGTCTAACTTGTTATTTTTTACAATAATCGTATCTAAGAACATAACAATACAATATGAACAAATAATAAAACTGAAGGTGTACGATGCAAATATATCTTCTACAGATAAATTCCCTGATCGGTTCGCTGAAGAAATCGTTCAACTCCTGTTGGAAAACTTGACGAGGTTGAATAACATCTTTGACGATTTCAATAAATACGAAAAAGGCTCAATTCCTCCTTCCAAGGAAAGGAAGACTGCAGTGTAGTGTAGTGCCTTGTTGGTAGCCATGGAGATCACTTAAGTGTCACTCATTCCATGCTATTCCAGAGGTACATAGAAAGTGGTGGTATATGCCCACAAGTCATTCAAGCATATTTTCTGTGAATTCCGATTCATATATGGTTTCACGATCACGAAAATTTACAATTGGTTCGATGGATCAAGATTATTCTGTGATTTGCCTTCGAAAACGCATTCGATATAACGGAAAATACTCCTCGACTGTTTGTAGGTATATTGCCACAGATACAAGTGATGGATGCGATTATTGTTGTCGTTGAATCTTATTATCTTCATGTCGACTAGTTTTGTAATTCAATATTTGGTTGAAAATTTGTAACAGTGACGTTCTGGCGATGAAGTGGATGAATTCCAAAATTATTACTATGTCCGGCTCAAGATACACTCTGGCTGGTTGTTATGGATCTCTCTCCAATCTGGCAGATCTCCAAAGGTCTTCAGAAACAAGTTTCAACTTGCGAAAAGATGACATTCACGAATTTACAGTGGCATCATCGGCATCCAGTTTGAAGGCCATGTTTTGTTTCGATATCCGGTAGCATTATCGTAATGTAATGGAATGTAATTGACTCTTCGTCAACACCAGACCAGAAGAAGAATTATTCATGTATAGAATGTTTGGAAAAAAGCCGACAGTATAATACAACTTGAATTCAATACGGCCATCGCCATGAACAACTGAATACTCCGATTAGTTAGGTATATATTCATTTAGTTGAAACGCAGAATGTAACATAGAAATCTTCTAGGAAAAAGAAACAGCTGCAGGATGGAGTTGGAAGGATTTATCCAGAAGACACGGTGGGCCTTGAGCTCGAGAAACACTCAAAGTATCCCCGGACTCAGATTTATCGTCTATCGATTTCACTGTGTTAACAGCGCTAGGTTTCAACGTGGAATCTGTAAAAACTGAGCTATTTGAGTGCCAACCGTTCTTCAACACGGATTCTTTTTGAATGATGATGGTCACGTGGACTCCGAAGTACGACGGTGCAGTGTGTTATACACCTGCCTTCTTCCTGCTTCACTATTCTCGGTTTGTTAGCAGGCGAATAGTTCTCCAGAGTGTTCTTCTTTCTTCATCTGAAAGAAACTGTGGTATTCAAGTATAACACTCTTGAACCACCACTTGGTCGAAGACTGGAAAAACTGCAACTCTTCTCATGACGCGAAGTTGAACCATCATTTGGAACGACGATCTGGAACAGAGAGATTCAATGTTCACGCCCAACCAACGCTGCTCCCTCATTGGCTGATTACCACCTACAAAAGTAATTCTCCCTAGAATTCATACTTAGGCGGCATCGCAGGACTCGTCAAGTTGGAGTTAGTCTGGCGATTGGCATGATACGTACAACACCTACTTCCTCCAAAAACTTTACACGAAAACACGCAACTAATGCATGATTTCCAGCGAATGGAACCGAGTTTTTTGCATTCTTATCGGTTGTTTTGAGGTTATGTGCGAAAGTTATTCATTTGGGTGTAATGGATCTTTTCGAAATCTGAAACTTTCCTATTGAAAACTTTTCTCTGAGACGTCACCTTTCTTCAGAAATTGCGACAATCTCATTTCAACCCCTTTATAACCCCACATATTTAATCCCAAACCCCAGCTCACGCATTTTTTTTACATTCAGTATGGACCACACATCTAGTCCCCATAATCGGAGTGCTGTTAACAATTTTGTTCTTTTTAAATAGACATATTTCAATTCGCTTCGTCTATGATAAAAATGAGATAAATCGAAAAACGATGTTATCTCTATTCTCACAAAAAAAAACTTCAATTCACTGATAAATTAACTATGAGATTGGAACCTTTGGTGTAAATGTTGAAACTTTTCCTAGATATCAATTACGCTTACACCAAACTGATATTTTTGCACTCGACGCGCGTTTCGCTCAGAAGGTTAGCATCTTCAGAAGAAAAAAATTGATAAGTATCCATTTTCTTCTCCTGAAGATGCTAACCTTGTTAGCGAAACGCGCGTCGAGTGCAAAAATATCAGTTTGGTTTTAGAGTAATTGATCTCTAGGAAAAGTTTCAATTCACTGCTTGAACACAACTGCCTGCCACTGTATTCTTACAGATAAGAATATCATGTCACTCTCCATTCATTATAACCGTCCTGTACGCCTCAGCAAACTCGGTATCGACACGGCTATTACTGCTAATCAGCAATCTGCTTGTGGATTGATTAACAACGCCAGTTTTCTGTCAACAATAAGCAAAATGATTTATTGCGACTACTAATGAGTAACTTACCTGTAATACATAGTTTATAACATTTCCATGCTTTTTTCACAAAATAGATTAAATCTAATTCAACCTAGGTTCGACACTGAACTATCCAAACAGGCCGAGTCTTGCAGTGTTCTAGTATTTTTTTCATGGTTTCTGATTAGAACTGGGGGTAAAAAAATCTTATACTTCATGCGATATCACGGAAAGTTGAGCAGTGAAAAGCGCTTTCCATGTCAAGCTCACCTGACATGATAGATGATGATGTCCACTTTACAGACAAGACATGGTCCTTGACATTCTTGAAGAAGACTACATGCATGGGATTGATATCAATATTATTATCACCCTCACTTTCTGAATTGTTTCAACTTGTTTGGATTCATTAGACAGACGAAATTTTCATTCATGATTCGATCTTCAAATTCTTGGCGTGAAAGTGAAATGCCATGTTTTATTGTTTCAGGCTATACCGGAAAACTCGCAGCGAAATACAGAAATCAAGCAGCTGTCAAAACCGACGAGAGAGTGCGACTCATGGACGAAATAATTTCAGGAATCCAAGTTATTAAAATGAACGCCTGGGAAAAACCGTTTCAGAGAATTATAAGGCTGGCCCGTAGAGCTGAGATCAAAGTCATTACCAAATCCTCTTTTCTCAGAGCGGCGTTCATGACTTTTTCTATTTACACAACAAGATTTGCCTTGTTTTGCACGTTACTTGTTATGACATTGATGGGTCGAGAGGTTACAGCAGCAAAGGTTTAGTAAAATCATACTTCATAAATCGATTGATATCTCATAATTTCAGACCAGATATTTATTCTTTTTGTTCGAATCGATAATTTTTTGTAGAAAAACGGAAATTGTTCAGTGCTTCGAGAAAGATTGAAATAACTATTTTTTTCTACAAACGTGTTGAAAATGCCATTTTTAGCACTCCATAGAAGCCTTAAAAATGTCACTTTAAGGCACTGAGTGCCTTAAAATCACTTTATGGTACTGAGTGCCTTAAAATGTTTATGGCACTGCTGTCAAAAGTGAATTGTCAGATTTTGAAAGCAAACGTCAAAATATTTAGATTTTATTTATTAACATCAAAATTAATAGTACAATTTGTGCAATTTGACAAATCAATTTCTTGCACTGCTGTTTTACCATTTTCCATGGCTAAGGAAGAATGATGCGTAGAAATAATTGAATTTCCAGTCGAAGTTGAGGCCACAATTTCTTCGGATGTTTGTTGTTGGATTGATGTTGTTGGTAATGTTTGCTGCACCGTCATCAGTTTTTGGGCAATGAAATTCTTATTTTCCAAAGAATCCTCGATGTACCCCTCAGCAACGATAGAAGATCTCCACCCCCCATGACGCTTAATTGTCGTCAAATTTGCGCCAGCATCGGCAAGTAAGGTCGCTGAAGACCGGCGAAAACAGTGTCCCGCATAAAGTTTCGGATGTGGAAGTTCCAGAAATCTTGTTATAGCAGCAGGAATTTTTACAAACGAATCAATTCCAACCGGATTTCTGGTACATTCACCTTTCACGTATTTCAAGAAAAATTGCCTGTGTCCGACATTTGCTGGTCGAAGAGCCACATATTTTCGATAAAGATCCAAATGAATTTTTTCAATAATAGTAAAACTTCGTGAAACATTGGTTTTAGTATCTGGTATTTCAATAATTAACCTTCCACATCGTCAACAGTCAATTGACAAATCTTTTCCCTGCGGCAAGCACCAAATATTCCCACAATCACAACTACTTTCATTAGAAGATACTCATCGTCTAATGCAGACTTCAAAAACTGGTCAATTTGGACTCTAGTCAAGATTTTTGATTCCTTTGGCCAGTAACTTTCTGCTTGACGCTTTGAATACGCGATAAGCTTAAAATATTTGCTGATATCTACGTCGCTATTTATACGTAGCATAGATTCGATCATCGAATAATTTGACCACAAAGATGATGCCTTCCATACCTTTGCTTTCTCCTCAAAATAGGCCAGAAATACATTTTCAGTATATTTTCCAGAAACGCCTTTCGCTTCACACCATTTCTGAAACTTATTATAGGCTATATCGTATTGAACCCTGGATTTTCTCGGCAACAAATCGAGGGTTGCTCTATTGGCCGCCGCCTCTATGTCATCAAATGGATCATTTTCATTACTTTCTTCCATTTTGAGAAAAATCTACAACCTTAACTGCGTTTTAAATAAAACTAACAAACGTCTGACAGATGCATCAAAACATTCGTAAACAATTAAATCAACAATGGTTGCTAAGGCCCGTAATATACGATTCAATTTACAATTATCTCCTTTGGATGTATTAATACAGGTTTTTAAAATTCAATTCAAACTGTATAATTACTTTATTTGAACGTTTGTAGAAAAAATATTGTATGATATACGTGTTAAAAGTACCTTTTAAGGCACTCATGTGAATTGCAGAATTCGCTTCGCTCATTCTGCAAACCTTCACATGCGTGCCTTAAAAATGTACTTTTAACACTTATATCATAAATAACTATTATAATAGGGAAGGAAAAGGTACTTGTTATGCATATGGTTTTTCCGCAAATCGCTAGGGAATTTTTACATTCCAGAGAAAATTTTCCTCACTTTTCCAGGAATGTTAGGCTTTCCCTATATTTCTGCCACCCTCGAATAACAAGTCATTTTAAAATGATTTTTGGTTTGGCCTGGGTGAATTTCTTGCACTGAAGGAAAGAGCTTTTCGAATACTTTTACCGTTTCCAATATCGCATCTTTGTGAAAATGGGTTTCCTGCGGTGGCTGCGAGTCGCAGCTCAACATTGAGAGAGGACTGAGAGTGGCTATTTCAAATATATCGCCTTCCTATGGAAAGCTCTGTTCTGCGAGTCAGGCACAAGGAAGCCACTGATGTTTTATTTGTTGATGACTTTAGTTATTGATTTTGGAGTGTTTTATGTATTCCAGTTGTATTTTTTCAATAAGGAGTTGTTTGCGCACCCCACAGGTTGGGAATCGCATCTCGTCATTTGTCAGAATTTTTTTCTGGGTATTTTCAATCCAGTCTCATACCCGTCTTCTTCTCAACTCCAATCCACCATAGTTAGAATTTTTCGGATTCCTTTGTGTGTTTTTCTTCTCCAACTATCGGCCTGATTCTTTTTTTCTTCCTCTTCCATTTTTTCCGTTCGATTGTTCGATTCTATATTTCTTGTTTCGTTCTGTATCACAGGTTTACATTTGTTATTATACCTAGACAGTATATTAGGGGTTTTTGGAAAAAAGATTTGTGATTTGTTTATAGTTGGTTCGTATTTTTTTGATTTCAGCAAAAGACAGGTCAGCTATCTCCAACGAAATTTTAAAAAATAATACAATTGTTGAATCTTTTGATTCAAGTGTTTCTTATCATTTGCTTGCTTTCTGGAATGACTCGTAATGTGCAAATCTGGTAGGGATATTAAAAGAAGTTTGACACTGAAATTTGCTTGTTCATCTCCCAAACTTCCATTTAAAAGTTTTCATATTATGTCTAGTAAGATCTTCGTAATTATTTAAGATGTATCGCACAAAAGTGTTATTAAACTTCAGTTGTCACATTTGCTTACATCTCACTTTTTTGTGATAATCCTATTACCATTTTTATTGAATGCATTCTTTCCATTCGTCAGGTACTTCTTCGTTGTTTCAATATCGTGTTGATATGACTGGTTGATGTCGGCCTTCATGAAGTCAGCCGGTATGCCATCTATGCTCGTGGTATTTCGCTTTTCAGTTTTCTGAGTGTTATATTTGTTATTTCTTTCCTTGTTATTTCCTCCACAATCACATTGCTCTGCATGTATTCTTTCGGAGTATTCTATTCCAATTTTCAATTCGAGTTTTTTGCCCTTTTCGGTCATATCTTTCTCTGTTACTTTTCTGTGTTCTTCTTTACGAATTCTGTATGATTGCTTATTGAGTTTCAGATTATTACTTGCGCCACCTTCCTGGATGTTTGTAACATGTTTATTATTTGGGTATTTTCTTTCGCAATTTCTTCCGTCATTGCTACGTTTTCTCTTTATATTTTTTAGCTGATGTTTCCTCTATTCCTACTTCTGCAGCATTCCTTTTCGGATTTTCTCTCTTCCTTCTATGAGTTGCTGTGTGTTTTCAGTTATTAATTTTCTATTTATTTTTATATCCTTCGTTTTGTTGTATCGTTCAAGTTCAATTTTCATTTTAGGTCTAACTAACTTGTGATGTTTTTATATATTCATTTAATTCACGTTGCTTTATTTATCGTTTGGTGTTTGAAAAGGCTTCCTTATATCATTATTTCATTTTGTCCACAGATTTCTACTGATCGGTTGCCGCTTTAGTTTTTACTCCCCCGTCATATTTTTCCCATCCCTATTTTGTGTTCTCATAATTGTCAGTTCCTGTTTTGGCATTCATATCTTCATCTACTATCTCACATAGTTCTATCTTGCTCTGAATTTCGCCCATATTATCTTTTCGAATGTTGCTTCCCATTCGGCCAGTACATGTTTTGCCTAATCTCATAATATTTATTCGAATCGTATTTGCCAATTCCTTGGATCATTTGCGATGATTAAAAGATGTATTTCATCAAAAAAAAATTAAACAGTTTATTTGACACTTCACCTACGGCAAATGCCCATGCCATTACCCACAACCATTAACCAAGGCCGGCATGAGGTGCTTTAAAGTTGCGTGATTACGATTATCTGTATATGTTTTCGAGAAACTCTTCATACAAATATGACCCCTCAGCAAAGGTCATTTTTTTTTAGTCATATGAGTAAAACAGTATCTATCCATACCTGATAATTAAATTTCATTCGTCAACATGGTATATCAATAGTGGTAGAAAAAGTATATTATGCAACTAGCCTGGAATACTAGGCGAGTGCTATTGGTCGTACTCATGGAAAATGGGTAACATTCCGTGCTCGTCCCATACATGTCTCAAAATCGAATTCTAGATCATCCGTTATGCCTTTATACTTTTTGTTATTATACATTGATTCATTCAAAGTTCCATTATCGGCATCAGTTTTGAAAAATGCATGTGTGTCAATCATACGTGTACTATAATACAAAAAAATATACAACTGAATTGAAGTTCAAGTTACCATTAACATATCCCTCTCCCAACTTATTCGTGACAAATAACCCTAACATCTATCTGATGATGCAATAATAATTGCCATAAACTTTTCAGGTGTTCGTTTTTCAATTCTACTTCAATTTACTTACGATAATTATGATGTACATGTTTGGGAGAGGCGTTTATGCAGTGGCAGAAATTTTGGTAACAGTTGAAAGGATTCGGGATTATCTTTTGAGCGAAGAAATCAAGGAAGCGGAATATTCATTCTTGATAGAAAATGATCTCAATATCAAAAATATGTTGAAATCTGATGGGATGATTATATTGAAGGATCTCACTGCCAAATATAGCCTACATAGTAGTGACAATGCTTTGGCTAATATAAATCTGAGTTTACCAAGGGAAAATCTTGTGGGAATCACCGGTCCTATTGGTAGTGGAAAGAGCTCATTGCTGCATACTATTTTGGGTAAGTTGACTAATAACTCAATGAAACTTTAATTCATTTCAGGAATGCTCATCCCAGATTCTACTGCTCACAGTTAAACATTGTATTGTGGGGTATTTTTGTTGATTCAGTATTGATTGTTTTTGAAGCGTGACAAAATATCAAGTTTGATATGTAAGTATACAGAATTGTATATTACTTGGGAAGGAAATGGATTAGATAATTACAAATCGAGTTGGCAGATGTGTCACAGTTGTCAGTTACCGACTTTGATATACAGAGTGTTCTTGGAAAATATCCTTAGATATTTGCTGAAAATATTGGAAAAATGAGAGGTAATCAAGCTAAATCAAATATTGGTGCGGATGCAAAACCCTCTTTTTCACGCTAGACCCGTTCCTTTTGCTTTACTTCTAAAAATTGAAACTGAATTGGTTTTACTTGGTAAAAAAAGCAGATATTCTGATTGGGCATCACTAATAGTTCCTATTGTAAAATGTAATGGCAGGATTAGGATATGCGGTAATTTCAGAGTAACACTCAACAATGTGTTACTGGTTGATGAATGCCCACTTCCTACTATAGATTTTCTTTTCTCACCAATGACTGATGGCGAAAAGTTCGCCAAATTGGATATCATTCAAGCCCATATACAAAGAGAGGTGAGATCAGAAGATATGAATATTTGAAATGCGCATAAGTTTAGTGCTCCTGCAATATGACAAAGAGAAATTGAAATTATATTGAAAGATATTGGAGGGGTGAGTGTATTCTTGAATGATATTGAAATTACTGGCCCATCTGATTGGATTCATATTGAATATTTCCATCTTATGTTAAAAATTCCATATGAAGTGGGACATTATCGATCAATTACAGCGATAAATTCCCGACGGAACATTTTCGGGCTGGTAAAAACCCGGTAGGTATCGAAAAATACCCGCTCGGTCCGTGTATCTATAGTAACGATTGTTAAAATGTACATTTGTCATCTTGACAGGCATAAATACTGAATTTTAAACGTCGTTGTTTTAACTCCGGAAATATTCTACCGAATTACACCCGTGCATCAAAATAAACCTGATAATTTAAAATTATCGGTAATTTTGAAGCACTTGTGTAATTACTCCCGATAAGTTAGATTTGGTGATGTTTAAATTATACTTATATAACATTGAAGTGAATTTGAATGAATATCAATTCATGCTCGATTCCATTGAATACTGTGGATATGTTAAAGATAAACATGGAATCCAAAGCTGAAACTAATGCCATAAAAAATCCCCCCGGAGCTAAAAATAAAAGTGAAGTTAGAGCTTTCTTAGGATTTCAGGAATTTTAGTGATATTGTATTTTCCTCGAATAATCACCTGAAAAATGAAGTTGAATTTGAATGGGATGATGACTGTATTAGATAATATTTTGGCACACTTCGATCCTGAATTACCATTAATGTTGGCGACAGACGCAAGCCCATTTGCTATAGGCGTGGTATCATCTCACTCCTACCTCAATAATACAATAATACAGAACGTCCACTTCAGTTTGGTTCCAAAACGTTGTCTATAACTCAACAAAAATATTCACTGATAGATAAATGAGCATATAGCATAATTTTTAACATCAACAAATTTAACATCTTTTTTTTTGGTTGACGATTTATGTTATGAACGGATTGTAAGCCATTATTACAAATTTTCTCTCCCAATAAGAGTTTGCCTATACTGTACAGTATGACGATTGCAACATTATGCCTCATTTTTGCAATCTTTATGATATCAGATACAGAAACAAATTCGGATGCAGATGTTTTGTCTAGTATTTATATGTTTATACTATTTCCCACCCATTAATAGATATGTAATGGAAAATAAAATCAATTTTCTGGCGAATATGTGAGGAAGACGACACATTTTTGATAGGTTTTGTTTCATAAAGAATAGGAAGCAAATTTTTCGCACAGCAAAATCTTTCCGGTTTTTCAAGAAGTCAAAATGTTTGATTATTCAAATTTGAATGTATCCTATCAGAAATAGAGAAAGGAGAATTCAATTCTTTATGTCGCGTGAATTGTTACATGTGAGTACAATTCACGATAGTATCAAATTTGTTTGCCTTTGGTTTCTGTGGTTCTAAACAATATTCGACAAGAATTATCATTTCCAGGTGAGTTAGAGGTTATCAGCGGGACTATGAATATTGGTGGAAATATATCGTACGCCTCACAAGATCCATGGATATTTGGTGACACTATTCGGCAAAACATCATCTTAGGTCAGGGTTTTGATAAACGAAGATATAATGAGGTTATCAGAGCATGCGCGTTGGAAAAAGACTTGGAGGGATTCAAAAACGGCGATTTAACAATTGTTGGAGACCGAGGAGCTTCGTTAAGTGGCGGACAAAAAGCGAGAATTAATTTGGCAAGGGCTGTGTACAATGATGCCGATATTTATCTTCTTGATGATCCTCTCTCAGCGGTTGATGTTCATGTTTCCAAACACATTCATGAACATTGTATCAACGGATATCTGTCGGGGAAAACAAGGTTGTTGGTAACCCATCAAGTTCAATATTTGGAGAATGCAGATTGTATTTTGGTTTTGAACAATGTAGGTATTATCAGTGAAATACGAATAGCTATTTAAATAGCAAGGGATGAAAAAATGCTGATGTGCGACGTGAAGCGTGAGACTCCAATCATCTCATTCACAATCACTAGAAAATGTGCTCATTTCTACTCTACTTTCACGTTTGAAAGTTACGGATAGTTCACTCGGAAGAAGTCGCAGTCGGCAAAACACTTTGGCGACCTCTTGGAACTTTACCTGCACAAGAAGGCATAAAAAAAAAAAAAAAAAAAAAAAAAAAAAGCAGTTTATTTCCAACAGGATGTACCCAATTACAGGAAACGCTTTGAAATACAATACACATAATATCTTAGTATATCTTAGTATGTATAAAGCAATCAGAGAGAATTGCGAAGACATTATATATTATGTTGAATAATACAATTAATGATGCTGTGTATGGAATCATAGTGAATATCACACATTTTACAAATTCTATTAAAATTATGACACATTATATATGTGGGTGATTTTAAAGCAATGTTTGTTCTAGGTGTATTGAGGTAAAATTTCAGCTGACTTCTTGATTCAAGTCGCGGTACAGCAAAATTAATATTATTTAAGATGAATGTGTTGTCAATGTTGTTGTGTAACAGGTTGTATAAGAATTTTATGCTGAGTATCACCCTCCTTCTCTCAAGGGAGACTACATCGAATCTGCCCAGGAGTGCATCGTGATCAGTACCCCTAATGGGATAAATACCATCAACTTTGAAACTCAAGAACTTCAAAAACTTCCTTTGTATATTCTCGATAGATTGTGTCTGATATGCATATATAGGTTGCCAAATGATAGTACCATATTCTAATTTAGAACGAACATATGAGTTGAATAACAGTTTCAAAGTAGATATATTCTTAAGGTCTTTAGAATTTCTATAAATGAATCCTAGCATTCTGTGCGCTTCACGGACCACTCTATCTATGTGACAAGAGAAGGAGAGTTTGTAATCGTATGTGATTCCAAGATCTTTTATTTCTCTACAGCGAGTTAACATTATGGAGTTTATGGTATAATCATAAAGGACTACATTAGTTTTTTTACTGAACGAAATAACGTTACATTTTTTAATATTCAGGTGTAATCTATTTTGTGAACACCAACTCTCCACTGCAGTAATGCTTGCTTGCAGTTGTTTGCAGTCGTAAATAGTTTTGATCTTAGTATATAATTTAAGGTCATCTGCAAAGAACAGGTTCGAAACAGTTATATTATCGCACAGATCGTTTATGAATATCAAAAACAATAGTGGACCAAGGTTGGAACCTTGTGGGACTCCAGAGGTAACAATATAGGAGTCAGACTTATATGATTCGTACTCTACAAACTGTTTTCTATCTAGAAGGTAGGATTTGAAAAGAGAAACCAATGTTTCAGAGAAGCCCATTTTACACAGTTTGGCAAGGAGAGTGAAATGATCTATTTGATCGAAGGCCTTCTGGAAATCCAAGTAAATGACATCTACTTGGCCCTGACAATCTAGAACAGAACACATGTATTCAGCCAAGCAGGCTAAGTTTGTAATACAGGATCTCTTCTGTACGAAACCGTGTTGTTGTATTGAGATATGATTATTAATTTGTTGATATATATGTTTCTGTACACAGATTTCGAAGAGTTTGGAGAAATTGCACAGTATTGAAATCGCTCGATAGTTTTCGACATTGGTGGGGTCTCCTTTTTTAAGGATAGGGCATACGCGGGCAGTCTTCCAGATAGGGGGAAATGTTCCAGATGTCAGAATCAGGTTAAATATAAACAGTAAGGGTTCACACAACACTCGAATACAGTCTTTAACCACCAGGCTTGGTAACATGTCGATACCAGATGTTAATTTGTTCTTGAGCCTCATAGATGAATCTAGGATGTCTTGTTCTGATATATAGCTCAAGTGGACACCTTCAGTGTCTATATGTTCGGATATACAGTTGGAGTGAAATAGATCGAGATCAGACTCTAAATAAACTGACTTAAAATATTGACCGAAGCAATTCACTATGTCCTGTGGGTTATCGAATACTACGTTGTTGTATTTCATCGCACCTGGAATGCGAGAATGACCTTTTCTGCTGTGAACAAATGACCAAAAATTTGAACAATCAGTCAAGATATTGTTTTCAGCGGTTCTTACGAAGTTGTCGTATGCATTACTTATTTTATTTTTCACAGTTGATCTCAAGTTTCGGAAAATGTTATGATAGTATTCTGTCCTATGCCGTTTATAATTTTTATATGCCATCTCTTTACTTTTTATATTTTCAATAATGTCACTGTTGAACCATGGTGGGAATCTGCGAGATTTTATAGATTTGAGAGGAACAGTATGTTCAAAAATTTTGTGGAGTTTTTCATTAAGTGCAGAGCATGCTGCCTCGACATTTGTGCAGCGTGTTACATCTGACCATTCTGCTTCTCCTATCATGTTATACATAGCAGGAAAATTAGCTTTTCTGAAATTGAATTGCCGATTTACATCCTTCCGACTAGTGCTAAAATTAATATACTTATCGCAGAAGCAGTTAAATTCGATAAATAACGGTGGATGATGCACATCGACTGGTACTGGTGGTTCATCGTAATCGGACACTATACAATGATTCACATTGGTTATTACTAAATCTAATTTATGAATATTTATATTGGTAACATTATTGAATTGCCTAGCATCGCAGATTTCCAGAAAATTTAGAACACACTGGACTTTGGGGTCGACAAGCTGTATATATCATACTTGGGAATATTAAAATCACCAATTATCAGAAACTTTCCGTTAATTATGCAATCCAAATTCTCTAGAAACTCGAAGAAAAGTTCATATAAAGCAACACAGTTATCGGGTGGTATATAAACCACAATAATTGTTAAAGTGAATTTTCCATTTGATATTGTTGCACCCGTTACATCAATATCAGGAATCATGATTTTCAGATCGCATAGATTTATGGGTAATGACCTATAGTTACATTTGACAGCAATTGAAACACCACCTCCCTTGGAGACGCCATTTGCCACTAGGTTACGATCACATCTGAAGACGTTATACGCTGGTGGAAAGAGTTCTCGGTCGTTAACATCGTCTTGCAGATTAGTCTCCGTAATACAGACGATGTCAAAATCACCTCTAGAAACAGAATTGAAGAAAGGAATAGTTTTCGATCTCAGACCATTGGCGTTCTGGTAGTAAATAGCTAAAGAGTGATCTTGATGGGCGAAATTGGGTACATCTATCAGTTTAAAGAAACTATAACAGGAAGTCCATTTTTGTATTTGATAGCCAGATTAGTTTCACCATTTTTTTTCCTATCATCCATCTGCTTGCGCAAATCTCGATAGTACTGAATCTGCCGTGGGGTTTTATCAAATGATACAGATATGTGACTGAAATTGGGACAGGTTCTTAGTTTTTTGGCGTTTCTTATGCAAGTTAATACAGCGTTTTCGCTGTCCAAAGATAGTGTGATTGGACGTGGAGCGGTCCTGTTAGTATCAAATTTACCCAAACGCCTTGGCTTCGTAGGAAGATCGATAATTTGTGGATTAAGGGATTCAACTATTTTTTTGACATCACTTAGTTCGGCGGACATGCGGCTTTCAAAATTCAGGTTTGAGGATTGTTCTGGCACACCAAATATAATGATATTAGTTTTTCTCGACGCTCTGTCTTGAATTTCTTGGACTATATCTTCGAAGGCACTAGTGCTGAGGCTTTGTCCTTGATGGTTGTTGTTTGATTCTTTCAACTGTTTCACCTCATCCTGTAGTGCAATGATGACAACTTTTAACGAGTTGATATCGCTACCAATGCTTTCACATTGAGGACAAGTCCAGGATAACGACTTTTTCCCTTTGATGGTTCGGGTCTCTGAGGAGCTCAAACCAGCACACACATTGCAGTAATTAGTGCTGCAGACACAGCAGGTCAGTCGTAAGTGAGCTTCGATTGCTTTGCGACAATTTTTGCAGTTTTCATCCATTGCCAAATCACCCTCAAGAATGATGCGCCACTGTATATTACTTACGAAAACGTAGATGTTGTTTTAATTCCGTATTATCAGCATGCAGAAAAAACGAGCTCACAGAGTGGAGACTTCCGAAAATAAAAAACACAACACTGATACTGATAACACTAGAAGAACAATTTTTGAGTGTTGATCAATTTAAATTGATCGGCAAATACACTACACTACACAACCTTTCAATAGCGATGCTCTCTGAATCGTTAGTTGAACAGAACTCATTTATGAAAAACGAGCTATCCCTGGCATGATATAACATTCACAACACATTATCTCAGACCAAACAGATAGAAAAAAAAATAGGAACTCATTTTCTCCTTCGGAATCACAAACCTGTTCAATAAAAAACAAATTATAATATCCGAATAAGGCACGTTACCGTTTTATCAGCCATTTCCTCAAATACAGGATTCAGCGCTATCTATCCATTTTTATTGTCAGAAATGCCACCAATATTTAAGTAGTAAGTAAGCAGGTAATTCGAATGTTTATGTCTGCAATAAGTAAAGGAGCTGAATTGTGAAACAGTTCAACCTCTACGTAGCGAATGACATTAACAAAGAATGACAATATTAACAATAGTGACAGCGTCATGTATCACCTCTTGCCTCTGTATGTGATATACTACATTCATTAACTTGTTATGTGTTATGTTATGTAAGAAAAAAGAAAATGAAAGCATCATCACCTAATCAACTCAATTTGTGTTGAAAAACTAGGTATTCAGCCGAAATCAATTGTGATCAATATGAAAATGCACATGCTTCAATTGATTTTCATCATGGTCAAAAAAAAAATTCATCATCATTATTTCATACTTGAATATTGTCATTGTTACATCAATTGAGGAGCGTGGTGAATTGGTCCAGTTCCAATAAGAGCACTGATGCATAAATGTGAGCTGAAAGCTCGAAAAAGGAATACGTTTAATTGATAATGGCCATATCTAGTCAAGAATGCTTTTCGTTTCTGAATAATGAAGGTCAACTACAGATCTAATTTTTTTTCTACAGTGAGTAAATGCCACTGGAGACTGCTTTTGAACCTATTTCATTCATATCTTCTGACTTGATGATTGTTATTGAAGCTCTCCCTTCTGCGAGCTGGAACACTCAATTCGTCTGTTTTCCCGCTTCAATCTTATTTTTATTGTTGTTACAAAATATCCTTGATACTTTCAATCCCAATAGTTTCTTCGAGAGAAACATATTGGTCCCAGTTTCCTTTCTCCTACAATGCAAATATTCTGCAGTAACAATTTTTTTTCACACTGAATACATTATGGAAGTAGCCACTACTATGCGGTAAGAGATCATCATGGAAATTGAGAAATGGAACTTACTATATTCCTATACCTGAGGTCAGTTTATAGTATTCATCAGTTACGAATATTAAAAAACATAGGAAGTTCTGTTACTCCATTTTCATATTCTCACAGAAATTATTTTCTGGGCCATATCACATTTTGATGAGCATTTCCACTCATTTCGATCCATCAATGATTGTCAAATGTCAACGGAGTCGTCATAAATTTGGATTAGGATTTTTCAAAAAATATCAACCAGCAATCATCTACTAGAGCAGCCATACTCAAAGTGTGCTCCGCGGAACCCTGGAGCTCCGCAAAGCCTTTGTGGGGGCTCCGCGAGAATACTAGTAATAATGAGAAAAAACACACCTCTTCTATCCATCAGTAAGCCGAATCAGAGTTTTTTATGCATTCGATATCCGTATTCGGGTTCGCAATAAATACTCATCTAGGACGGTTCAAAATAGTCACCCACCCATTTATTGTAGATATATTCGAGACAAACCATCGACGCCTCAACAGTCCAACTATTTCGAGCCGTCCCTGGACTGTTTTTATTGTGACGTATTTCCCGAAAGAACAGGATACAAAAATCAAAATAAATTCATGGATTCAAAATCCTTTTTTACCCAACCTGCAAAAGCCCGAAAGTATGTCAAATGAGATACATGAATCGTTTTCAGAAATGTCATCAGACACCAGTATGGAGTTACTGTTCAAAACAATCAATGCCCCTCAATGATTTTTGGTGCAGAATCCGTGATGAATATTCACTTCTTGCCACAATGGCCTCGAATGTTCTTCCATTTTCAATAACATATTCGTGTGAAACAGGATTCTCGACCTACCAAAACAAAATACCGCAATAGACTGGATGCCGAATCTGACATAAGACTTCAACTCTCTTCGATCAAACCTAATATCAACCGATTGATGAAAAAGAAGAAACAGTTCCATACATCCCATTAGATTTTTTTTCAATAGAATACACTTACATTGTAACATTATTAGGTACCTATTAATGAAGAATGCGCCTAACTTTTTGTTTTATTTTGGGGTTCCGTCAAAAATTTCGCTTTTCAAAAGGGTTCCGCCACCAAAAAAGTTTGAGAACCGCTGTACTAGAGAAATGATAAAATATTTGTCTTCGATGGTTTCATTCAGTTGAAAGGTTTCAGGGGCGCATTGAAGATAAAGGAACATTTGAAAATCTGGCTACTAACAACTTTTTCAACGCCAAACTATCAACAGCCAATTCAGGCAAAATGGATGAGGATAGAAAAGAGGCCCATAATTATACGAAATGGCGGGTGAGTGTTGCATTACCCTTCATCAAAACCAAAATCGAACGCTATTGGTCATTTATAGTAAACCACTGTCAGAAGAATGTCATTGGGAACGTCAGTATTACTAAAAATTTGTCATTTTTGGAACCTGTGAGTTCTCTAACAGGGGAAACATCACACGGCGAAGCCGTAACAAATGATTCCTCTACTTGGTGTGGTAGTAGTTTGGGTCTTTGGTCATCACCCAATAGATGGCATATCGCCTTAGAGATTTATACTATCTGCACCAGAACGCGCTTCGAGTGCAACAATATCAGTTTGGTGTTAGGGCAATTGTTATCTAAAAGAATTTTCATCTTTTTATATGTGTTCATATGCTGCATCAGATGAGGGACGTAATTATAACAAAATAACACTTGAATATTTACCTGATGATCCTATGAAAGAATTGAATCCCAAAGAATTCCAATTTTCATTTCGCCGTTGCTCTATATAATCCCAGAATATATACTACTTCCGCAGATTGGGGTCCTCGACATTTGTGAATACTGCAGCTGAGTTCTGTTAAATCTACTGGAATTATAAAGACATTTTTAAATCAAGTAAATCCCCAACATTTCCATAAAGCAATTATTCAACAAAAATTTATCTCATGCGATTTTCGAAAGCCATATTTCATCGAGTTTAATATCGGCACATTTATCTTTCTATAGGCTACTATTTCTTTTGGCTGACTACTGTCTTGTTTATACCCATTAAATACCACGTACGTGTTATAATTGTAATTATTCTTCGAATTCATTCAATTGCCATTCACAGCGAATAAGTAGCATGCTTCCATCTATAACGTTATCAACTTTTTCTGAGCTTTTCCATTCTATAGAAATTCATGAAGATAATTCGTAGAACACTTTTTTGTCTTTCGCGGTTCGCCATCTTCAAATAGAGCAAGCGGATATAGTGTCAGTTGATAATTCATAGGATTATCGAGTTCCCCATCTTGTTTTATAGTTCAAAAGTCATTGAGAAAGCAATGGATCAACAGAAATAACCTCGTCACGAATCCAAATTTTGTTAGTTTTTTCCAATACAGGCTTTATTTTATCCTCCCTAAATACGTTCAATTCGCTCAGATTCTTGTTCTCTGTTTCCTCCATATCGTCTTCTACCCTACTCTATCAAAACCTGAAATTTTCACTGCCATCCAACCAAAACCGTCGTTACTAACAAAACCCTTTCATGGTACTGAGAGGTGGAAATCCAAATGAAATAAATATTTCATTTTAATGCTATATAATTTTGGTTCTACATTCAAAAATTGTCAAAAAATTCAGCAGATCAGTTATTTCGCTTTATCCAACAGTAATTTTGTTCTGAAAATGCTCTTTTCAGTGGAAATTTGTACTGATATACAGAATTTTAGCATTATGTTGTTATTGAGTTCATTTCAATTATACCGAAACGGCAGCATTGAACTCAACTATCAAAAATATTTCGTTGTACAATGCATTTCCTATTCAAGGTCCCTAAGACCCTTGATGAACACAGACATGTTTCTTATATGTTTCTATCTTTCCATCCAGATTAAATTTCAAACATAAATGGAAAACAATACTATTTCAAAGCAAAATTTTATAATGAAATATATTTTTCATAATAATTTGTTTGAACCATGAAAAAATTGAGAGCACCACAAATATTTCGCCAACATTGCAAATTTCACCATGGAATATAAAATCCCAAATAGAAAATTTTGTGTTACTTCCTACAGATGAAAAAGTAAAGAGTTACTTCTTCAAAACTGCTTTCTTTCCACATGAATAATCATGTTACTAAAGAAAATGAAAATACACAATATTTATGAGAGAAGTTATAATAATTAACAATACACTCTCTGTTGATAGGTACGTTTATATGACTGACTGTAACATTCATTTCCATGATTATCAAACATTCGAGGCATGATTACAGATAAAAGTAGTTTTCGATAAGTGTTTTCTGGCTTTTTTCATCTGAATTTACAAAAAAAAATACTTTAAGTAACATCAATAGAAGTTTTATTCATTCACAAATGGGAAATGAAGTGAAATAAATTTTATCTGAATTTTATCTGAAAACAGTATAAATTTTTTTTATATATTCCTGGAATTTCAATTGCCCACATAGCAATCAAAATCATATTCATAACTCTAGCACATGCTGAGGATATGTTTCAACTCATATTCCCCAAATAATATCCCTAGTATATTCCCAGCATAAGAACTTCACTGCTATGAATGTTCTTTTCATCATATCTGTCTAGGAATATTGTAGCATATTCTAGGTATTTTGGGACACATTTCCGTAAATACTTCAAAGAATATTTGTTTCAGAAAATACGTTCATAACAATTCAGCATTCACATTTTTGTGAACTAACCACTCGAATCAACCCTGTAACGATAATGTTATAATAATGATGACTGACCCCGTTTCAATGAATCAATTCTATTTTATAGCTGACGCTCAAGAGACGCATGTTCGTCATTGGGACGCTGTCGCGTGGTGATTCTAACCAATAGAAACTTGACATGCATAATATATGTAGCACAATAATAGTCAGCAGTTTAAGTTCGATTTTGAAATACAGAGTATCAGCTATAAGTAGAAAATTAGGATTGTTTGCAATATGACATCATGATTGAAAATATAATATTTAAACAGTAATAACAGTAGCACCTCGTAGAGGGTGTGAAGGGTACTTCACAACATTACTTTTTAGAATCTATATTACATTCCATTACATTTTCAACTCGATATTTACTACAAACTGGCTAGGTTGAAATCCCAACTGTTGGTACTTCGTTGAAATCTTCCTGGCAGCACTGCATGCATGCGTGCGTGGCAATCTAAGCTTCCATTTTCCAAGCTTCTTGTTCTTTGTTCTTGTTGAAATTGAATGATATCTACAATCAGTTTGCCAGTTGAATTGTTCATTTTTAAAGAAAACATTTTATCAGTGTGTGTTCAGTGTTCTTTATTGTGGATTGTGCATATTCGATACCGATAGTGAAGTGTGGGGAAGTTATCGAAAAAAAAGTTAGGTTAGGGTGAGCTTTCTTCACGGCTCTTTTAAGAGTGTTTTCAGAAAATGATGTCAGCAAAAAGCCAGAAAAGTAACAGAACTTTCAGACGATTCATTTCTAATAACACTCTTGAAAGAGCCGTGAAGAAAGCTTACCCTAACCTAACTTTTTTTTCGATAACTTCCCCACACCACACTATAGGTATCGAATATGCACAATCCACAATAGAGAACACTGAACACACACTGATAAAATCTCTTCTTCAAAAATGAACAATTTAACTATGTATGTCATAACTATTTATAGTAGTACAACGAGTTGCACATATAGGGTATATTGAGCATATATATGGCATATGCTATATTGGTGATATAGGTATATTCTGAGGATATTTGAATATATTCAGTGTATATATTTCATCATATCATATCATATACGTAGCATATACTACTTGTGGCCAAAAAATATACCTAGCATATTCTCAGCATATAGTAACCATATTCTGTGTATATACTAGGGATATAATCTCAATATTCTTATGCATTTAGGAATATGTTTAGCACATACTTGGTATATTATTTTGCTATGTGGGTGTAAGTGAAATGTACCTCTTGTGATGTTTGTTTTCAATTGTGATCATTTCTGATGTGGTGATATTTTCAAATTATATTTTCATAAAAATTATAGAATTGTTTCAGCAGTTATTTTGTAGGAACCGGCAATAAGGGTTTTTGAAACCAATGGATCTTTGTTTCAGGATGGAAAAGCATCAATCTCAAACACCACCGGTGAAAAAATATCCATTGACGAAATTTTCTTGGATGATACCGACAATGAAGGAAATAAAGAGAGGGAGAAAGAAAGAGAATATCAAGTTCAAAAGAGGGAGCTGAAAGAAGCCTCATCTGCAGGGAAAGTAAAGGGCAATTTGCTTTTCCAATATCCCCTCGCTGGGAGCAATAAAGTCTTCGTTTCAATCGTGATACTTCTCTTTACATTTTCCCAACTCTCAGCAAGTGGAGTCGATTACTTCGTGAGGTTTTTCGTAGACCTTGAAGAGGAACGAAATGTTGTTGGAAAAATGGAAAACATCAGCTCATTTAAATATCATGCCAAATTTCAGAACGTTTCAAAATTGAGAAACTTGCCTGATACAAGTGACTTTGTTGTGGATTGGTCAACAGATACCTGCTTGTATGTATATGGAGGAGGACTAGTGAGTCTATTTGCGATATCCATGATAACATCCATGTCCTTCTATAAGCTTGCCATGCTGAGTTCAAAAAAATTACACAGTATGAGTTTTGGTAACGTGGTGTCGACTACTATGCGTTTTTTCGATACCAATCCAAGTGGTAGGATTCTCAACAGGTTTTCCAAAGATATGGGGGTCATCGATGAAATATTGCCAACATTGATTACGGATTCCTCACAGGTATTTCCTTAAGATCTCCCAACATTATATCATCAAAAAGAAGTGACTGGGACTATATTTTGGAATCATCTGTTGCTTGCAATGGGAACTAGAATATAATGAAGTGCGCACTTTTTGCCAGACACCATTTTTATATCACATATATAATATGCACAGTATGTCCTGGAGAATATTCACGGTATATACTTGAAATAAACTTCCTTCATATGATCAGCATGTGCTTCAAACACATCTATGTAGCTTTTAAACATATGACCATCAGAACAACTTTCCTGAAGTCTAACGCCCCAGTCACCTGAGATGTTGACAAATGTATTTTCATAACTTTCAATAACTTTACTTATAGAATTCCATTGATCATAACCAGATATTTGATTTTCGAACATTTAATAGCTGCCGTTACTATATGACACTATATCAAATCATTAGGATTCACGGTGTTGACGTATATACACATATGAATGCCTGCGAATGGAGTCAAGAAGCGGAAATCCAAGTATTCAAGAAAATGTCATATGAATTATGTCCACGCATTCACATTTTCAGTCGTCCCTGCTTCATAGAGCAATTTTTCACTTCATCTCTCCCTGTAACTCTAAGGAAGATGGCACAATGCTTATCAATGAACCACATTCAATCTTCAACATATTGTGTGTGATGAGCATTGTATTTTCTTAGAGTAGAAGATGAAGTGAAAGTTTGGTCTATCGAACAGGCATTATACTCGTGTAAATTTGGTCATTATTGGGTATACAATATCAGTCTCGACTTTTCATTTCAGATGTTGTTGGGCATTGCAGGCTCCCTTCTACTGATTGTGATTGTCAATCCATATTTTCTGATCCTGATTTGCATTCTTGGCATTCTCTCAAGAGGAATGCAAGATGTCTACTTGAGATCATCGATGAATATAAGAAGGCTGGAAGGAATAAGTGAGTATAATTTCGAATGAAAATTCAATTCAAATCCTAGATTGGGTTGATCCAATATCCTTGTACGCTTGTACCTATAACTGAAACAAGAATCAATGAGAACTAGTATTTTCCATCATCAATAAGGATAACGGTTCGATGCACCGATGAACCATTTGATTGAAATATCTGGTTATTTCATACAATCGTGAGAAGTTTCCGCAATGCCTCTGAGAATTCATTTTCCAGGATATCAAAAATTAGTTTCGATCAAAAAAAGATAGTGTCCAAAGATTATGTCATCCGATAACCCACACCATATATTGACTTAATGAGATATTTGATTTTCACAACTTACAGCCCAATGTGGATTTTCTTTAGTCCAGAATTTCATTTTCTGGAAAGATACCACTCTATTGGTGGTAAAAGTTTCTTCATCACTGTATAAAATGTTCCTTTAGAAATTACCCGAGATGAATAAAAAACCCTAGTGCGTTGACCGATATGCTTTCGTTTAGCCAATTCCTGTCGACCTGGGAAATCGATGAGTAAACTTACATTTTTTGACGGTAGGTGGTGTTGAGGTGGTGATACAAAATGCGATTTTCTAAGGGTACATTTTCATTGAGGCGGCAGCTTACGAGTGATTTTCGATACCGGCGGTCTCAATGGATAAACTCTTGCGGGATCTTTAGTTCACCAATAGAATTATCAGTATACAAAATACGTAAGGTCAAGTTCGTCTAATAAAAAGCTATTAATTTTTTTGAAATTTTTGACAGTTCGATTCGAATTTGAATGCATTTCAAAATTCCTTTCATATTCAATATCTTGTACCTAGGTTCTTGTTTCTTTTCACGTGTTTCTTGTTCATATTCTTTTTGAGTGTTTATCGTTGCTGTTCTTTTATTTGTTTGATTTTATAGTGATATTTAGATTTATTATGAACCGATTTACAAAGCTCAAAATAAGACGCTCGTGTAACGTGTAGGTATTACTTATCCCTCATACCATCGGCTCGTAATCACATTAAAATTGCATTTTTCTCAACACTATGAAGAAAAAAGTACTTACCTATCTTCGGTTCCTCAGAAAGTAGAAAGATGAGATATCAATACTTTCCAGTTTCACTCACAACTATTGTTTCGGAAGATTTAAAATCACATCACAATCACTGAGTTTTTGATTTATTTTTCATTGAATTTAAAGCAAAAGGAATACCTGATAATCAGTCAGAATGTGATGACTACATAATTTCTAGCATTTCGCGGGAAAGCAAGGAATTGCATGCAGAACATGAGACCATAAAATAAACATAACCTATAAATCTATAAATAATCGAATGGCCGTCGAGCAGACGGATATCATGGCATCACAGATCAAGTTAAAATCACGTGAGGTGCGCTTCTGCTGGCGAACTCTCGAAGGCATCTCTTCAGTTAAAATTGATCAAAATCGAGATAGCGAAAAGTCGAGAAAATTTGCTTACAATCTATTAGGTATTAGTCAACACACCAGGGTTTTTTTTCATCTCGCAATTACCGTTATTTAGGTAGTTTCCATGAGCACATAAACAAAACCCCTTGCTTTTGGATTTGAAAGCATGCATTTCTACTTCTTTCAAACACCTCTATATTTTACTATGGCTTATATTGAGCTGGAGTGATCATTTCTTAAACTCCTATCAGAAAAGGGACATTACCAACCACATTCAAGCAGATTCCTTAAACTTCTATGAGGATCAGTTCGTTAAGCGGCCAAAATGACATTATCAACAATATGGTGCCCAACTATATTTTGAAAACTGTTCAAAGCCAATTGGAGGTTCGTACGGATGTCTGTTGAATTCAGAGGCCGCTTAACGGTAAGACCTCACACCTTCACCAACCAGCAACACGATTTCAACTTTCTCTTCAACAGATCTACGAACCATTAAAAAAATTAAAAGATCTGGAACAGTGCAAAAACAGCAGAAACAACAGTAATGATTAGAAAAAACTAGAGTGGTACCATTAAATTTAACGTTACATAACGATTTTCTTTTCAATTGAAGAAAATGCATCGATCACGGTGGGTCATTAGCATTAACAGTGTAGGTTATGGATACATATTAATAAGATATAGAATTGGGATTTCGATTACACTGTTCTATATTGTTTGTGATGTGGATTTCATCCAGGAATAATGTCAAATTTTGTATATCACAATTGGTCCCCAAGAGCACTCCTAGTTCTCGCTTCACTCCTTTCAATTCGGTCAAAAATTATTTGTTCGTATTAAGATAACGATAGATAAATAATACGAGATCTTGCATTGGTCGGCGATCAAAACTTAAACAAAGAATCATAAGTTCATTTCTTGGAAATTGATTTTCCGAGGCATTTCGAGAGTTTCTACGAATGTGGGGAAAAATATGATTTTGTTGGATGGTTCTGGTTGATGTATACTATTAGACGAAGGATTGAAGAATATATTGTCATTCAAAAGCAATAATTCAACCAATTCCATCAATTGCCTGCTTGCTGTGCCGCAGAAATGAATTTATTATCATCTTATGCGTTACTTAAAATAAACATTTTTCACGAACCATCCGTGATTCATTTGAGATTTGATATTGCTGGAAACCAAGTTCGAAGTTATAAAAGGATGTTCTGGTCCACTCAGAAAATATTATTGATACATTTTAATTATTGTTATTGATAATCATGGACAACCATTGTCCAGTAACTATTATTATAAACAAACAACTCGGGCAGATTTTGCTCCTCAATATATTTTTCCGAAAAAATGGGTGGTTCCATCGCTGCTGGCATGAAGTATATCTGACGTAGAATGACTCATTTCCTCACTCCATTGAAATACGAGGAAGATTGTGGGTAGGGTGGATGAAGAAAATATCAGAACTGAAAATCTAATTTTTTATTACTGCTGAACCTATTTCTGATCCATTATTTCGATGTACATGTTGCATAGTTATGGAGTATTCCAGTCCATCATCAACGTTTACTAAGACGATGGGAAACGATCTCAACAATCGTTTGTTTCATTTCGTTCTACCATCCATCTTCAATTGTGTTTCAGTGAGAAGTCCAGTATTCACACATTTAAAAACAACTGTAGAAGGACTCACAACTATAAGAGCATTCAGAGCCCAAGATAACTTCAAATATGAATTCGACCGACTCCAAGACAACCTCACCGGTGCTTCCTATATGTTGATATCTTCCAGCGCAGCTTTCGGATTCTACTTGGATCTTACTTGTGCAACCTTCATAGGATTAGTCACATTTACCTTTCTCATATTTCAAGATTGTAAGTAACAAACCTAACCTACAGTACAATCAGGGTACAAGTAATATCATAGCGGATGCATAATCCCAACATTCCGGTATGAGAGAAAATTCCCCAATAAAGTTTTTGAAATATGCTCACTCATTGAGTTACTTCGAGAGATGAATCATATCGCAACTGATACAGCACGGTATCAACAATATCATCCGACAGTACGGGATATCATAAAATGGCTAGTCAACCATGAGGATCTTCAAAGTCTATTTATTATTGATAACAACATTTTTTATCGAAATATAGTCAATGAAAAGCTTACTTACTGTTTGTTCCCAAAGCATTGGTTGGAAAACTTGTGGAAGTAAATCACCTTGCCTTTGTCACTTTGGAGAATTGTGCCAAATTGTATTTCATCGATTGGATTTCAACAAATGTAATTACCATTGAACCAAATTTGGGATATAGGTTGATAGTTCCAGAATAATTTCAAATTTCAATTCTAAATGAACTACATAGTGAAAATGAGGTCAATACCATGATCATAGTTTGGTGGCATTCAAAGTAAAGTAAATTGCTTGTACTATTTATTCGAAAAATCTATCGAAATCCTTTCCATCAACTTGAACTTGGCATAAACAGCCATGTGCCTATTTTTCTTGGTCATTGTTCAACAGATGCTTTTTAGTAAAGAGCAACATCAAAGTGAATCAAATGTGTCCAAATGTAAATTTCAACAACTAGCCCCTTGAAAGTTTTTAGCGAATGATTGAGCAGATTTCTCATTCTCAACTCTGCACCAATAACGCGGCAACTTTTATGTCTGGATGACTTTCAGATGTTTTTGATTGTAAAGAAATATCTCACCGAAGCTCAGTATCGTCCGTTCAGAAATGGCTTGAGCGATAGCAAGGTTGATATTCTTGAGGAAGATATTCAGCTAAATCTTACGATTGAAATGCAGATGACGGTTTGATTATTACTCGATTTCTGTTCCACTACAGAAGTATGCCTCACACACTATAAGGAAAACGCTATTGAAAATTTTGATGGGTAGCAACATGCCTACTAAATTCGATTCACGGTTACCCCCAATGAATCTGAAAATGAAGATATGTTGTATCAAAAGTGAAGTTATCATCGAGGAAGTAGACAAGCTCACTTTCAGGAAGGTAATGATGAACTGGTAGGTGACCATAGACCTCACAATACGAAATGATGTTTGAGAGTTATCAAAAAATCTCTGGGTAGGAAAACGTTTATGATTGAGTCAGATGATAGAATGACTTGGAGGTGAACATAGATCGAATTAAACATGATTATGTAACAAAAAATGAAAAGAAAATCAACATGACGAAAATTGTCTGAATATTGATTAGATGAATTGAGAGTTTTGTAAATACTGATGAACCTGAAGAAAGAATATGGGGAAATGTTAGTGAATATGAAAAAATGTCAGGATCTGAAAACACGTGAGAGTTACGTCGTCACAATGAAATAAACCAATTCTGTGGAATATAATAGTATTCTGAAGAAAAAGATGTAAGATATCCTTTTGGTCCCGATAATTAAAAATCAATTCTGACACTCGAAACTGGCTTCTACTATTCCTGAATTTCATAGTGGTTTTTCAGTCGGGTAGTTTAAAACTAAATTTATTCACACGCCTGCTGATGCAACTTCCATCGCTGTATTGAAATAGATAACATTTCGAAAATATCATTTTCAGCGCTTGGAGTACGAGGAGGTGAAATTGGGCTTGCAATCTCACAAGCTATGTCAATCACTGGGTTTCTTCAGTATGGTATAAAGCTGTCTGCTCAATTGGCAAACGATCTTATGAGCGTGGAGAGAGTTCTAGAATATAAATCACTACCGAAAGAAGTTCAACTAGCGCAACCAAAATCACCCCCTAAGCAATGGCCAGATCTAGGTAGAATTGTTTTCATTGATATGGGAATGAGATATTATGAAAATGGACCGCTAGTTCTCAAGGACTTCAACCTATCCATCAAACCCAAGGAAAAGGTATCTCATTTCATATTTACTATATCTCCATTGTTGGAACAAATAATATGATCGAACAATAGTTCGATAGGACTGACGGTGTTTTCACTTTTACGTTTTCAAACAATCCTGACTAGCGTGAAAACCGTTGTCGCAGAATAAACAACATGAAACTTTCTTACCGTCTCCTCTAGTGTTGGCTGAATGAAGTGTCGCAGCAGTGAATGGTTGTGAATCGACTTGTAGTTTATTTTTATTGAATACTCTATTCCTATTCTGCTGACCTGCTACATGATGCTCTGTATCTCCAAAACTAGCTTGGACCAGAATCAAACGTTCCTCTGATGCTACTTCAACTCGAAAAAAATCTAGTAATGATTGTAGGGTATTAGTGGATTTATTGGTGCTACGATGTCTTTCCCATATCTTCAAAACTTCATTTGGTAGAGCTGATTCTATCTAGGGGAAAAGCATCGCCGCATATTTTTCCTTTGTCACTCCGAGAGATTCTAATGCTCTTAATTGCGTTTCTAGTTTGTCGTAAAGACTTGACAAAGACATACCTGCTTCTTGTTTCAAACCACGATCGAGTACTAACCCTAGGAGTTCTCTGATATAGACCTCGATGAGGAATTCATCCCTTGCAAACCTGGCCTTCAACTGATCAATTGCTTTGGCGTAGTTGGTGCTGGAGGGTGGAAAACTTTCAACCAAAATTCTTGCAGGCGAATCTTCTGTAGTAGCTTGTAAAAGGTATTGAAATTTATCTTCACACGGTATTTCAGGGTCCTCATGAATCTTCTGGAACTGCCCCCAAAACCCTATCCAATTTTTGACGTTTCCGTCAAATTTCTTCAACTCCAGTTTTGGAAGGCAGAACTTTCTCACCATCTTGGATGAACTTCCCGTTGAATCTTTATCCTGATTTCTGGTTTCTCTTATGAAAATATCATAGCTGGATCGATTGTGAATAAGTTTTTCTCTGTACAGCTCTACCGAATTGAGTTCTTCTTCTAAGGCGGAATTTTCAAGTTCATCAGCAAACATAATCTCCTTGATCTTCTCATCTATATCAAATAAACGTATGGCTTCATCGTCTAGTTGCTTCATTTTTGCTAGGACTTCCTTTTCATCAGATTTTGGGGCACTGAAAGCTGCCTCCAAGTCTTGGCATATCTTGTCGAAAACTTTTCGGATGAAGGCTCGTTCTTTACTCAAATTTTCCATATTGGGACTCACTGGGGTCCTGTCACGGTCGCCACAAATGTAGAGAAACGAACCTTTTAAGTATTTTTGTTCAAAATATATTTGACAAACTTTTGCTTTCAAAAATGAATGGTAAAGCAGTCCTATCGAACTATTGTTCGATCATATTATTTGTTCCAACATCCATAGTTATCAAGATTTTTCCCATATGAATGAGCCTGGTTCTCCACGAGTCAGTTCTTGAGTTGGATATATTTGAATTTCTTTCATTTTCTGAAACAATTTTAGAAAACGATAAAAAATATTCATTCCGATAACCGAAGTAACCCTGTTTCAACAATGCTGCTGCATATTAGTCCTTACAAAGCCAGAAGTAGCCATCAATTTATCAGACTCTATCTGTAAAACTCTGCAGGAAGAAAAAATCTGTTGAATACATTATCAATAAATATCCCTTTTTCCTAGAAAACTCTACAGGAACTTATTCAATAGCTTGTGCGAGCAAGGGATACCCAGTTGATGAGGTGGAATCCGAACCACTCTGGCTGAATGTAGAGACAGCAAACACCTGATTTTTGAAAGATTCTGGGTATCGAACCTAGGTCACCCGGCTGAGAGCGCGCTCTCTCACACGACACCACGGTATTCGAAAAACTCTATTCATCGTCTTTCAATTTCAGGTTGGAATTGTTGGTAGAACAGGAGCTGGAAAATCCTCTCTCATCTCAGCTTTGTTCAGGCTCGCTTCAGTCGATGGCAGCATATTGATTGATGACATTGATACCAAAGATATCAGCTTGGAGGATCTCCGCTCCAAATTATCGATAATTCCCCAAGATCCCGTTTTGTATTCTGGCACGTTGAGATATAATTTGGATCCATTCGATGAGCATGCAGATGACGAACTCTATGAAGTTATAGAAGAAGTTGAACTGAAGGATCCATCTAATATCATTAATCGACTAGAGAATAGAGTTTTAGACAGAGGGACAAACTACAGCGTCGGACAGCGACAACTGATCTGTCTTGCACGAGCTATCCTCAAGAATAATAGGATACTGATGTTGGATGAAGCAACTGCTAACGTGGACCCACAGTAAGTTGTTTGTAGAGCATGGATTTGAAAATAATTTTCGAGAAATTTCTATAGTATAACTACATGTCTTCGAGCTGAAAACTGTTCACTTCCAACCAGATCACTTTTATTCATTCGAGATCATCTGTCTTGGAAGGGTCTGTGCAGAAATCCCAATATTTAGAAACTATTTCAGGAAAATATTTTCTCATGGTAGCTGATGGTGTATGATATTTGAAGAAGTTCAGGAGACTTGTATCGCAGAGAGTTTTATGTAGTGTGCAAGAAGGAGTATATAATATCCGAGGATTCTTGATTCTAGGAAAATAATATTTGAGGAGTCTCTGTGGGTACACCTGTGGATAGGTTAGATATTTTTACGTGAAATGGTAGTAAGTGAATTTAGTTCTGTTCAAATTTTGTTTGAAACTGTCTGAAAAGGTATATCGATAGGACATATGGTTTCAAGAATTTGCAATTTTTGCTGCATAAGTTGGGGCTAGATGATATCTGCAAAATCGAGGGCCAGTTCGATAGCCTCACCTAAGAAGCTATCCACCGGGCTGGTGCAAAAATCTCCCAGAGCTCCCCTCACCGCTGAATATTGAATCACGTTCAGGTATTCCAATACTGTGGCTTTCTCTGAACCAAATACGGTGGAACCATATTCTGGAATCCATTTTTTGAGGTTTCTCTCGGAAAGGAGAGAGTTTATAATTCCTGTTCTTTGGGCAAATTGGTATATTTGCCATTACTGGAAGAAGATGCACATTCGAGTGACTATTCTGTAATTTTCGTATCGTACGTTTATAAGTTTTGAAATTTAATTAGCAAATTTATTACAAAAAATGCTCATACTTCCCTTAGCAACGTTTTGAAAGCTAGTCTGCCTCCATTTATTTTCAATTGAATTGCAATTTCAGTATGTAGTGTCAAAATGTGACCCTGTCACGACTCATTTTTCGATAGCTATACCTTGTGTTGATTTTGACACAACCTGCTTCGAATTGAATCTCCCCAGTTCAGCTTCCTTTTCCAGAAGAGGCATCCAAAATTGACTTATACTCCATGAACAGGTAGCAATTTCTTCATTTCCGTTCAACAAAATGCAAGTGGCCTGTCTGATTTTTTTTGTTCCATTCTGTTCTGCCATGAATAAATTGATGTTATTCCACTCGACCATGTGTGTACCATTTGGGTAATGTTAAGTTTATCGGGCACCAAGCGATAAAAAAAAAATTTTGCGTGAACTTACGTATTTCGACCTCCTGAACAAAAAACTTAGATAAAAGCACACTATTCAAATTTAAAATATCGCGAATTAATTGTCCTTAATTTTGAAGTTTTTACGTAAATAATTAAAATGATGAAATTATTCGAATATACAGCCTTAGTGCATAATAAAAGGGGATTAGTTAATTACCTTACAACAACAGGAATATTTCTCTCGACAATTCAAAGCCCGAAGTGTGAAGGAAAATTAATTCGCGATATTTTAAATTTGAATAGTCTGCTCTGGTTTTCCAAGGTACCAACCCCTCATAAAAAAAATACACTAAACATTTAGCAGTGACATGCCGAATTTTCAATGTTTTTGTTGTTGTTGAGGAAAAGTGCATTTTTTTGTTATAAAACTAGTGTTTCCGAATGAAAAAAAGTGTGGAACGGATAATTAGGGACCTGTACATTGTGCTGATAAAAAAGGATGAATTTCAAGTGTAATTTTGATGCAGGAACGTGTATTCAAAAATCCCATTTTTGACCCAAAAAATGACCTGTATCTTGAAAACTATTGGAGAGCGCCAAAATTTTATCTAAGTTTTTTGTTCAGGAGGTCGAAATACGTAAGTTCACGCATTTTTTTTATCGCTTGGTGCCCGATAAACTTAACATTACCACCATTTGTTAATGATATGCGGTCAGCCAATTTCAACTTATCTATTTCTCGTCTTCTTAAGTTGTTTATATGTGTTCTGCTGTCCTTATTCTTGATGGTCTTGGTGTTTCAACAGTGTAAACAGTGCCACATACACAGGAGATACTGTAAACGAATGTTTTCGAATTTTGGTCCGTATTTGAAAGTTTGTTTCGAGTTAATAGGGATTGGATCATGTTGTCAGCTCCCCAAGAATTGTTGGATCAAGATCAAGAATTTCATCATCAGAAAGGCTACAGAAAGAGTAGTTTCGGCTATTCATGACTGAGTTCATGACAGGCATTTTTAATATTTTCCGGATATTTTGGATAAACTCGAATTCATAAGTAGACAAAACTTGTATTTCATACTCAAAACTATGGAGCAATGTACCAGCTCCCGTTGGCAATATTCAATGATATAATCAAAGCATTGAAAGCAGATGCAAGTCCTTTAGTGAAACGGAAGTAGCTGAATGTCGCAATCTACGAAAGTGACAGTACCTACATGGTAGGTTATTGAACCTATTTTATGTGTATTGAATCACCTAAGAGCAAGTATATTTTGAGGTCTCAACAAAAAATCAACTGATTGGAAAATTATCACAAAAAACGTACAGATTTCTCTGAAGTTTTTTGTATTCCAATGACGACCTGATATTATCGGTAAAGATACTATATACAGGAAGGAGAACAAAGTGTATATGTCAAAAAAAATGTAGTTTGAAGTTGTCGTACTATGAGGAATTCACCCAAAAGCGGATTATTATGGCTCATTCAAATCATTAACTATAATGTAGATGCAATCACGGAAAGTCTTTGTCGTAACGGCACAGAGCGTCTGATCCGAATATATTTCATCATATATCAATATCACATTTTTTTCCTGAGATGCAAAAATACAATTCTAACCCAATTTCGATGTTCATATCAAATGATTGTCGAAAACACTTTCAGAACTGATGCCCTCATCCAGAAAACCATACGGAGGAAGTTTGTAGACTGTACAGTACTCACAGTAGCCCACAGACTCAATACCATCATGGATTCCGATAGAGTATTAGTGATAGATTCGGGAATGATTGCTGAATTCGATCATCCATACCAACTCCTCCAAGACACGCATGGTGTTTTCCACAGGATGGTCATGGAAACTGGAACAGCCAACCAGCTGAAGAAGATTGCATACGAAAATTATCAGAAAATTCATAGCAAACCTGAATGAATTGATCTCTAATACAATATATGTAGGTAACGTTTTGTAGAAGAGAATGTACCATCAAAACTGTTTTGTTAATAGACATTCCAAACCATATTTTTAGAAGAGGTGGATGTTTCTGTTTCTGATATTGATTGAAACTCTTATGAAGTTTCATATAAGACAGTTCTATTCATTCGGAACCAGCGAAAGTATTGTATTGTATAGATGCAACTGAACCAATAAAGACACTTCTATTTTTCACAATCTGGTTGCCAGAAAGTCTTGGGGGCTCTGAATTACCTTATTGAAACACAACCATATACAGTGGATGACTTTTCACAAAGATTCCTGCCGAAATGATGATTTTTTTATATTGAGAGTGAATTTTTATTTTGAATCGTCTCTACTAAGCATTTGTCAGAGATTATATTATGTTATTTTCTGAAGACATGAATTGTTCTTCCTCTATCTCTTGAAAAAGAGTTGCGGTGAAAACGATCATTACATTTCCATTTTCAATTGGTCGATCTCTTGAGTGTCAAATGCAGAATGATCTTTCCAAGAAACTAAATTCAGCGGAAATAATCTGTTTTCGTAGGTAGTGGAGCAGATGATCTCAAAATTAAAAAAAATCCTGATTGTTTCGTTCTCTATATTCTTCGGAGTGCTGAAATTAGCAAAAATATTCAAAGAATAATTGTTGAACAGAAGATACCAGTTCAATTGTATTGCTGTTAATAATCGCAGTAAGGTATTATAGGAATAAATAATGAAAACTATTTTATCATATATCTATTACGCATAAATTGTGGACAACACCAAAATTAAAGAATTCATAAACCTTGTTCAGTCAGAAAATGGTATGATAGTTGTACTTAGATCAAAAATAAGGTGCAAGAAGTTGCAAGTTTTGGCATCGATAATGTGTTCTAGGATATCTAATGAAGCGAATATGACTTTGGCTCAAACTTCTTTTTCAAAATCCGTGCACGACAGAATACCACTGATTTCAGAGAAGATCTGTTGTCATTAGATGAGAAGGGAGGCTATTGAGCTGTTACACTAACCTGAGCCATTTAGAGTCACACACTAACCGATAAGCTTGCAAAACAACTCTATCGATTGAATACGGGTGAGTAGTGAAGGCAGGAGATCAGTGAGGTCGGGTGTTTTTTGAAACATAAGGCACTCACAGGAAGGAGTTCAACTAAGACCACGCCGCTGCAGATGGCTGCTGCAGATGCAGCCGAAAGCTCCGGAACTCAAAATCCCAGGACACGGCCCTCATACCCGAAAAACTAGCGATGTATCAAAACCGGCCGTGGAAGCACGCATTCATTCAAAGGCTCATTCGTTAATCCCCCAATCAGTGATACTACAGTTCTTATATAACATATTCAATTTACTGGATGTGATGTTTTTCAAAAACTGTTAGATGTGCACCAACCCATGACAATAAATGTGTATGCGTATATCAACGTTTCTACCTGATGGAGAATGTTTTTCATTAAGGCCTTCTATGTAACATATGCCCCTGGTACTAAATGATGGACTCCATCATTGAAAATGGATTCCATCTTTGGAAACTATGAAGAATAGATAGTTTCACAAATACAAAAAAACAACAATGGCCAAGATGTCCTTTGTGACCGATTCCTTCGATCACACATATAGCAAAGATCTACTTAAACTACTTGAACAGGAATTGAATTTTATCAAAACAATAATATGGCTTCAGAAAAAATATCTATACAAAACGCTGTCATTTCCTTCACAACAAAAATCAACGAGCCGTGCTTGTGCTTATTCATAGATCTAACAAAAGTATTCGATACGGCGAGTCATCGCCGTCTCTTGCAGTCCCTGGGAGATATCGGTATACGCAATAACAATCTGAAGTTTTCGAGAGTTATCTTGCAAATAGGTATTATCTAATTTCCAATTCATCAGCGTTCTCAATGGACTTCCAGATCGATTGGTTTGGCCTGTGACTAAACCAATAATTGATCTGCGGTCTGGTTTGCAAATGACCAATAGCGCTGGGCTGGACATTTGGAGCAAACTTTTTTCAACCTCTCGTTGACTAAAGTTCACAAAAAGCCGCGTTGGATGATCCATAGAGTTAAATGAACTACAGGTTGGCCTCTCCTCTGTTATTGGGTCGTAGTACTTTTGGATATGAGGAGTCATTTCACATGAAAAGAAAAATTAATGGTAGTAAAAGTTCATAAAATTCACTCGTTGATGAAGCAATTATCTATTCATTTATTTTCAATCACGATTTGACAAATAAAACGATCAACGTTCATAACGAAGATGATAAATACATAGTTGTGGTTTTACAACAGCGGATTGAACTGTTATGCAATCATCTTCACCGGTATCAATAATATAATAACCTAGACCTTGAAATTAGTTCAATGAATTCGTTGGATGATTACTTTCTGGCGACCCGACGTTAAATATTTTTCAATTCGGATAGTTGTACTGACTTGACCGTTAATACTTTGCTAACGGGTCAGCAAAGCAAACATTTGGATCATTATTTAACAAGATGAGTTGTGATTATTCATTCGTTTGTTCCAGAAATGATTCAATTCAGAACATATATTTCTCCTTTTTCATTTTTTTTTTCTGTCAATGATCAATATCTATTTTGACAAACGATACACGATATTCTTTACTGACAGTATGTTCAATAATTCAATGGTGGAATTATTCTATTCCATACACCTTTTTTTGGATCTGATGAATCTGACCATCTGACAAGTGATTTCATAGTAAAAACACTGCATTATTATGCATCTCTCAACTCTTTTTCTCCACACTTTTTTTATTGCCCTGTCGTTTCGATGATTCATATCTTTCTTACATCACTTCGAGTTGGAACAAAATACTATCAATTTGAAATGATTATACCATATACGTCTCAACATATCAAAATCAAATGGTAATGGTTCGGACTTCCGTTGTCTATATTATTAACTGGTCCTCTTCACCTCCACGTCAAGAAACAGCGACACCAACAACTGCGTTTACCGGATACCATGGGAGTGCGGCAAATCCTACATCGGAGAAACCAAAAGACCATTGGAAGTGAGGAAAGGCGAACACAAGAAAAACACAACGAGGAGAAACAACAGAATCAGGAATAGCGGAGCATGTTTGGACAAACCATCACAAGATCAAATGGTCTGAAGCCGAGGCCATACACAAGAAGGAGCACTGGCTCAAGAGGAAATTCAAGGAAACCGCCTACATCCTCAACAACGACGCATTCAGTCATCCCAGTGTGGATATCCGGAATGTATGAAGGCCGCTTATCCAAGGCATGGACCGGCTTCGACCCGATGAGGGAGAATCTCGCGTCAATACATCCATTTCCCGCTGAAGATTGATCAACACACTTCTAGTAGTAGCACCCGCTCGCCTCCTTGTTAGTACCACCCGTTCCCCACCATAGGGAAATCAGGGGCTTTATAATCGACCACACCTCGAAATATTGTCAGTCATCACCCGAGACGATTGCGGATACCAGCAATCGAAACGTCGTGACACGAGATGAACATCTTGCTTGAAGAAGCTATTGTAATAGCGAAACACGTATCGCGGTTTTGTAAACCCATTGTAAGTGAAAATCATATAGGAAACTGTAATACATTTTTGACAAAAAACAGTTACCTATTTTTTCCCATCAACTTTCATGTTGAACGGTGACACATCTACCAAGCTTTCCTATATGTCAAATTCTTGGGACAACAACAACATAAATACTCTTCTTTCTCTCATCAGCTAGAAATAATATATTGCGAAAACTATATTCGACATAGGGCAAAGTTTTTGATTAGGTATAAAAATCTATGCTGCTTATGTTGGAAAAAAAATACAAAAGTTATGATTCACTTCTCGGGGAGATATCTGATTGCAAATCTTTTCTCTATCGAAATTAATCTCTTGTAGGAAAGCATCTTTGAGAAACCAGTTGGATATGATTGATTACGTGTCCTAAGTCGAAAGTAGTGTGATATATCATTACAAATACATTATATTTTCACCTCTGTGAAGTATAAAGAAAAATCAACTTATTTCAGTCATCTTTCAGCACTGACACACATGATTCTTTCAAGAATACTTTCTAATATTCGACAGTTCATATACAAACTTCTTTTAGTGTTTTTAACTTTTTTATGTAAACAACACCACTGATGGAAAATGACCACTGTGGGGAGAGATGATTTACCGACATATCGCTGGGCTGATTCATAGGAGAGGATTTTTGTCATAGGGTTACCTAATCGATGTGGGCACAAAGAGATAGATATTATTATCGATTCATACGATGTCTAGCTTTTGAGAGCTCCGGTTTGTTGAATATTTTGTATAGTTCAGTGGGCAAATATATATAGAAAAAGGATATCGTGTTTCGTTCACAAGTCCTTAATATTTGTGACACAAAAACTTCAACTCGTTTCCCAAAAAACACTAGTAATCCATAAACGATTCCAGATCACTAACAACGAACTGAAATTCAGTGTTATTTCACAATATTTTCCGAAACTTCTGAACGAAATGACACTCAGAATATATAAAACACTCCACTCCTGGATAATTCACGAAGCAACAGAAATTTAAAAACGTCCTGAATGCCTTAACAAACGAGACGACTCACAAACATTCCCCAATTCCTGGAAACCATTACGGTCTCATCGAACAAATCCTTTAATTGAATCTCCCCCCTGGTCCGATACCATTTCACACACGTCAGACCCTAATATAGTTATTAATCTCCATCCATACAACCTCAGTCTTCAACATCTTATGATGAGAGTTGGGGATAAGGGAGACTTAGGCCCCGGCATCAAGTCCGGAAAAAGTATTGATAATGGCTACAAAGTGGAAGCCGAAACGTCGACAAAATAACGATTTCAGACGCGGTTCAATCAGAAGTTTCAGTGATCACATATCCGACCTTGGAAACCTATGCGAGCACAGAGCACACACAAATACACACACATAATATTTCACAATGTGTTAATTGAAATGCTTGCTTTGGAGAACACAATTAGATGTTAAATAACCTATCGCCTGGTCAAATAGTTGTCTGATTATGTTCGTTTTCCTCACAACCAGTTTATTTTACAACACGTGGTCAGCCGATATAATTGAATTTGAATATTGCTTCGATTGATGTAAGTGGAATATATTGATATGATTGTTCTCAGAATTTCTTGATATATGAACTAATCAAGTGTCATGTGAAGATTGAATGTGAGTACCAAACACGAAAAATTTTTATTCTGATTCACAGTGAACGACTGATAATTACCAATCCTTATATAGACGATAGAATAGTCCTAAAAAAATCCTTTCAGAAATCGGTTTGTCATCCAACAAAGCCTAATTTCATGTTACATATTTAGGCTAGTAATGGGTATATTTTTATTTACGTGATTGTAATTCTGAGAATAAGAAAGCCTCTGAAGAAGCTGGCCACTCGCGCTAGCGAAACGTTAGGAAGAAATTCCAAAGAACGACGGCCTTCAAGCCCGAAGAAAAGTAGTTATACTAAAAACCTCGGCCTTGAAAGTCTTAACCATTGTGTCAATTATATTATTATTGCAAATTGCAATTCTTGTGATGAAGGATGGGGACAGAATTTTCACAAAGTCCAAGAAGTTATTTTGCTCTTCCGAATAATACAAGATATCTTCGGAATTGGTGCACAGAGCTCTCAAAGCGTTCTTACTGCACTCTACAACATTCAAGGAATTCAGAGTCCTTGAATCGAATGGAATCACGAAATATTTTATTTCATTGTCTTTTTGATGATCGGCATGTTTGATACATTTGATGTGGAAGTGGAAAACTGTCATAATGATCAATTACCTCAACATTGAAGTGATATCACTCGTGAATGATCTGATAAAAAGTTCTAATCTCGTTGGTAACAAGGCTAAATTTTCCAAAAGGAAAAAAAAATGAATTTCAAAGGGAAAAGTAAATTATGATTTGAGTTTTTTTCTTGCACCAAATGGTAACAGCAATTTCTAGGACAATATCTAGGGAATATAATATTCCGAGAGAATAATAGTCATTATTGCAAGTAGTATACTCTACTTTATTTACGACTAAGACGGGAATGAGCTACTAATTTTTTTTATATGCAGATTCACACGAAAGGGAAGCCCTGTTCAAAGAACACCGCGTGAATCAAGGGACAGGAGATACGAATTAACATTCATTTTGAATTTTTGAAGTTTGTGAACTTCAGAAAAACCTCTCTTTTGGCAAGGAGTTCCAAAGCTCAGCTGTTCTATTGAGGAAAGATCCCTGAGCAAGGGTGGTTCGATAGGTCTCCAAATTCATAACAAAGGGATGGGAATTCTATACTCGACGAGTCATCCGGGTAGATATTGCCAAGGGTAGAACGATTGATAACAATTTAGAAGAGCACCGACCGTGAAAATATTTATAGAAGAAAGACAAGTCTGCGACCCTTCTACGATGTTCCAATTAAGAGATCAGGTCTGTGAGCGAAGAATCACCAACAAGACGGATTGCCTTTCTCTGAATAGAATCGAGAAGCTTCAATGAATGTTTTGGTGCCGAACTCCACACATGAGAACTATATTCCAAGACAAGTCGTATCTGAGCCTTGTAGATCATTATAAATAAGTGAATTATTTTTCAGTTTCATTCGTCTCAATACAAATACACAAACACTACCTACGCGTTTGACACTGACACTTTGGAATTTGGTTATATCAAAGTTATATCGTTTCCATGGTGGGTAATATTCAATTCGAGGAATTTTATGATTGGACTACTGGAGGAAATAAAGACTTTAACTATAACAATCTATTGCCAGCCCAGAAACCATAAGTATAATACTTACTTTACGTATTAGTCGTCAAAAAAACTTCACTTGCGGCCCTGATGATATCCCATTACTGTAGTTTCGTTCTATACGGACATTACCAAACGAATACTAGAAACTCTAGTTCATAGTATTCGTTTGATAACATCCATATGGGAGGAAACTGAAGTAACGTTGAGTGATTTAAAAACATGGGAAGTTTCATTTTTCATTTTTAATGATGATTTCCTACCACATAGTAAAGGCAGGATTCACCAATTCAGTCCCAAAATGTTTTACATCTTTGGCGTTGGGAGAAAGGAGTATTCGACAAATATCATGGATATTCAAATGGAATGAAGGGTTTCTATACGTATCAACACGTAATATGGACTTGTCAACCTTGTAGTATACATTATGATATACGATAACCTATCGCCTGAACAAATAAATCAATAATTTTGTCGAATCATGTTCGATTTCATTTCAATCAGTTTGTTTTAGAACACATGTTCAGCCAAATGCTGCTTAAAATGATATCAGTGATATGTGATAATAACTAATGATTGGACTGATATTTTCTTGAAAACCTGAATGCGTACCGGTTGAGTGACAGGTAAAGATCAGACTTTTTATTGAACATGTTTTTTTTTATCAAGGGAAATTGGATTATATATTCATAAATTCAGTACAAATTCGGTAATAGCTTCATAGAGACATTGGTGAAACGTGTCGAGTTTTTTACCAATGACGCATTTGTTAGTCATATTTTTGATGACGTTTTCACCGTTCGAGTTATGACGTCAATATTAAATTCTCTGTATGGCAATACCTCCTATTGGTAGTACCATTGAAACCATTCCTGTGTGAATGTTATATTTTTTCGGTTTGTTACTCAACCATTTTTTCAAGAAAAAAGAGATATCAGTCATAACAATATATTTTATAAAAATGACAACAGGACTTGGTATATTGAAATCTGATAGAATAAACGGTCAAATTACAAACCATTCACCTCTTAACAGAATGCAAAGCGATGTTGAAACTCTTGCAAAACAAGTAATTTCGGTTCCAATTTTAGGTCATCATTAGTATCAGGTCTGCTGAAGTAAATTTTTGATTAGAGGTATCCATACGAAAAATATCGTGGGGTTAGATCAGATGATCTAGCTGGCCACTCCAAGAATCCTTGTCTACCAATCCATATATTGGGAAATATGGCATAGAGGTATTACTGTACATGTCTTGCGTAAAAATAATAATAATAATAAACGTCTTTATTCACCATTGTCACAATTGATGCAGAGGCGAAGTGTCACTTTACAGTGTTTTTCAACTCAAGCTATGATCATGTTAAATAGAAATTCAATGATTCTCAGTAAGCAGAATAGGTACATTATTTCGAAGGAAAAAAAATTAAACATAATGATAAATGAATCAAATAAGGTAATTTCATTACAAAATATAATGATGTTGGATTTGAAATTATCTACATAATCATAAAAGATAAAAATAGTACTTTTTTAAAATATTTCGCCGAAATATAAGGTGGATATACAGGTTACAACCGCGATGGTCTCTCAGAAACACATAGACTCATAAAGATATTCTTTAATTCTTTTCTTGAAGTTCAGTAATGAAAAATCCCTGAAACTTGGCGGTAATGAATTGTATTTAATTGTTGCATTATAAGTAAAACCGCGCTTGAAAACTGCAGAAGAGTGTTGTGGAACAACCAGAATGTGTCTGTTTCTTGTTGGAATATTATTTATATTTTCGAAACGTTTTAATTTTTTTCTTGGGTATGATGGAGTTCCCGTCTTGATGATTTTATGTACGAATGTGAGAAGTTGTAGCTCACGTAATGATTTTAGAATTAACTTTTTCGTTTTCCCAAAGGCTGGTGTGATGTGTTCAAACTTTCTTATTCCAACAGCGAAACGTAAACATGAGTTCTGGATCCTTTGTAATCTTGCTTGATCACGTTTTGTCAGCGCTGGACCGTAGATAAAGTCACAGTAGGCAAGTTTCGACATTACCAGACTCTCACACAAAAGAAGTTTCAAATCACGACTTAGAAGGCTTCTGTTAGGGTACAGCGATCTTAGTGTGGTATAAGATAATTTACATAGATGATTCACGTGCTTCGTATAACGCATTTCATTATCAATCCAGAGACCAAGGTTTTTTGCTTCATTTACCATAGGCAATATTTCGTTGTTTATAGCGAATTGACTGTTTGATGTAACCTGATTCTTCCCTCCTTTTGGTCCAAATATCAGAACTTCCGACTTTGATGCATTCATCTTGAGATTATGAGCTGCTGAGATGTCAAATAATTGCTGTAAGTCATAATTGATTTTATTTACCATATCCATACGCCCATTTGTTGTAAAAGAGAGGTACAATTGTGTATCATTGGCATATTGATGGATTATACAGTCATCCAAAAAACTTTCAAAATCGGAAATATAAATAGAAAAAAACAATGGTCCAAGGACTGATCCCTGAGGTACACCAAATTTGCGTTCCACAATTTCGGAGGTTTGGTTTTCATTCACAACATACTGAGAGCGACCTTCAAAATAGCTTCTAACAAGAGTCGGAGCACCATCACTAAAACGGTAATATTTCATCTTAGTCACCAATAGTTCATGCTCCAGGGTATCGAATGCCTTACTGAAGTCTAACAGAACCAAAACTGTTACATGGCCTTGGTCAGTGGCAGATAAAATGTCGTCTGTGATACAAGCTAATGCCGAAGCGGTACTGTAGCCTGCCCGGAAGCCAGACTGGGATGGCATAATAATATTTTTCTCAGAAGCATAGGAATTGATCTCTTCCTTCATTATCATCTCGAGTAGTTTAGAAAGTGTTGGCAATATACTAATGGGTCTAAGTTTGGAATAGTTGGACGCATTTGGTACTTTTGGAACAGCCCGAACTATTGCACATTTCCAAGCATCTGGGTAAGTGCCGGACTTCATAGCAAAATTTATCACAAATGTTATATGTTCCAAAAGATGAAAACTAACGAGTTCGATCATTTGCCTCGAAATGCCATCACATCCCACAGCATCAGATTCCAAGGATTTAATATATTGCAGGACATCATACTTTGACACCTCGGTGAAACAAAAGGTGTTGGAATCATGCTTCATTTCATTGTATTTTTCTAGTAACTGAAGCTGGTTGGGTGTTTCATTGACTCTAGGTACATTAGTAAACTGGTAGTTCATGATATCAACATTACGTAAAAAATGTGACAAAGTGTGGTTGGTATTATTATTGATTATTTTGAGCGTTCTTAGGCAGAACCAAGTCATTTTAGTCGTATTTTGCTGTACCGCATATTCGATATAAGCTTTTTTTTCCTTGCAATAGCCTGGTTTACGTAGTTCCGAATCTCTTTATAGAAATTCCAATGAACAATATTATGGCTTTTTTTATATCGAGCGTAAGCTCTATCTCTAGACTTTATCATTTGTTTGATGTTGAAAGTCATCCATGGACTGGGTTTTTTGGTCACTCTGTATTCTTTGATAGGACAACAATAGTCATAGATATGTATGAGGTTATCTGACAGAAATGATACCATATCATTAACGTCATTCAAGGAATAAATGTGATCCCACTCAATTCTATTGACGTACCTAAGCAAAAAATTTATTTTTATCAAAGTTTTTCCAATCACGGCTTTTTCTATATTCGAAAGTTTTGGTGCGAGAATCGTATATTTCACAGGAAGTGGCGCAATGATCGAATACATCATGCAAATTCTCTACCATACAGTTCTATACAGTATCAAAGCTTGAGGTAATGATAACATCCAGTAATATGTTTGACTGGAAACTGATAGCCTAGTTGGCTCTGTGACCAATTGACATAAGCCGTAAGACTCAAGAAAATTATTGAAATGATTTGAGCCTGAATTATTTGCGAGAAGATTAATGTTAATATCTCCCATTATAATTTTGAGTCGCATTCCGGGATCAACTGAGAAACGGAATTTTCCAAAAGATCCAGAAACTCTAAAACATTGCTCTTTGGCGGTCTATAAATTACACCAAATATGTAAACTTTCCCGTGGAGTTGAATTTTCATCCACATTTGTTCTATATTTCAGTTCGATATTCTCAATATGATTTGGTATTTGAAACTATCGGCAATATAATGTGGTGGCGCCTTATCTTGATGGCACCATATAGTGAAATATCCGGTAGCTGAGAGCTGCAAGTGTTAGAATCATGTGACGCCACAGTAAACTCAACTATTGTATTACTGTACATGTCTTGCGTAATGTGGTGACGCTTTATCTTGCTGGCACCATAGTGAAATATCCGGTAGGTGAGAGCCGCAAGTGTTAGAATCATGTGATGCCACAGTAAATTCAACTATTGTATTACTGTACATGTCTTGCGTAATGTGGTGACGCTTTATCTTGCTGGCACCATAGTGAAATATCCGGTAGGTGAGAGCCGCAAGTGTTAGAATCATGTGATGCCACAGTAAATTCAACTATTGTATTACTGTACATGTCTTGCGTAATGTGGTGACGCTTTATCTTGCTGGCACCATAGTGAAATATCCGGTAGGTGAGAGCCGCAAGTGTTAGAATCATGTGATGCCACAGTAAATTCAACTATTGTATTACTGTACATGTCTTGCGTAATGTGGTGACGCTTCATCTTGCTGGCACCATAGTGAAATATCCGGTAGGTGAGAGCCGCAAGTGTTAGAATCATGTGATGCCACAGTAAATTCAACTATTGTATTACTGTACATGTCTTGCGTAATGTGGTGACGCTTTATCTTGCTGGCACCATATAGTGAAATATCCGGTAGCTGAGAGCTGCAAGTGTTAGAATCATGTGACGCCACAGTAAACTCAACTATTGTATTACTGTACATGTCTTGCGTAATGTGGTGACGCTTCATCTTGATGGCACCATATAGTGAAATATCCGGTAGGTGAGAGCCGCAAGTGTTAGAATCATGTGATGCCACAGTAAATTCAACTATTCATCACCGTACAATGAACCGTCAATGAAAAGAGATCCCACAATTGTATTACCAACTATTCCTGCCCACACGTTGACTGTCTGTGGATAGTGGGTGTGTCACTGTGTGGGGGTTTCCTGTTGCCTATCTATTTACTGTACCATTCAATCTCTCTCCCGGCACCTCCCCCCCCTCCACCTCCTCCCTCAATTCCCAACGGGACAGAGATAATTCCGTGCATAGTTTTTCTGTTTTATTGAGAATGGTCTACCACAGTTTCGGGTTGTTGGGTCCGCGATTTACAGTTGTTGCTTCTGGTTGTAGAAGTAGAGGAAAGAACATTGAAAAAAAACTCTCATGCCAAATTGAATGATTGATTTTTAGTAATCAGTTCGGTAATCATATTTTAATTTTTTTGCTTTCTCGAATAGTGATCTGGGCGTATTTTCTGATTTTGAGATATTTATGGACGATAAGCCTATAAACTGGATAGCCATTGTTTGAGGTGTATTTATCTATTGTTATATAATATTGCTGGTATCGGTTTGATTATGATTCACTCATGTATTTTTTTCCAGATTGAAGATAGAAGCGTTACAAATATCGGCTGCTGTACGAAAAGGAGTTAGTGTACGTGAACTGCACAACTGATGGATACTGGTTGAATACAAATATGGAAACTACCAGAGAACGTTACAATCCCAATCCCAGAGAGACTTCGGGTTTTATATCTTATTTATTTTTTGGGTAAGTTTCCGACACTTCGGAGTCCAACTATTCCAGAAACCTGAATAAGTTTGTGATCCATGTTACAAAGTAACATTGGAAATTCTCACACACTCTACCGATATATGAATACTTTAGATGTTTGTTCCATTCACGAAAATAAAAAAAAGTCTATCTTAAAGAGTTACATCTCTGTCTGTATGGCTCGATAAAATAGATCTCTCTCTCTCTCTCTCTCTCCACTGCAATATGGCATTATTGGTGTTAGTAAAATATTCAACCAATATTGGAATAGGTATATTATATTCATTGATTTTCTATGCCAATATAATACCTACAACAGCAAATTCATATTCAATTTTCGATCGAAACAATTCGAAATATGTATTGGAATGCTGATGTTGAAATTTGATCTGGAAAACAGTATGGAAAAAATATCGATATTACCATATTATGAAACTGAAATATTTCAATATTGGCGTTGACATGCTATCAAATCGGTTTCATACCAATATTGTAGATGATAACAAGCAGTTAGTGGACTTGCTGAACTGATATTGATTAATCATACATTCATATCAAAGTATTGCCTTTCAATATATAATAGATTCCATTCCTGAGACTCTATGAAAACGTCAGCTACTGTACTGATGTTCACCATCTCAAGTTGAGATTCCAACATTAACTAAACGAACTCATCGCATGAACCTTCTTAATATCGATGCTCCTTCTCATATGCTGTCTCTCAGCTATAAGTCGACTCGCAAATCAACTCAGAAATCTGATGAAATGGAAATTCAAAAATGTACTGAAAAATCAATTACTTTGCAATGAACTTGTTTTAACTGGAAATTGACTTTTTGTCAGTTTCCAACTATTTACTGATATTCCGATATTTTGATTGATTAATTTTTCCTTGTGGACCTAGCGAACTCAAGTCAAATTATCCTATTGATCAGAATTAAACGTGTGAAATTACTTCATTATACAGAAGGTTGGATGAAAAAGTAGGTTCGCTTTGGTGACAGGCTCAGAACATGAATTCTGCATTCTGTCATTTATATAAGAACACTGATGTATTTCTATATATTCTGTCGTACAAAACGGTGTATTCGTTGAACATTTTCAACAGAATTATATATTATTATAATTCTTAGTTCAAATTAGATTTGTCACTGAAGATATATATTTTTCGTCACAAACCGAAATAGAGGTTCAGCCATTATGAGTCAGTAGTTTAATTCAGGTATTTTTCTGTTTCAACACAACATTCATGGTTCCACAAATCATTATTGACAACTACTTGCATATTCATCATTTACAGATACACATGGGATATATTCAGAAAGGGTTACAAGAAGGAACTAGAGGCTGAAGACTTGTACAATGCTCTTCATAGTGACAGAAGTAAACTGTTGGGAGATAAACTAGAAAGGTATGTCGATTTTGCCGATTAGATAAAACTATTACTCTCTTCAGTAGTGTAGAGTTAGGCACGTCTATCTGTCAAGCTGGATACCAGGGTTCAATTCCCCGCCACGGAATCTTCGTTGAGATTCACACGTTAAAAGGTAAGGTCTCGTTGATCTACTGCTCGCACAAATTTCGAATTGTGAAGGTTGAAGATCGTAGGAGGCGCCTGCTGGTTAGCGGTAAACTCTTTTTGATCTAACCCCATCGATACAATGCTGGTTATTCTGTCATTTCAAACACATCTTTAGTGATATGCAAACGATATTCGATCAAAATATGAAGGGGATGCATCCACCCCAGGTTTTTCCCAGCTATTCCGTACACCACAATACTTGTATCTATGATTATTATACTCGTGGTTGGAATATAATATTATAATCTAATATTGAGATTTTTTTTCTGCTTTTCAGATTCAGTCACCATCGGCTATTCAAATAAAATTTTGGATTTATTTCGTAGTTTTGACTTTTTCTATTACTCATACCCAAACGAATGACTATTGAAGAATTATGAGTTATTTCATCAACCAGTCCTCTTCAGGATTCGAAAGTGTGTGGCCTAAGAATGAACGAGTTCTTACTTTTTATGAGCTCAACATTTGGTCTTGAGTGTTAGTGATGACATATTCGTTGAAGAAACGCAGGTAGATTGCAAATGTTTTCACTCAGCACTTTGGATTATTAACAGCTCAAACCACAATAAGCGCCTGTTCACCCATTGAAGTATCACCAACAATAGTATAGTAGTGAACCTCGAATGTTAAAATTCAGTAGGACATTATTATTAACCAAGAAGTAAGAAATGCTTACGGGCTCGAGGTCCTAATTGAACTCACATGATATAGGATTATTCGGAAATGAACTGTGGATAATGCTTTTCTGTGAGATGCAAAATGAAACAGCTAGTAGCCAACAAATTTGATAGTGAAACTGAATGCTCTACACAATATGCTATATATCAGCTAGTCCCGCCTTACGCTAATTTCTATTGCGCTGATGACTTCAGTTTAGTTCGATTATCATTTATTCATTTTATTGTTACTTTTCTCCTGTGGGTTCGGTAATAAATGACACTCGATATAATGGAAACAAAAACGAATTCATTTATTGAACACTAAATAACACAAAACAGATCATTTAACAAAATATTACATGGAACACAGGATTTCTGAAATTCGTTTGGCAACGCTGTGCCCATCTATCGCTAACAAATCACTGCCTATCGCTTCAGTTACTTTTCGAATTCAAACCTAATATAACTGATTACTGACAGTTGCCACCAAGCACCCTGTAGCTAGAGGTTGAATACCTTGAATCTTCTGAATTTCCATAATTATATTGGTGATCTAGAGGGAATGATTGGGGGTATATTCAGAAACTTCAATGCCAATGTTTTCCGTTATTTTCTAGAATTTGCGAGCATGTGAAAAAATCGTAAACAAGGTGATTTTCTCCCCGTAACACCACTAGGTTGTTTGTTTCGAACAATATTCCATTTGGAAACATCACGACCCTTGTGATTACTTTTTCGTTCTAGGTGGACAACCTTGAGCTTGCTGCTAGGAGATAACTGGATCCTGTATACAAGGTCTTTGATCTTTTCGGTTATCAAGTACGTCCTTGCCACAGCCTCTGCAATAGACGGCATGTGACGTCACAAGACAACTGTCAATCAGCCTGCTGGACATACAAACCGTACTTCCATTAGCAACAATGGTAATTTAATGAGATTATGATCGTAATTAGGAAGATATTACGGGTTTACCCTAATTTTTGGTATACCCTTAGTGTACCTGACATATATGTCTATATATTGCACTCTATATTCATTATTCTTCCTGCTTGCAAGGAAGTTGTATGTGAAATGGCTGATAGAAGTGATTATTTCAACACCTTGTCTATTGATATCCAGAAGAGATATTCAGAGAAACTGAAGGGAAGTGATGAATGTGATCCTTATTTATTGAAATTTGGGGATTGTAGTAATGCTGTGCAAAAACTTCCCTAAAGTTTCATGACATGTTGTATGACATTATAAACTATTTTGTATATGAGAGTGCATGCACAGGAGAAGACTCCAAAGGCTATAAAAGTTTGGATTCATACAATATGTTTATATCTGAACGGATTAGAAGGATTGGAGTGGAGCTTGTGAACAGAATACTGAAAATGTACATTAATAAATAATTATTTTGAAAGAACAGATTTAGGTTATGTTATATAAGGCTCTACAAAATTTTAAACCACAACCATCTTTTCATATGGCAATCCTGTATAAAAACGGCATTTAGATGAGCTATGCTTTAAGCTTTCCAATATTGTTCTAAAAAAAATTGTTCGTTCCGTTAACCAGCTGACGAACGTCAACCCTCAGAAGTCGAAACTTGTGCGAGCAATGGATCAACGAGGCCTTACCTTTTAACGTGCGATTACCCAGCACGGTGGTCCGGCGAGGATATGAATGATTAAGTCTGCAAAGAATGATTAAGTCTGCAAAGTTTCCCGGAGATGATGGATTTCACGATAACAATTCTGCAACTCGAAATCAATATCGGGACATAGGTGTTCACCAGAGTTTTGTGCATATTCCACTTCTTCAACTGGTTAATTTATATCATTCAGAGTTTGATTTTGCTCATCAATAATATTCAAGTTTTGAACAGCTGGATCATTCACATAAAGAATCATCATCAATTTTATCCATATCAACTGGAATATTTACGATCTCATTTTTATCACGCTGCTCCCTACGATACAATCTCTGAATACTTCGAACTGCATTGATATTTGTTTTGAAGCCAAGTAATTGATTCGGTACCCAGTCCATATTGTCAACATCTTTGAAGCACTTGGCTTGCCTGAAATGAAAAAAAAAATTATGTTGCCTATGTTTCCTAGATTCTTTGAAAATATCTCCTACAAAATGTTTTGAACACACCGTTGCCCATTTCAACTTATAAAAAGTTAAATCTGCTCTTCTAGTTGCCTGAATTCACATCTCTTTTCAGCAAGAGGATGAATCTTTTTTTCTATTGTCGAAAATAGAAGGGAATCGATGGAATGAAACATTATGCCTGCCGCTATTACTTCCACATTTCACAATCGCACAAAATTGAGCCTTTATTGAGAAAAAAGATTTTAAAATATGACATAAACACACACTTAGCATAGGTAAATCAGGTTTGTTTGTCCAGCAGGCTGGATTGACAACTGTCATTTACTGTCCTCTGTCAGATATGCCCGCGGTGTATTTGGGTTATAACCCTTTTGTCCGTTGGGGTTGGTGAAGCAAACCACGTCACCCTTCTTGAACTAGCACTGACATTCAAACCTCATCCTCAATTTGTAACGGGTCAGTTTTACGTTGGATCTGGTGAATTCATGGGCGATACTAAATCCCTCCTTCAACCAATTATTCACGTTCTCATGGAGAAATACTTAGTCGGATAGAAAGTCGGCCAGGAGCTTCATTTTCCCACCCGTTAGCCTATTGCTTCATTCAGGGAACTTCGATACTTTGCCAAGACAAACATCGGAGAGTTTTTGTTGAAGGTGCGAATGTGCCTCTCGTCCATTCAACAGATTGCGAATAGAGAGCTGTAGTTATGATTTTCTTGATTCCTATACAAGAGTTATGCAAAAGATGAGTTCTTATTGTTCTTATTCATGAGCTGAGAACGGCGAGCAGCATTAAAGTACTATTTTTATAGTGACGAACTCTTTCAGGATGATTTATTGATAGACATATATCTAGGTATAGTAGTTTTCACAATAAATGGTATTGACTGAAGGATTACAATAAAACCAATTAGACCCTCAAGTTGTAAAATCCGAAATGTAAAATGTAAAAGGACCGAATTCAGGTGATTTTGTTTCTCAGAGAGGGATTGTAGAGGATTACAGCTTACACTTTTTGTTCATTTTAGTCTTTGTATTTCATTGAAAGTGTTCACTTGTGTTACGGCGTGCAATAATTTTAAAACATTAATTTGTTAACATTGATAGCAAAGATTTTATACCCCAACGTACAGAATAAGCAGTATGTGGCGTCCGTGGATAAAAAGTAATAGTGCTTCTTCCAGTGGTTCGTTAAAGGAGAATCACTTATCTTGTGACGCGAAAATCATTATAAAAAATGTGTGTAGTTCCTTACTTTAGCAAGGATATAACGCGGGTGCTGCAGCAAAAGTAACTAGTAATTTGACGAAGGTGCCTCTTACTTCAGTTAGACGAATTGTTGAAAATTCCATGGAATCAAGAAAAAAGCGTAAAGATTCCGGTGTCACAAAAATTCTAGACGACTGGGAAAAAGATTTGATAAGGCGAAAAATCTACACTATGTACGATGAGCAGCGTGTCCCTCATTCCAAAGTCTGAAACAGCGGCTCATCAATGACGAAACTCACATCAACTGTGGCCTCACTGCTCTTTGGCGAGCTCTGTCTGCAATGGGCTTTAAATATCGCAAAATTGACAAGAGACAAGTAATAATGGAATCCACACGTTTAATAAACTGGCGTTCTGAATATATAACGTCAATAAGAAAATACCGGTCTGAAAATCGGCCAATACTCTACCTCGACGAGACGTGGTTTGACACGCATGACACCCCTTCCAAAGGATGGTCTGATTCCTCTGATGAGTGTAAAACAAAAGCACCATCAAATAAAGGGAAGAGAATCACAATATTACACGCAGGATCAGAAAATGGTTGGATCCCAAACGCTATGTGGCTTTCTGCCAAAAATATTAAGGACTCTTGTGTTGATTATCACGAAGATACGACAGCAGAGCTTTTTGAAGATTGGTTTGAAAATTGTCTGTTACCCAACATTCCGCCAAACAGCGTTATAGTAATGGACAACGCAAGCTATCATAGTCGACAATTGCAAAAAATTCCTGGCTCAAAGAATACGAAATTGGAGATTCAAAACTTCATGGCTGCAAATGACATATATTTTGAGGAAAATTATACAAAAAAGAACTTTTACAAGTGCTGCAGTCATTTTCTTTAAAAAAAAACGTATGTTTGTGATACAATTGCAGAAGAATTGGGACATACAGTGTTACGACTACCTCCCTACTACTGCGTGTTCAATCCCATAGAGCTTATGTGGCACCAACTTAAATCGAGCGTGCGCAGAAAAAATACTTCTCCGACTTCAAGTGGTGGTGTAGTAAAATTAATTAGGAACTGTATGAATGACATTCCTACCGAGAGTTGGAAAAGTTCTATTAGTCATGTTATAAATGTTGAAAACTCGTACCTTTCTGTAAATTCAATTGCGCCAATGATAATTAATTTAGATGAGGATAGCGATAGCGACACTGAACTCAATATAGAATAGAATTGTAACATTAAAATAAATTACTTGTATATCTCCTACATTATGCAAAATTCAAATTCCTTAAGTTCGACCCTGTAGCACATTTGCATCTTTCACCAGATTATTTTCTACACAATGGGATTAAATCGGGTAGTTTATTGCAGTTAATAAGCCAATACCATTTACTGTGAAAAATATTATATGTTCGGAGAATGACTAGGAGCAGTTTGTTTTTCAAAAACTCGAATGCGCACGGCTCTATTGAAGTATTTCCATCAATATCAATAAATTTTCTGCACCACATGTGGATATTTCCGAGTAGGATGTGAATTCACTAATTCGAACATGAATATTTGATTTTGATCACATGTCAGTGAAAGTTTTATAGCGAATTCTTTCGGTAGAACTCGTGCAGAGTCAGTGCGTTTTTCTCCTTTTTCAACACTAAGTACATACTAAGGATGAAGATACACGAGTTCTGTCCAAAATTGCACAAGTTATTACAAAATCATTTACTGATAAACATAAAACAGAAATATTTGACTTTGACAAACAACTGTCAATAGACAACTTTGATTCGTCAACTGCCACCAGATGGCGTATCGCCTAGCTTGAAATCCCAATATCAGCCGGTTTGAAATTATGCCTGCGAGAAAGTAATGTATGATGTTAGCGACTTTGTCATCCCGAAAATTGAAGATAAATCTTCATCACACTCATTCAATAAAGCGTTGAATGGAGGTGATGTAAATGACTTCAATTTCAATTAAAAACTATCGACGTCATCAAAAATTTTTGTTGTATACTTTATATTGGGACAATAAAATGTATGATACTCGAAATAATGACATTTTCTACAGTGACCTTCAGTCGCAATGATATGCATTTCAATTGCAGGAATTGGAACAAACAACTGGAAAAGGCGAAACTGAGCGGTGGGAAACCTAGTCTCTTCAAGGCATTGGCAGCCACTTTCTGGCCCATCTATTCAATCACAGCCTTCATAGAGGTATTTGATCAATCGATCCAGGCGGTGGTTCAACCCATGATGCTGGGGGGACTCTTGAACTATTTCAAGCCCGATTCAGTTACTCCGAAGGAACACGCATATTTCTACGCGGGAGGACTAGTTTTCTTTACGGTCCTAAGCGTTATGACTTCAAATCAGCGCTTATTTGTTGCAGGTCACGCAGGCATGAAGGCGCGATCAGCTGTTTGTGCTCTTATGTATAGAAAGGTGAGTGAGTTTAACTTGAAGTTGTTCACCACACACACAGACACACACAACAGACACAAACATGGGTATACGGGTACTGACTACTGGTCCTTGTGTAGACGCCAACTACAGATTCCCATGTGGAGACTTCGAATCCACGTATGTCAAGGAGTGGCATTCACTCATTGAAATACTCTGGTAAAACTGGTTCAAACGTTTATGAATGACAGGGCCGACGCTAGGACATTTTGTAACAATATGGACGTCCACGTAAGCAACATGAGCGTCGTTAATGCAGATATACACAGCTCAATCTTGTGTGAGTGTTACAGTGCATCGTGTGGACGTCCACACAACTCATCTATACGTTTTGTGAATATATAACTATGGAATATCTTTGTGTAGAAGTGATGAAAGTTGAATATAGAACTTCTAAGATGGAGAAGGTGTTAATGCATTTTATCCCCATTCAGGAAGAAGTGACGAATATTATGAATCCTTATGATTTGAATGAGGTTTGGTGGCAAAAAGCAATCCTCTCAATATCAGTGGGAAATATCCGCTCCTCCTTTAATTATCGGACCGGATTATCAAACCCGACGGTAATGTATCCAATGAAAAAGTGATGAACTTTCTCTGTCATTTATGGAATATGAATTGTTTCCCCTAATGGATGAAAAGCTGAAAATTATATATCTAAGGTTCTAGTGAAATTTCAATTTCTGGTGAAAAGAGTCCTCCACATAGTCATCAAGCCATTGGCTCTCCCAGTGAATATTACTTTCAGTTGTGGAATTATTCCAGAAAATTCAGAATTGGGAAGGAGATTCCCGTATATTTCGACAAAATGCATTTTTCATAATATAACATTCAATTTCATTGAATGTAAATTGTTTGAATTACACTTTCACAGTATTTTTTGCAGATCCCTGATAAATACATAGATGTTATTCTGTTCAACACAATGCATTGATTGATTACGAACGTCCAATCCCAGTGATTTCTCCTAATTCATAAATGTAATAGATAAATTTCTTCTCAGAAGGAACGACTTCCACCGAAATAAAATTTTTGACTTTGAAGACTATCAATGATAATTTGAAGAACATCCAATGATTCAAAAAATTTGCCAGATATTTATTTTTTTATTTATTTTAATTCATTGTTTCCAAAAACATCACAGTTTCCATAACAAGTAGTTTGAGTTTGCTACATTGAAAAAAAAAATTTCATCTCTGAGTGAATACGCGCATATATACACATTACACATACATGAAAAGTAACAAGAACTAGATTGACTAAACAGTTAGTCCGTCATCGAACTGAGCGATACGAAGTTACACACTTGCTAGGTTGAACGAGAAAGAAAAAAAATTGTTATTCATTGATGATAAAAGAACGCAACTTAAGCATATTCCAAATATAGCTTGATATGTATTTGGCCAGGAAGAGCGTAGTATTCTCGAGGGTATTTACCAACAAATCCAGACTTGCTAGGCAGTTGGAATGAGGGGATTTAATTGATGAGTAGATTGGACAGTCGAACAAAATATGGTGAATTGTTTCGTGAGCGTCTTGATTACAAGCTGTACATATTTCTCGTGGGCTTATGCTGTATGTTGAGCCATTCAGTGTGAATTTAATAGCGTAGTTATTGCACATTCTCAGCTGAGCAATGGTTCTCGTAATATTCATCGGAAGTTTCAAGCGAAGATATTTAGAGGGTTGTTCACGTATTGTGAAGTACGAGTAGAGAGGCGTGAAAGAGGATTCATTCGCTGAAAGAATATCATCACTGTGTAATTTCGCGTAATATTTTTTGAGCAATGCTTGTCTGTTATGTCTCAGGTAAGATCCTGTGATACGACTCAATGGTACAGAGGAGCTAATAAAATCAAGTTGTTGAGACACTTGTTTTGCCCAACTATATCGGGTATCACAGTTCGATAATTGTAATTGCCGCAAAAGACAAATTTTTGGTAAGCATGAGTTGTCCATATTGAGAATTTTTATCAGCCAATTCAATGTCTGTTTGAATACATTGAAAGAAATTTTAACACGACCAGTTTCCAATCTGACAATACAATCTGGTGTATTCCTGGGGAGCATTAGGATATATTTGAAGAAATAAAGTTGAACCCTCTCTAAGATGTCAGAATACCTGAGGCCCCAGACAGGGAGACAGTTATTGATAATACTAAGAACTACTGACTCGAATAGCTTGATTCTGGATTTCCAGCAATCCATTTTTGCTTTAGCCATTACCGGTATTATAGCACCTATAGCCTGTTTAGAATTATCTACAGTGAGCAGAGCCATTTCTCGAAAAAAAGAAGATGAAACAAACGGAACCCCTAAGTAAACGCATTTTTTCACCATTTCCAGGTTGTTACCGTTCAAGCGGAATTTAAAATTCTTTGATCGGGTTCCACCTCTTGAAAAGCATAATATTTTCGATTTCCTGATATTTATTGTGAGTGAGTTATTTGTCGCATACTCCTCAGCATAGAGTAACATCAGGAGATCAGTTGAATTATCGATATTCAAACCTCTAGCTCCCTTTTTGCGAAAGATCTCTTCGATATCTGCAACGAAGAAGCAAGAAGCAAAAAGTAGGGGACTCAGCGACTCGCCTTGAAGTACCCCGGAGGTAAGGTTGAAAGGCTTTGTGTAACCATCACTGCCTTTTATTTTTATCGTGAAATTATCATATAATTTTTTCAGTATATTCAAAATATTAGAGCTGAACCCAGATACGAACAGCTTATGCCACAATAGCGGGTGATTCACAGAATCAAATGCCCGCTGGAAGTCGATGAAAGCGGCGAAAACTTTACGTTTCTTGAGCCTAAGGTGAAGTTGAATAACACTGTTAAGTGTAAATACGTTATCAACACATCCTCGATGTTTTCGAAAGCCCGATTGCGATTCTGGTATAACTATTTATTTCTACCCAAAGAGTAAACCGAGAGAGCAGAAGTTGAGTAAAAATTTTTTCTGTGCAGTTTATAAGGGCAATCCCCCTATAGTTGTTAGGATTGTCTGTGGGACCTTTTTTATGGAGCATAGTGAGTGTTATTTCACTCCAGCTGCTTGGAATAACGTGAGAATCTAAGATTCTATTGTATAAACTTGCTAGGTACAGAATCCAGTTATGGGGAAGAATTTTTACAAATTCATAGGATATTTGGTCGGAGCCTGGAGATTTACCGTTTTCACACTTATTCAGAACAGCGTAAATTTCATCGGGTGTTATAAGTCCATTGAGAATAGGATCACGCACGCCAAAATAGGCGGTGTTGTCGAGTGTCCTAGGAGGGTAAATGTCCCCATAAAAAGTTTCCCACTCCTGTTTAGACAGGGTAATATTCTGGGGAGAGCTTCGAAACATTTTCACCGTCATCCAAAAAGTTTTGGAGTCACTGGTGTTCGCCAGAGCAGTAAGAATTCCTCGTTCATAGTTGAGTTTTTTATACTTCACTGTTCTTTTGTAGCTCTTTTTTGCATCAAGGAACTGACTTTTGTATTGAAGCATAAAATTATATCTTTTGCATACTTTATAGGAGTTATTGACTTGCTTTTTCAGATTTCTGCACTCAGTATCGAACCAGGGTTTGTTCTTGAAATAAGTTATTCTCGGCACTGTTATCGATTTTTTGAGGTTGAGAGAATGTGTTGTTTCCTTGAGGGCACATCAGAAATTGTCATACGAGTTTTGAACATCTGGGTCAAACATAACTCTTTCTGACTTTTGCATAGCAACTTTGTATTCGAGTGCTAGATTATTGTCCCATTTCAAAGTGCTCGAACTCATTTGCAGTGGGGGCCTATTGTTGGTTTTGCGTAATATTTCGGATGAGCCCTTCATATATACACAAATGGGAAAATGATCGGAGACATTGATATCATCGAGAACTTTGAAATCAGAAATCTCGCGAAGAAATGAGTTATGTATCCACGCAAGGTCAATGATGCTGTTGCCAAGAGAACTTATATGAGTGTATTGGGCAGGTCTATCAAGTGAACTTCTTCCATTCAATAAACCAAAGGAATTGTCGCACATGAATTCGAGGAGACTACGCCCCCTAGTATTCAACATTTTGTCAAGGGACAATCTATGTTCATGAAGGTTGACATTTTCAAGCATCTCAACTGGGACAGAGCCAAATTCGGCAACTCGACAATTGAAATCTCCCCCGATAATGATTGGGGTATCAGAATGCGATTCCATTATATCAGTGAGAGATACTCGAAATATGTCTAATAGAGCGGGCGCTGCGAAACATTCCGTTTGAAAAAACCGATGACCTCATTCTGATTGATGATTTGAGTTGGGGAAGACTTGATGAATAATAATTCGGAGTTTGCCGGATGGAATTATGGTCCAGTTTTTTTTTTTTGGACCTATAATAGGAGTTTTCGATTCCATCGCTGTAGTTGTGAAAAAAAAAAATGTTGTATAGAATGCAAAAACCATTGACCGCTATTTCTCGACTAGAATGTTTTTGCAAGATCCTTTCAAACCTGGAACTGAAAGTTGCCAGAATAGACCGTTGTCAGTTTTATTATAAATCACCTTCCCAGCGTCACATACCTCCTCTCGAGTTTTGGAGCGGGCCGCGCTTTTCTCAACAGTTTTTGTGTCTTCAGTTATAGCTGAACTTCATCCATTATTATAACAGATACATTTTCCATAATTATAAAACAACAGTGCTTCGAATTTTGTGATAACTTTTTTTAAAGTGAATAAATATCGCTATAATTAAAAAATTAAAAAAAAGGCGAACAAAAAATCATACTGAACTGGTGAATGAACCAAAAGAAACTATTCAAATGCAGCAGGTCGACGCAAATACGAAATTTCAGACAAATTTGAGAAGTTGTTTGATCCGAATGCTGATGAAGAACACTTCTCGTGGTATAAAAGTTTCATGGCCAGCTATATCAGCGAAGAGAAAATTCGTCGTCGTCACTACATAGAGCGCTGGAAGAAAGAGCTTAATCAACAGCACAGGGCGCAGCTGGATCATCAACTGACCTGCAAATCAAAAAAAATCAACAGCGATTCGTCGAGTGACTCATGATGTTCCATTTGTGGTATACGACGAAAACCAAAATGAAAAAAGACATCTTTTAACTGAAATTTCAGCAGCTTTGCTGTTTTTCAATCCGTCGATAATACTATGAAATTTTCACAAAAATTTGTTATACGAAACACCGGAAGATTTGTTGGCGGAAACTTTCAATATCATACGTCGTGTTAAAGAAATTACGTTTCATTACCAATATCTTCTAGTAACGAAAGAGGTCGACCAACAACAAATATCACAAGAACAGTTACTGGCTGCTTTTGACAAATTAATGGTGGATATGAAAGACGGTGTTTCGACGACCGCTTTTGAATTGACATACTTGGCTCAACGCATGACTGTACTCGATGAAGTAGAGGATGTAGTTCTAATCGTGATCTCAAAGTGATGCTGATCGATAAATTTGGTGACAAGGTTTTATTCTCATATCTTACTGAGAGGAAGCAATCTTCTTTGGTTTTCATGGCAGGAAGTTCATTAGGGAAATGGTTGAACGTGTACGTCGGCTAGACTGTAGCAAAATCGTCATGTGTGCTAAAAAATTACGGAAGGAACTATCCACTACTGAACTTATACCAAAGGACAAGTTGTGTGATGAAATTCTTATAGAAGATGCCGCGAAGAAATGCACATTCACGCCGAAATAGAAGACTTTCATACAAGCCTCATTTAGCAGTCAAAATCTAAATATATATATATATATATATATATATATATATATATATATATATATATATATATATATATATATATATATATATATATATATCAGTGTAACGAACAGAAAGACACCGCAACATACAGCTCTAGCCGAATTCATTCACCACCTACCTAACTAAATCGAAACATATTCTACACTGTTGAAAAATCTTAGACACTGTGACAATGACTTTCAAGGGGACATTAAGTGGCGAAGATTCTATGACCGTTACAATCATGCCAGTTTATCAACAAAAGAATGATGAAAAGAATACATCACGGGCATGGCCTAGCTCTCCATGTTGACTAGTCATTCGATATCTGAAGCTTAGCAGTAGGGAAAGACCTCGTCGAAAGCTCATAAAACTGCAATAAAGTATTATATCATAGCTCGCAGGCAATATATCAATAAACACAAAATATATTGGGGAATTGCTGTCCTTTGGAGGAGACGTAAAGCCGGCGGTCCTGAGTCCATGGTTGTCTGACTCGTAAAGGATCCCTACCTCTGATTGGAATACCAGAGTGTTCGGCAAAATTTCCGGTTGGGGGAAATGTGGTCACCGGAGTCGATGATTGGCCTTGGTAGGGGAAACAGGCCGACGTTGAATAAATCATTTAAAAGAAAGAACACCTCAGACCCTGCTAAACCGAAACTAACAACTGAAACTGACTACAAATATTTATATCAAGTCCTTCAACCAAAATCCCAGCTGGCCATTACCGGTGGATATGAAGACTCCAAAAAATCTTCAAGCTCCAAGGTAATAGGTCTTCTGAATTGTTAGATTTGAAGTCCAATCACCTAGAAGCAGATTGAAGGATTTTCAGCCATATTTTTGTTGCTGTTCGTGGAGGAATTGAACAAGTTTTTATAAATTGTGCAGATTCCGATGTTTTCGTACTCAACATCCACTTTTGGCATAAGCTATCGAATATCGAATAGTTGTTTTTGAGGGATTTGGTTTGAGGGATCGGCCAAAAAAACCCTTTTGAGCTGGGATTCAATTCAAATGTATCTGAAGTTATTAGAACTTTTGATGTTTTGTATTCACATTGCTTAAGGGCTGCAATACATGGGCCTCCGAACTTACTGCGATTCGGTTATGAAAGACGAGATGGAAAGTTGTACCCGGTGCAAATGGCAGAACCACCTTCGACAAATTCTTTGATCAGGCTTTGCAAATATAATGCTGAATGCCTGACAATGTTTTGCACTTGTAGAAAAAGCGAAATCAATTGTATTTTCCTTTGCAAATGCATCGGCAATAATTGTCAAAACTTACCTGAATGAATTTTTCACTACTTATTAATAGGTAAACCACCTTTTCTATTAAATTTGAATTGAATTAGATCATGCCGTTTTTCTCCATACCTTACCTAAACCAGGTGTTAATAGTCAATAACAATTTTTTTTTCGCAGCTACAGCGATGGAAGCGAAAACTATTATAGGACCGAAAAAAAAACTGGACCATAATTCCGTCCGGCAACCTCCACAATATCATTAATTAAGTCTTTCTTAACTCAAATCATCAATCAGAATGAGGTCATCGGTTTTTGCATACGGAATGTTTCGCAGCGCTTGCACTATAACAGATAGTTGATTTCGAGACTGGGTTTGAGATAAACGTTACCTACTATGTATTTCATTCTTCCCAGAGTCAGAAGGGAGAGTATCCACCAGGGTGTTGCTTCCAGAGTGACAGTTTTGAAACATCTCCTATAAAAAAATACACAAACCACCACTGGCTCTACCATATGACCTCTCTCTTATGGCTGGAGAACTTAAAACTGCATAAGACGACAAAAAAGCAGGTGATTTCTCGAGATTATATGTTAACCACGTTTTACTCAAACAAAGAATGTCAAAAATTGAACCACAGCTCTTGATTTCCTCCAAATTATCATATCCCTGACAATTCCAGAACATTATTTGGGTTAATTGCTATTCGGGATTGGATGATGAAGCGCCCTGTTTCGGATGTTTAACTCCGTGAATCCGCTTTGGTGATTCATCTTCTTCACGGTCTCGTTTTGTTTTTTCCTTCTCCGTAGAATGTATTATCTTTGGCACACCATGCACGTACTTTATTGTAAGGTTGTCTTCACCCTCTTGGATTCTGCGTTGCAGTTCATTCCTTAAGTCCGCCATGTCTTTTAGCTGAGAGGGTGTTCGGTCAGCTTTGATGGTAACATTAGGAAATGAGTTATTGGTAGCTAGTTTGGACTTATTTCTCAGGACTCTCAGTGCTTCCTCAGACGAAGTGAGGACTAACTTTAGTGGCCGTGGCTTCTGATCGTTGCGTGCTCTACCAAGCCTCATACTGGATTTTATTGTGATCTCCCCTTCAATTGTTATGCTGTCAATTATCGATTTTGCAGCAGCTAAATCACTAATATTTCCATTTTCTTGCAACCGCATTATCAAAATATGTTTTTCGCGCTTGACTCTTTCAGATATTTCAGCGTAAATCACACCAGAGCTATAACTTGTTACATCGACTTCTAGTTGGGTAACTTTATCATGCATTATATTATAATTTTCACGGAGACCAGCGATATCCGTTACACAAGTATTAATTGCTTGAGATTGAGATGCAACTAGCAAACTCAAATCTTCAATCTGCGTGTTGCAGATATAGTTCGAGAGCGTTTGTAGTATTAACAAAGCGAGTAGCTCTTTTCTGACAGGTGTTAGCTCATCATTACTGTGTTGGTTATCAACACTGGCTTGGACGTATGATCGAAATTTCTTGATTTGTTGATGGTTCGCTAGTGTTCTGTGAATCAATGGCGGCCACCAGTTGAATAGAAAAACGTATATTTTCTCGTTGTAATGATATATATATATATATATATATATATATATATATATATATATATATATATATATATATATATATATATATATATAGGAGAAGAATTAGTGACTGGCTATAATATAATTCGATTGATTTTGTGAGGTTGCAGTCACAAAATCAATCGAATTATATATATATATATATATATATATATATATATATATATATATATATATATATATATATGTGTGTGTATATAATAATTATCAATGGATATGTTCATAATAAGAGTATTTGCGAATTTTTTTGGAGTTGATTCTTCGGAAAAAAATTTTTCATGTCAATTTCAGAAATAGGAATTTCAATAAATACAGCTTATCCAATCCATCTTGGCACAGAACTAATAACGTATATGCCCAACAATCTCTGTGAAAAACCTATTATATATGTTCACTGTGTTGAAATTTATTCATAGAAGGTGTTTTTCTTTCGTCATGGTCTACCCAATCAGTGTGCAACTGGAAAAGTGTCCGAGTCTGTGCGAAGATGGATTGGATAAGTTGAACATTTATTGATGCTTAAATGAGACAACTTGGATTTCATGTTTGTAGACATATCATGTCGGTAGACAGATCACAATTGTGAAGTTTCTACAAGGTTGTCCCTGGTAACAGAGTATTATGTTCTCTGTGATTGGTGGAATTCATATCCTACTTTGTGTTGATATGAAATCATATTCATTAAGTTGACTGGTATCGCCTACTAACCTGTTTCGTGAACTATAAAGAAATCGGCATATTAACGAGCGGGAGTAAAAAAAAAGAGTATATTTCTCAACGAGCCTATGATGATGGCTACAACTCACGAGGTGAAGTATACGAGCTGCAAGCGAGTGGCCTAAATCACCGAGAGAATAATAGCCATTATAAGCTAGTAGAATACTGTATTTTTTCCACGACTATTATATGAAATATTCGTAATGTAATTGTTCCTTCAAGAATTACGATATTCATTACGAACACATTATGAATATTACATACAATGGTCGTCGACAAAGAAGTTTCTCGAAACTCCACATTCTATTTCAACTTAACCAGCAAATTGGTTTCTCGAATTAGGTTTGCATTGTACAGACACAAAAACACGAAAATAAATGAAATACTGGATATAAATAAAGCTATTAATATTTTTTCAGTCTCTCAAGCTAAGCAAAACGGCACTAGGATCTACTGCTCCAGGCAAAATAGTGAATCTCCTTTCAAACGATGTAGGCAGATTCGATCTCGTTTCGTTGTTTATTCATGTGATTTGGTGTGCTCCTCTGGCTGGACTCGTGGTAATGGGGCTCATATACAAGGACGCCGGTTATGCAGGATTTTTGGGAGTAGTAGCCGTATTCATAATTGTTCCAATACAAAGTGAGTAAAGAACAATATGCAAGTGATTTATTCAGCAGATTTAGTGTGGTCGATGGTGGCTGAGCAGTCTACGATACCGTTACTCGCTTTGACAGTCACCACAGATTTTTTTTACTGACTCGGTGCGATAGGCAATTGTTAATTGCCTGGTTGGTGAAATATCTCGATCGAAAACACCAAAGTGGAGCCACTATACAGGATCCAGAGCAGAAGTGACGAAAATCACCCTTTGATGCGACGCGGGATATCCGGCCAAGATGTAACGTTTCTCTTGTCAAATCAGAGGAATATATATATTCTACCTGCAGGAAATCATCAGTTTTCCGGTGAAAAATTGATATCCCCACACACGAGCCTTTCCAAAAAAAAATGTTTTGTATTTACGTAGTGTGTTGCGTAGAATTCGAATCCGAAGTCAAAACGTGGCGCTCTCTATTCGTTCGAAAGTTATGCCCCTCCAAAAGTAAAAAAAAAACAATTTTTTCAACTTGCTAGAGAAAAAAACTAGGTTCTCTTTTCTCCTGATTCGGGGTTTGATAATTCAGGTAGGTGCCTATCTCTCTTTTTTTTTTGGAGATATACAAAATTCATGACTCTTTCGTCTGAGTTATGACGACGATTCAGATCTTTATGGAATGATTAAGATCAGAGGTTCCCAAACTTTTTATTCTCGTGGGCCACTTTCAAAGTTTTATTATTTTCGGAAGACCCCCTGCTGCTATAATTCTACTGTATTCCCAAACTTCTAAAAAATATTACCCCAAATTGGCAGTGTTGAGAAGAAAAAAAATAAGCACATTTTTTTGGGTCCTATCTATTGAAATAATACCTGTGGTTATACAAAATTTTAAACATTTAATATTACAAACAATCAACAATTGACAAAAAATCAATAATAATGAATTCTGAAATGTAAATCAACAGAAAAAGGTGTACTTGATGAATTGACTGCAAATTATCATTATTTGGCTTCGGTTTTGTAAGAAGTGATCTCATATCTCCCCGTAATGTTCTGTAATGTTCAATCAGCTGCTTTTTTTTGTTAACAGTTTGTTAACTGCACTGAAACTTCTTCCGACAAGATATGACGAGGGAAACGCTATCAAAAATTTTCTCGCAATTTCCCACAGCCCAGAATATTTTTCGGGTATGTCTGCCCGCAGCTAATATGTTTGATACCAACTTTCAAATTTTACCTTCAGCTCCTCATTGCTACTGAGTTCGGGTAGCTCTTCTTGTAATATCACATTCAACACTTACGTTTCTTCAAATGGATTCAAGATCCATGGTGGTATTTTCATCGTCAGAATATCTTCAAATCTATTTCTGAAGTCATCATGCAAGGTACTTCAATCCCAATATACAATAAAAATATGTTTATCTACAGCCGTACTCTAATAATACACATACATGCCCACAACCCGTTTCATAATGAAATCCATTACGATACAGTTTTTTCATTACGATACAGATTCTCAACCAATAGAAACCCATTATTTTTCAATCAAGCATGATGTGCGTGCTCTGATTTTGACATTTGTCAAGTCAATATCGGTATAGGTATTGAACTTTTGAAGAATATAGCCAAACTTCGATAATCATAACAAAATGTCTGATACCAGCGATATGGGAGAATCACCTTCGACACCTTCACCAACAGAAATACAGTTAGAATGATCAAATTTTTCATTTGACAAATGCATGATTTATTACTTATTTTTTCATCAAATTTTATGGGCTCTCCGTTGCCGAGCCGTCTGTGGCGCTGACATTAATTATTCTAGCTGTAGGAGACATTGGTTCGATTCCGGTCTCGAGTAATCTTTTTTTTCTTTGATTTTTGATCTTCTTTTCATATCTCATCGTTTTATTTCTCGAAGTAATACCATTAATTACAATTCTGTAGAATTTTTCATAGAAATTCGTTAAATTAGTATTATTGTGTGCAATACAAATATAGATATAATATTTGTAGTTCTTCACTATTAATCGGGTGTAGATAAAATAGCGTATGCAACTCCCATGTAATGGTTATTAATACACTCGCATAAACCATACTAAACTCACCTTCGGCTCGTTTCGTATCCCGGTTTATGCTCATATATTAATAACCATCATTACACGATCGTTGCATAATGTACTAATAACAAATAGGCAAATACTTTTTCCGCAAACTGCAAACACTATCACTCACAGGGACACTCTTATTTTCAAAATACCGGAAACAAATGAGTAGCGTTTTGTTCTTGGCATTCGTATTTATACTAATGTAGATTGCAAGCACAGCGCAAGTCGCGTTTCATCCCTTTGCAGGTCTAAACAAAAATACCGGACGAACGGGCTCACGGGTGGCACTTTGCAAGTCTCGGCATGTGGTTTACATTTGTAATTTTATCTATAATTTGTATTCAATTCTGTGTATGAACTGAGTTTCGAATATTTTTAGGTACCTACCTAGTGAATGATGGTACTTCTATGTTGATAAATGAATCCAAGCCAAAATTTTTGTTCTTCATTATGGATGCCAGAAAATTTTTTGTGGACCCCTACTTACAACTTGTGAAACCCTGTTTTTTTTCACGTCTACATGGACCCCCGTGTGATCTCCTATGGACCCCTGGAGGTCCTCCTGGACCACTTTGGGAATCTATGAGATGAATGATGAATTTATTATTCAACCCAACCTCACAAACTCGGTAACGATTGTAACGAAACGGTAACGAGTACCGGAAATGCGCTCGCTACAACGCGAGTGGAATATTGCGAATCCGTTGCGTAGCGAAGGGTCAAAAATAAGTCAAATTCGTTATATTGCGAACGATCGATAACGAACGAATGATCGAAAATCGGAGCCAAGTTCATATGTAGTCGACAATGATCAAATGAGTTCTGATTGAAGATACTTTTACACAATTTCGAAGCGATCTCTCCTGGAATTTCAGTGCTACAGTTTCGCAGAATATAGGAGAATGATTGCCTGGTGATGAACTCCAGAAAACAGATTCGTGGAATCGTTCGCAATCGAACTTTTCGCAGAACAACGTATTCACAGAACTGCGAGTTATTCAAGAATAAGGCCCCAGGACTGTGAAAGCGTAGATCATATCATATTCCACCGTTCTGCATACTTATCAAGGAGAACATCCATCCAACCTCAGTGAGATTATCGAATTTCTGGAAACGGCAGTACTGATGAATTCTTTACGAAACTTATTTGTGAAAGATTTACAATTTTCTCTGATAATGCTTATACGTGATTCCGGGATGTTATCCTGGTTTGTTTGCCGTGGTGCACATGTTTTTATTCCTGACGTTTTGCCTACAGCTGTGGTAGGCATTATCAAAGTCTATGAGGTGATGAACGCAATATTCTTGTTTTCAAAGTACGAACTGAAGTATGTGTTATGAATCTGAACAACAACCTAGATTCAGTTACCTCCAGCAGTGACAGTTTACCTTCTTTGATCAATGCTTATAGCCTTCGTGCTAATCTCACCCTTTGTCACCATCCAGACCCATCAGATCATTCGTTTTACCGAGTTATAAGATGTCGACTTCGTCTTACAGTTAGAAAAAATGAACAAGAAATGTTTATTTTTGCAAATATGATTTATTTTGAAAGTGGTTGAGCAAACGTACAAGTGTAAGAAGATGGGAGGTGGTAGTATCACAATGAAAGAACTCAACTTGCGAGTGGATAAACTCGGTGAAGAATTTCGCAAAGGACTTGAGGACCTCAGGGAAAGCCTTAGGGATAACAAGCAAACCGCAAGTACCTCCATAATTTCAAGTAGTGATAATGACATAACGTTCAAAAAACTTCAGAGTTTCGAAAATACTATCACCACTTCACTGAGTGAACTGAAAAATGATGTGGATTCTATAAGAATCGAAATGCGTGATCTCGCTATTAGAGTAAGCAAGTTTGAAATTCACAATAACCTGAATTTCATTATAGTTCATGGTTTGAAAGAAATAATGAATTCCAGTATTATTGAAGACGTGATAGAGTTGTTTTCGTCAAAACTGGGAATCGATATACATAAAAATGATATCAGCCAGTGCTATCGCATAGGAAAAAAGGACGCAAAAAGTAACAAAACAAGACCGCTTGTGGTCCAGTTTTGTCGACGATGGACTCGTGACCTCATTTTCTTCAATAAAAAGAAACTCAAGGGCTCCACTATTATGATAACCGAGAAGTTGACATCTGATATTTTAAAACTCTACAAAAGTGCTAAGATTCACTTTAAGAAGTCGTCATGGACATTTAACGGCCTGGTGTATGTTGAAATTGAAGGTGACAAAAAACTGTTGAAATGTGAAAAAGATCTCGAGGAACTCTTGCACTCTTCAACTGAATAATATAATTTTTTTTTTCTCTACTCTTCGGTTTTTGACCGAGACAATTTTTTTTTTGTATCATTACATTTTTATCATTACTTGCGCTTATTTCAAAAGGGATATTGTGGTATTTTGTAACCAACTGAATGATTCTCAAATGATTTTCGTTTCAGTATAAATAATTTAATTCTGATTCTATGTTGATTAATTCTTATTATAACTATATTCAATATATATGCTACCTAACTTAGTTTTGTGAATTTAGGAGCGGCATTCGACACTTGTCGTATAACTTGAGTTATCTCAGCACTTGTCTATCAATTTTGTAAAAAAAATTTCTTTTTTTTTGGTTTCTGATCTTTTCTTGCCTCTTTCTCCTCGCCTCTCTATTCAATCTCGGGATACTTGTCGGTTGTGCTATAGGAAATAAGTTTTAGATCACAGCATTTCCTTTTTTTTTTCTCTCTTGTTTGCGTAGTAATCTCCTTTGCCTAACGAAGTATAGATCAAATCAAGGATCATTTTCAACTCATTATGTACAAAATGTTCATTTGATTCTATTCTACATATTTGTATTTGAAAAATGAAAATTGCTCACCTCAATCTCAGATCAATATTTACAGGTTTTAATGATTTATCGAATCTCATTCAACAATATGATTTTGATGTAATGATGGTTTCTGAAACTTGGTTATCTGATCAAATCGACTCGAATACAGTTTATGTTCCAGGTTACAAGTTTATTCGTGAAGACCGCAAGGGTAGGGGTGGAGGCGTTGGGATATACTGTAAGGATCATTACAAGTGCTCTAGAATCATTTTCGATTTTACAGTAAATGCTCATCTTGAATTTCTTTTCGTTAAATATAAATTAGGTGTCAGAAGTTTAGCTTGTGGAGTATTTTATAGACCTCCAAATTCGAACTTGAATGACATAATAGGTGACCTGGATAATATCCTGTCTACAGTATGTCCGACTGTTGATGACGTCATCTGTATGGGTGATCTCAATGTCAATTTTTTTAACTTGGGTAATCCTGTACTCAACTGTTTCGAAAGTTATAACTTAGTACAGATTTTGAATGAACCGACCAGAATATCGCGTTTATCCTCTACTCTCATTGATCCTATTTTTGTCTCTGAGAGAGTTTCAATCCTCAAATCCGGTACCTTATCATCAGAATGTATTTCAGATCATAGATTGGTTTATGCTGAAGTTAAAACAAAAACTTTTCAAAAACAAACCAAAGTTCTAATACATCGAAATTTCAATCACTTCATTTTCAAAGACTTCTTAGTCGACTTAGAACAACTACCTTGGTTCAATATTATTGAGGAAAGTGACATTGATACGAAATTATTTATTTTTAATGATTTTTTGACTACAGTTTTCAATAAACATGCACCTCTACAGCAAGTGAGAGTCACTAAACCTCCTGCGCCATGGCTTACCCCTACCTTGAAACTAATCATGAAAGAACGTGATAAAGCTTTGCAAAAATTCAAAAGAACCAAGTCTGACATTGACTGGTTGAGATATAAAGATATGAGAAACTATACGTTATCTATGATCAGGATAGAAAAAAAAATCTTATCTCAACATTTTAAGTAGTGATAAAAACTCCCGCAAAACTTGGGATGCTCTCACTAACCTTAATGTCCGCTCTAATGTGAATCACACACTACCTGCTGGCCTCTCAAACCCTGATGATGTAAACAGATACTTTGCACAATTCGTTCAGAATGTCTCCAACAATTGTAATGAAAAAATTGAGCTCTACAGTAATAATAGTTTTAACTCTGAAAATAGATTCTCTTTCAGGTTAGCATCAGTAAATGATGTTCATGATTGTCTGAATAATATTAAAAGTCAAGCTGTTGGTGTTGATGATATTACTTCTAGAATGTTGAAATTGTCCAGTCCTTTTATTGATAAATATATTACACATATCATAAACTGTTGCTTTGAAAAATCATATTTTCCTCATCTTTGGAAAACTGCCATAGGTAAACCCATACCAAAGAAAAATGACCCTCTGAACTTTTCTGATCTCAGAATTATAAGTATATTGCCGGCTATGTCGAAGATCTTTGAAAAACTAATTTCTATGCAAATAAATGAATATTTTACCTCTCAAAACTTACTCTCAGAATCTCAATGCGGTTTTCGCCGTGGCTACAGTACGGGAACAGCTTTGGCAACTGTCCTTAGTGACATTATCGAATCTTACGATAAAGGTATGGCTACTGTTCTGGTAATGCTTGACTTTTCGAAAGCATTCGACACAATTAATCATGAACTGATCTGTATGAAACTCAAATATTATGGTTTTGATGATGCTGCGATATATCTAATTTGGTCATATCTACTTAGGAGGTCGCAAAAAATATGTATTGGTGAAAAATATTCATCATCTCTTGATATTCTTTCAGGAGTCCCACAGGGATCTATATTGGGACCACTTTTATTTATAATCTATACAACTGATATACTCTTTTCTATTAAAAACTGTAAAACTCAAGCTTTATGCAGATGATACGCAGCTTTATCTTCATTTCAAACCTGATGAATATCTCCAGGCTCAATACTTAATCAATGAAGAATTAAATAAAATTAGCTATCTTTCGAGTCAACATGATTTGAAACTTAATGCCGATAAGACCGTTCTGATGTGCTTCGGCAATAAAAAAAATAAAAAACTGGTAATGGATAACTTGACACTCAAATTGAATGGCTCAACCTTGAGTTCAGTTGATTCAGCAAGAAACTTAGGAGTTATAATTGACTCAGAACTTAGATTTTCTGAGCATGTTAAATATTTAATGAGGAAATCTTACATGTCTCTAAAAATGTTATATAGTAATCGTGATATTTTGAACAAGAACCTAAGGAAATTACTTTGTGACTCGTTAGTCCTCAGCCATTTTAATTACTGTGATTTCATATATGGTCCCTGTCTCAATTCTTTTGATAAAAATAGAATACAGAGCGTACAAAACTCTTGTTGTCGATTGATTCATGGTATACGTAAGTATGACTCCATTTCTGTAGCATTCAAAAATACAAAATGGTTGAACATGACGAATCGAAGAGAACATCACTTAGGGGTTTTCCTACATAATCTTATAGCAGCTCCTCATTCCACTCCTTTAAAGCAGAAGCTAGTTCTGAGAAGTAATATCCACTCTAGAAATATTCGATATACCAACAGATTCACTTTGCCACACTATCATTTAGCATTGTTTCGGAGATCATTCTTATATAATGCCATCAACCTTTATAATTTTTTACCTGAGCAATTTAAGAAAATGAACATCAATAAATTCAAATACAAATTCAAGGAGTTACTTTTGGAGAGACAATGATTCTTGATCTTTAAGCTTTTTCTTTTGTACCGCTGGGGAGTTCCTGGGGTGTTGGAGTGCGGGGGGGGATGGTTTCGGGATTGAGAGGGAAAGAAAAAAGAGAAAAAAAAAATCAAATTCTAAAGTAGATATCCTGTTGGTTGAGTATGAGTAGCTTCAGCTAGACTTCGCCAACAGTGATGTACTGTAGTCCTTTAAGCTCTCACTTTTTATTGTATGTGAAAATCAAATAAAGACGCTTTATTATTATTATTACTAGCATCAGTTTTTCTCCGATAATAACTGAACATCATGTTAGAACTCGTGAATCAAATATCTTTTTTTGTTTCAGGCTACACGGGAAAACTGTCTGCAAAATATAGAAAGCAAACTGCTTCCAGAACCGATGAGAGAGTACGACTAATGGATGAAATAATTTCTGGAATTCAAGTGATCAAGATGTATGCCTGGGAGAAACCTTTCGAAAAAGTTATAGAACTAGCCCGTAAAACTGAAATAAATGTCATAACGAAATCGTCATATGTCCGAGCAGTTTTCATGGCATGCATGATGTTCACAACGAGATCCGCTTTGTTTTGCACGTTACTTGTGATGGTTCTGACTGGACAGGACATTACAGTAGCAAAGGTTTGATATATTCAGATTATTCTCATCTCTCACCCGTTGTTTTTCATGATGTAACCACGTGAAAACTTGATTCGAAATATATACGGAAGAAGAGGCAGACTTGTAATTTGTGAGAAACTCGCTTTATAATTTGTCGCCTTAATATAATCCAAATTTGAGTGGGTTTTGTAATTTTGAATCATCAAGAATCATTACTCATTTTCCACCAGATTATTCAATCTCTGTCATGACTCAACGGCATTCTCCTAACTAATGATGGATATTTGATGTAACTTTTCTGATATCATCTCTGTATTCCTTCGCACAAAATCGAAAAATTAGTTATTCGAATACATTCATTCTTTGAAAGAAAAAATCTTGATCGAGCAGAATAGGGGTTTCTCCTCCAGTTTTCACATCAATGACAATAGCATTATCGAAGAAATGTGATATGGAAAATTCACCGGAATTGCTACTGGGGATCGTTGCAGTTTCAGGGGTAAATATATATTCAATGTGTATGATTACACTAGATACCAAACTGTCTTTTTGAATCCCAATTATATGGTTTATGCTCGACAAATATAGAAAGAGATATGAGAATCTCAACCTCTCTCTCCCTCAAGTAGCGACACACTCTTTCGAGCACAATCTTAGGTTACTTCCAAGATGACTAAAATCATGGTGTTGGAACCTGTGAAAGTTTGGAGTAGAATTGGCGACCCTTGTCTACCACGATAATAGGCTTTACTAGTACTACTATTGAATCAGTTCAGATCAGATGGCGCGTGCAATAAATAACAGAATTCATAGTACTAGTTGGACATCCTCAGCAAAATCCTTGCACCCGTCCTTTCGAGATTTGTCAATACCCAGTTCCATACCGACAGCAGACGTGAACTTCTCTAACTCCCTTGAAGATTGCTGCTCTCCAAAAGTATAGAGTTTGAGGTCATCCATATAAAAAAGATGGGTGAACTTGTGCCTTCGCTTTTCAGGGATGCTGCAGTTATATCTCAACCTTCTCCTGAGCGCAACGGACAAAGAGGGGCCAAGGGAGTCTAAACGAAAAACACCTCTTCGTGTATGACGACCGGTTCTGTTTGGACCCTACTTTCACCCAATGTTATGGTGAAGCGAATTCTCCGTTCGAATCTGGGTCAACTGCTTGGAGAATTCGCATAAAGAAGATGCGCGTGAATATCTCGTCACAGGTATTCAAGCATGCTATCTGCAGCACCCCTTGATTTATAGTGATGGAATCTCCGCAGTTTTACTGCAACTTCCCGCTCTGCGTGCGTAAATGGTCCCTGAACAGGTGAGTAGTCCATCATACATTGGATACGAGAGGCGTGTTGTTTCAAGATTCCCTCTTTTTCCGATAAAGAACTCAAGCAGAATCATACACGGCAGAGTTGATCTGCCAAATGTCGGCCTCTTCTAAGGGCATCGCAACCTCTGCATCCTTTCGGGCCAGTTGTTCTGGCTTGAAGAGCTTCACTTGATGAAGCATCTTCCGAGTCCTGATGTTCTGGGTTTCCGGTGATTCAAGGCGCAAAGTTCTCCCCCGCAAATCGCACTGGCGTTATTTTTTTCGCCTGCTCAATCGGCCTCGGTGAGGCACGCACATGGCCACGAAGATGGGATACATAATCCCTAAGATGTTGTGCGGAAAAGGCATCATGCTCCGGATTTGCCACGCACAACATGTATTCCATTCGGGTGGGTTCGCTGCTCTTGTAGAACCGCATCAGGTCGTCTCTCGAAACGTCCTCCATTGTCATTGCCACACTCATTACGGGGTTGTCCATCGGTTTGGCCGCCTCCACCTTGTTCTTGAACCCTATCCGATTGGGGTCGGTTGTGGAGGCCCTCTCTTGTAGTAATAGGAACCTTGAAGGCCCACGGCCAACTCCAGAGTGAAAAATATTATCTCTCTCGTATGCGCACTATCTGCCGGTCCGATTCTGCATCATGAGCCCAGGAAAATGGTGGAGCTACTCATCAGAGACTTTTCATTATTATCATCATTATTATAAATGAACCAATATTCCAAGGGGATATTTCGTTCTAATGAGAGGCTAAGATCATTCGTTTATTCAAATATCGGAATGTGCTTCTCTCCAAGCCTTCAGTGACATTTCATATATATCAATGATTTCCAATAGTTCCGGAAATATTCGGTTGACCCTTCCAAGAAATCATTAACGGTCATTTTGGTTTGAGTATTTGAATCTGGAACTCAAAATGCATACTTCACTCGAAGTGACTTTCGGTGTATCTCTCGACCATACTTACCACTGAATTCAATATGGAGGCTAGCTGTTGACCAAAATGAGGAGAAGTTTCGGATATGATTTTCATATTGAAATTGGAACACCTCGTAGTACAAATTGGTTACTTTTTTGATATTCTTGTAAATGTATTATGTATGTATTCAGCCTACCCTCAGTTTTCTGCATTTCATTGAACCAAAAATCACTTTCCTCCATTGATAATGGCACAACAGTCATGTTTTGTATCACCATAGCAGTTTGTTGCTCATTTTCGTCAGCTGCTAATGATCTACAATATAGTTCTCATGTGTTGAGTTCGGCACCAAAACATTCATTGAGGCTTCTCGATTTTATTCAGATAAACGCAATCCGTCCTGTTGGTGATTCTTCGCTCACAGACTCGCTCACTTCATTGGAACATCGTAGAATGGCCGGAGACTTGTCTCTCTTCTATAGATACTTTCACGGTCGATGCTCTTCCGAATCGTTATCAATCGTTCCCCCCTTGGCAATATCTACACGGATGACTCGATGAGTACATTCAGATGGGATTTACTAAAGTGCGGCAGATTTATATACAGGGGGATACCTTGTACCCGGCTAAGTACTTCCACCATATAATAGCCCTATTTATATGGCTGTCCTCCAAGGATAAAAGATCAGATCAGTAAAAAAAAAATCATCTGAAATTCTCGAGGGCGTCAGATTAACTAACGTAGGGTGAGTTAGTTAAATCCTGAAACGTGTATATTCCACTAATCTGACAATTCGAGAGTGACCTAAAGAAGGAGGAGGGCTACAAAGTTGTAAAAAAAACTTCATCTCGACATTCTCGAGCGTGGCTAATTTCATTTTTATTTTGAAGGGAATAATTCAAGAATTGCAAAATATATATAATCTGACGATTTCCACAAGCCGAAATGATAAAATATCATCGATAAAGTTTAATATGCGTGCAGCTACGTGATGCCTATATTCCCCTCTCCACGTTTTTATTTCTCTCTCACACTTTCTTTATCTATTGCTCTCTCACTCCGTTCCCACTCTGGTTCCTGTTGCCATGACGCGATGACAGTTGATCACACAGACTCGTTCGTGGCATGATATTGTTTATCCAACGTTTTAAAATTTAAAAAATTTTATTGCTTGTAATTATTTTTTTCTAAATACAAGTAATCTACTGAAAAAACATACACTTTTTCCAGAGCTTTTCAATTACCTGAGTTCAATGATTAAAAAAAATGATAAAAAAAAAATCAAATTGACAGAATAGGCGATTCCCTCCAGATAATCGTCAGATTATGATACTGCTACGTCTAGGGCGTAACGATGAACCATATATTTCTTAATCTGACGCGCTTGTGTATTTCCAAATTACGATTTTCAATTCACATTCTAATTACGCGAGTCTGCATCACATCCAAACCGTCAGATATCAATATCTGACGCGCTCGAGTATGTCCATGCGATAGTTTTTTTTACATTTTTGAAAATCTATAGTCGCTCCCCCTACCGATGAAAAGGTATACATTATATAATTTTTTTTTTATCATCCAAGCTTCGCAACCCAATGTCTCTATGACGCTCGAGTAAATCCCGATTCAGCATCGTTTTTTCGATTGATGTTTTTTGTGGAATTGAAGGACTTACATCTACCCTTCACATTTACCAATAATCAACTGAAATTATATAGTCCATTTGGCCTAGTGGTTGAAGTTTATTGTCGTGGGTTCGAGCCTCACCCGAAACTAACTCTTTTTGACCTTTTTCAATTTGACATTTCTAATTTAATCTTTATCGTTAAATACTGAATTGAATAAAGTTGGCATCCTTTGAGTTTTATGTGAATATCGAAAGAATACTCCATATCTAATACTGATTATCGATATGAAACTTAAAAGAGAGTTCTGGAATATTCACTTGGTCGAAGAAAAAATCAATATCTCTTCTAGAACGTTTATCGTCCTCGTGCGATATGGCCACCATATCCACTCTTGTTGTACAAACTACTATTTCATTTCGTTTCATTACCGAACTCTATTTATCCTGGCGAATGGACTTCCTTCACTCATCATAGATACTTTTATTTATAGGTATTCGTCATTCAATCATATCTCAACGTTCTTTCGATGAGCATGGCAACTATGTTTGTGAGAGCCGTAACTGAAATAGCAGAATTTATGGTATCAATAAAAAGAATACAAGAATTTCTTTTGAATGAAGAAATCAAGGAAGAGAAATTATCCCTCATTTTGATGAATAGCATTGAAGAAAAAACACAAGGATTCAAAGAAATGATCAGTTTGAGGAACCTTTCAGTCAAATATAATCCAAAAAATGGCGACAATGCACTGGAAAATATAAATTTGAGTGTTCCTAGCGGAAATCTTGTTGGAATTATCGGTCCTGTTGGAAGTGGAAAGACTACTCTTCTGCAAACTCTCCTAGGTGAGTAGTTAGTTAATCTGGGAATTATTTATTTATTCATCAAATACGAAAGGGGTACCCTAGTAATGTTTAGAGAATATTGCTTAAATCAAGGAACAGAAGATACGAATTAACATACACTTTGAACTTTTTAAAATTTGTATGCCTCAGGAAAAACGTCTCTTGGCAAATCGGAATTCCAGAGTTCAGCTGTTCTATTGAGAAGAGATCCCTGAGCGAGAGATGTTTGACAGGTATTCAAGCTCACAACAAAGGGGTTGGAATTCCGCACTCGTCGGGTCATCCGTGTTGATACTGCTGAGAAGAATCACCAACAAGACGGATTGCTTGTTTCTGGATAGAATCGAGAAGTAGTTACAATGAATGTTTTGGTACCGAGCCCCACACATGAGAATTATATTCCAAGACAGGCCAGGCCATATCTGTACCTTGTAGAGCATCAGAAGCTGACGAGAAGTGACGTGTTTCTTCGCACGTCTTTCAGTGTAATTTCGAATTTTTTTGATAGGCAAGATAAAATTGTAATGGGCCTCAGGTCAGAAAAGTTAGTAGGAGAGGAAAACTTGGCAAGGGGTATAATTAGACGATGTTATCAAGAACTTGGAAACTGGCATGTCTCAGTTATCATGTCGATAGGTTGAGTAATTCAGTAAATGTTCATTATTTGATTTTTGTAGCGGTCTATCAGAGATATTTAACCACCAGTACGGTCAGGTTGAGAAATGCAATTAAAATGCTAGTTTATGCGATTGACATTACTTAGGTTATAAGGAAAATCTGCGTTCCTTTTTTTACGCGGAATATAAAGAGATTTGGGTTTGTTCCTTGTTGATTAAGACCTATTTTTCGAAAGTACAAAATTGAGATATTTTCATTTTTTCATATCGAATAGCCCCAGTGGTATAGTTTCTCAAATATCTATAACTATTACAGTCGATTACTGAAAGCGATTCTTTGTATTTCTTGTATGCGTGATCTCTGAGAGAAATCATTTCCCTGATGTTGTTTGTTAGCCATGGAGCAGGAGGTCTACTAGCTTTTTTTGTTTGGAGGGGGGTATGTTTTCCAAAGAGTTTAATGATATAATCATTCATGAAATTCACCATGTCATCGACATTGTCGATTGCATATATAACATCCTATTCAATGTTTTGCATATCGAATTCAAACTTCGAAATCGAATCTATGATTGTTTCAATAAGTGACCACTTCGACTTTGTGGTGTTACAAAGATATCAATATGGCAAGACACCCCCATGTGATCTGATATTCCAGGGATACGAAAACATCAACAGCCTGTAACTCCTCCTCATCCAAAGTGAACAAAATATCGATGAGCATTTGAGAGTTAGTAATTAGGCGAGTAGGATGATCGACCATCTGTGATAAATAAAACGAATTGAAGAAGTCGACTAAAAATTGGCTGCGACGATCATTGTTACGCAAATTTATACTCAAGTCGCCTGTTGCTGACTTACAAACACTCAACTCCTTCAGGGGCAGCCGCATGCCAACATAAATGACCCAATGTGGGCAAGAAGTATTTCGAAAAGAAAAATAGATTTACTTATTGATATTTATTCAGATAAAACTATAAAATGAACATTTTAATGCATATTTTGAAAAAAAATTGTCATATTTTTGAGAAAACAAGGTGGTTCATTCAATGTACCACTGCACGGATTATGAAGAATGATATGACTGGAAACAATTTTTTTCCTTCCCCATGCAAAGAGGCACAGAACATGTCGAACATAGCCAATTCGTACGTGTTTGTGCGTTTTTCGTGCTGCATAATGCACATCTTCTTCTTGTGCTATAAATGGGCTGATGTCTAGCTTCAGAAAGTCTTGTGTCTGCAGGTACATATGGTTTGTTTTTTAATAGCGATAGGAATAAGCGGATTTCTGGAATCCGATCTTTTCCTTTATTGCTCTTTTATGAGATTTTCAATAACAGCTAATCTGAAATCTTTCATCGTTAATTTTGTGAGATTGAGCTCCTTGTAAATTATGAATGCATTTACAACAGATGCGTCAAGGAAATAGAAAAATATCCTATGCCACCACTTGTGACTTTTCCTATCAATCTCATATGTAGATTTGATTTGATCAAATTGATCAACCCCATTCATATATTTATTGTAATCGATGAGAAGTTGGGGGAACAGGACGTCTTCAATTGATCCATTTTTATTTTTGCGTCGCACAGACGCAACATCTTGGAATTTGTGATAATTTGAAAGTAGACATACTGATTTTTTATCTTTCCATTTTATGGCTGAAATACCCTTTTTGCTGGTGAAATGATGAAATTCTCCACGTTTCAGTTTATGATCTGGTAAAAATGTCGGTAGAAACTTTCTTGTAGTATTCACTGTACCACAAGCAAATATTTTTTTTTCTTGTAGATATTCCATTAGTGGGACGTTATTGAAAAAATTGTCAAAAAATAAATGATGCCCCTTATTTTCCAGACCCTGAGATAATGATTTCACGACTCTGCTTCCTAGATCTTTTTGAACAGTATCTCCTAACTTACCAGTGTAAATTTCAAATTTGGAACAGTATCCAGATTGATCTGCCAGCATCCATACTTTATAACCCCGTTTGACGGGTTTTTTGGGCATATACTGCTTCAAAGAAGACCTTCCTTTATATTTGATCATGGATTCGTCGATTGCAACATTTTGGGATAGAAAAAAACATTTAGCAAATCGATCATGTAAATGGTCAAGAAGAGGTCTTATTTTAATATAATTTATCGTAATTTGGACTATTACGATCGGGTTGTAGACTGTTATCATTCACATGTAAGTTAGCCAAGATCCAGCTGAATCTTTTTACTGGCATAAGTGAACATATGTAAGGGTCATTTAGTGCCTTATTGGATGACCAGAAATCTCTGTAACTCGGTAATTTTTTCACGCCCATCATCAAATTAATTCCCAGAAAAGTCTCAATTTCCTTCTCAGTGGTAGGCTTGTATTGCTTACCAGACTGCTGGGCATATAAATTTGTTTGAAATACAATAGATTGAATGAAGTCGTCTGTGAAAAAAAAATTGAATATAGAGCCCGGGGACAGATCATCGTGGTTCTTTATGAATTCAGGTACACCCGAAGGCGCCGTATAGTCGAAAATATTTTCGAACGGTGGATTATCTTTTTTCCATTGAGGATTTGGGAGATCTGAAAACTTATGAGAATTTTGTTTTTCATTTTGTAATCTAGTCTGCAATTCCTTCGAAGATATATCCTCATCAGAGCTGGACTCTAAAAGTAACTCTGGAACCGAGCAATTTACATCAACATCATCATCTTCAGGGTCTCCTAGATTTTCATCCACTAAAGATTCCGAATCAGATGGAATACTTTCGGCATCAATATTCTCATCATCCTCACTGTCTTGATAAACCATTTGCATAAGTTCATCTTTTGTTAAATTTTTGAGTCTAAATGGCAAGTAGTCCGGGCGATTATCCATTTTTCATCTGAAAAATAAATCACTAGTATGGGAGATGAATGTATGAAAAAGAAGGAATGTGTGCGGTGGTACATATTTTGGACCCAATATCATGGGAAGTTCGTAGAAAGAGGTTGTGAAAAATGTTACGAACACATTATTTGCTCTCATCCTCATAAATATATCAATAAATATGTTCTTACCAAAATGATCACGATAAATCACTTTTTCCGACTGAAATAAGTGAACGGAAGTGCTTCGATAATCACTGTATGGCATAAAGACGTGAATATCACAAACAAGATAATTCTTGTGAATTTGTGCATGACTTTTATTTGCGAAAAATGGGTTCTTCACTTTATGCATCCACGTTTTAAACAATTCTGGTTCCTTATCTGGTCTAGGAAATCGATGGCGTCCACTAAACCAATCCTCACACTTTGGCACACATTTTTTTGAATGGAAACTTCTGATTCCGATCTCCATATTAAAACAATTAGCACTTCAATAATTCTTATACGAAGAAATAGCATTGTCATTGCCAAATTCAAACGTCAAACGATAATTTTCCTCTGCCATCTTTTGGCAACAATATGTTTCAATCCTTGCACCAGCGCTACATGGATCAGTTCCGTGAACTAAAATGCATTTCTAGAGCTCTCATTTGAGAGTTTTCTCTATATATATGTGCTTTGTGCTCATAAAATACTGCGAACGAGAGAGTGGCGCGCCATCTCTTAATAAGTAGACATGATAGAAGAACCCCATCAGTAAGGTGGTTCACGAATTCAACCGCCGCTTGGTAAATGAAAAATTGTTATACTTCTGGTACATTTTATGGACCACTGCTCACAAAAGGTTTGTTTCCTGTTGGTTCTTCCTTTGAACCACTGCCCCTGAAAGAGTTAAAGGAAGCAGGTTGGTATGGAACTTAAATACTTGACCAATAAAAACCACAACTTCTACCATTTCTTTCCGTGTGAAATTATAACCATCAATTTCAAACAAATGGGATTCAGTTGCTGAAGTAAGCCAAGTCTCTGTTACAGCGGATAAATCAGGATTCATTTTCCAGGTATATGGCGATAACTCATCAAATTCAGTGAATACACTTTAGAATCCTCTTCAGATCATAAGCATCAGATATTGTAACTCTTGAATTCGAAAAACATACGTTATTGAAAGGTAACGAACAATTTGAAAATGGAATATTACTAAACTACAATCAGTTATGCTAGAAACATGGAATCCGCCAATGTAAAGAAAGTGATCTTATGTTGAAAATATAAGTGGTAGGTAGACCAAGAATATCAAGCTCATCAAATATCTAGAGGAATCAGGAATAATTAATGGTCGACAATACGGATGTCGCAATCAAAGATCAACCAGTGACTTAGTGGCTTATGTTTCTCATATTTGGCAGCATTCAATTGAAAAATTCGGAGAGACGATAGCTGTTGCACTCGATATTTCAAAAGCGTTTGATCGAGTTTGGCATCGATGACTCCTTTCTGAACTGCCAACTTATACGACCTGTGTGGGAATATAGTTCTCATGTATGGAGTTCGGTACCAAAACATTCATTGAAGCTTCTTGACTCTAGTCAGATAAACGAAATCCGTCTTGTTAGTGATTCTTCGCTCACAGACTCGCTCACTTTATGGGAGCATCGTAGAAAGGTCAGAGACTTGTCTCTCTTTTATAGATATTTTCACAGTCGGTGCTCTTCTGAGTTTTTATCAATCGTTCCACCCTTGGCAATATCTACACGGATGACTCGACGAGTACAGAATTCCCACCTTTTTGTTGTGAACTTGAAGACCTGTCGAACATCTCTTGCTCAGGGATCTTTTTTCAATAGAACAGCTGAGCTTTGGAACTTCTTGCCGGAAGAGGTTTACAAACTCTTGTCACTTGATTCACGCGGTCTTCTTTGAACATTACAGGGCTTCTCTTTCGTGTAAATCTGCATATAGAAAAAGAAATAATTTCATTATTAATATTCTAAACTGAACCTGATGAGATAAAACATGATCTAGCATAATACTTGGCAACCTCTCACAGCCCATTGCCCTTGTGTACTGAAAAGGTATTTTGATCTTTCAATCAATCCATCAATACCGAACCAAGTTCTATGGGCTCATGGATCTAGTAATTGTTGTCGTGGTATTCTGAAATATCAGTTTTGCCCCAACAATATTATGGTTTCGACATAGTCGATGGGCATACTTGAAGACTGGCGTTAAATCAAATCATCTTTCGAACGATTCGTTCAGGCCAGTCTAAAATCTACCTACACAGTAGGTTTCGGCTGGCACCAGTCAGAAAACAAATACTTTCCTGGCTAATACCACGAAGGGTATTGAATTATATCCGACCGATGCCAGTGCAGGATTCTTCACAGAAGTAAATCCTGCATTTGCTTTCGTCGATACAAATGAAGGAATTGATTTTCAATTATAGGGACGGACACACTTGCAGACCGATTTCGGGCTATTTGGCCACTCAAGGCAGTGCCATCATCAACATAAAAATTTAGATACATTTAGGTAGATTTGAGACTGGCCGGAACGAATTGTTCGAAAGATGATTTGATTTAACGCCAGTCTTCAAGTATGCCCATCGACAATGTCGAATGTTTTCACATTTTCCTCACAGGAGGAATGGGCGAATTCGGTTTGTCCATGGGTAGATGGCGCAATAACTTCGTTTTTCGCATCAGCTTTGGTCGGGGCTTGGTGCTATGGAAGTTTTTGATTTTTAATTATGGGAAGTCATCGACTTTATGTTGATGATGGCACTGCCTTGAACTGACGAGTGGCCAGATAGCCCGAAACCGGTCTGCAAGTGTGTCCGACCCTATAATTGAAAATCAATTCCCACATTTGTATCGCCAAAAGCAAATGCAGGATTTTCTTCTGTGGAGAAACCTGTGCTGGCATCGGTCGGATATAATTCAATACCCTTCGTGGTATTAGCCAGGGGAGTAGTTATTTTCTGACAAGTGCCAGCCAAAACTTACTGTGTGGGCAGATTTGAGACTGGCCTGAACGAATTGTCCGCAAGATGATTTAATATTGATGCTTATAATATCCATCTCCTACCTTTTAGGATTTTATCATTGGTCAACTAAATTTTTATTTCATTCATTCAACGAGGAGAATGCAATATCCTATTCTTTATTTTCCTTTCAGGTGAGTTAGAGGTAACCCACGGAACGATCAGAATCGGTGGTACAATATCCTACGCCTCACAGGAACCATGGATTTTTGCTTCTACTCTCCGACAGAACATAATATTTGGACAAAAATATGATGAGGAAAGATACCATGATGTGATAAGATGTTGTGCCTTGGAGAAGGACTTCCAGCAATTCACAAACGGTGATTTGACAATTGTAGGTGATCGAGGAGCTTCACTGAGCGGTGGTCAGAAAGCAAGAATAAATTTGGCGAGGGCTGTGTATTATGTTGCCGATATTTACCTCCTTGATGATCCTCTATCAGCAGTGGATGTTCATGTTTCCAAACAACTGTATGATAATTGCATAAACGGATATCTCTCAAGAAAAACTAGGGTATTGGTCACTCACCAAATTCACTATCTGAAGGATGCAGATCATATCGTGATTTTGAACAATGTGAGTAGAACTCGTGAAGAACTGAACGATTCATTTGTTTTCATTTGATTCAACACCAGACAACAATCGAAACATTAACAGAATTGGGTATAGGTGGTAAATGAACATCGTGATTGATCAAGCACGTTGAAGTATTCAATGAAAATGAATTACCGTAATATGAGTCAATCCTTTTTGCGCAATGATAGATGATCTCCGTTGAGAGTTTTCACTAGGTGGTATTTTGGGTTTATATTTGTAGCTATTGAACACATTGTTGGAATGGCTAATAGATATAATCATATATTTCACCAATTCCTATTGGTAATCTGTAGAAATCAATTGAACTATCTGATATATGATGTTGAGTTGAAAGCCTCCAGTTTACACAAATTCAATATATGTTATCGTTCACATCTCCATAGGTATGGTATCCTTTGAGAATAACAAGAATTTGTTGAAAGCGTGATGTTCATTTTATAGCAAGTAATAGTGGGAAGAACAGTTGCAAAAGTTGAAACTGTTTATAACTGGGTAATATCGAATTATTTTGAAGAAAGTACTCAAACATTGGCCTCGCGAAAAATATTTTATTCATAATCATTTATGGAAGATTCTTATTCTGACCTACTTCCAGGTTGAAAAGTAACCATTTATTCACTGAAAAGAAGTCGAAAATATATTTCCCGACCTCTTTTGAAACTGAGGTGTTCTCCGGAATTGATTGCCATGCTCCACAGGTTTTCATTCACGACGTTTTGCCATCAGCTGTGGTAAGCATGAGGTAAGGGACATAATGTTCTCGTTCTCACAGCATATAATAATTCTTTCACGATATGGTCCTTCTTATAATTCCCCTGGTGTCCGAAGTTCTGTATTATTGGTCGGAGATAGGCGTGGCTTTTTCCTTGTAACTGTTTTGAGTAGTGTGTTCTTCAATGCAGGTACCCAGACTTCATTGATGTTCATGCGTTCTTCTATTCGGTTGATATTGTATTTATGTTTCTGAATATCCATTGCCTCTCTGTATATCTGGAATAGTAGCTTTGAGTCCTGTCGAGCACTTGGCAACATTAATGCATTCTCCGAGTGTGTCTTCTGCTGCTACCGACTTGTCTGTCTGTCCTAGGCGATAATTTTATCAAATCCGTCACACCTCTTATGTATAGTATGAAGGCTTTCCCAATTGCAGTCGTATCTACAGTTCCCTTGGCGTTATAGCTAACACACACTTTCTCAGTACTGAATATACAGAAAAATTAATTTAAAAAATATAATACGCGTTTTTCTCCATTAATTGTCTCAAAGTAAAACAACTTCTAGACCTCAACAGAAAGAGAAGATATTGTTTATAAACTGTTGAATTATTCCTCACAGTCTAGTATTTTTACTATGTATTGTCATTAATATGACAGTACAAACATGTGTCACCGATCATTTCATAATCCCAAGCCAGGTAATTTGTTCAAATCCAAAATCAACTGCTCATTCAAAGAACCCTACAGATCCAATGAAATTGGAGACGACAAGAAATTACTGGAAAATATAGAAAAAGTAAATTGAAACCAGATCCTTCAAACGAAAATTTCCAAGAGGCCACTAACAAATTCATTAGTTTCACACGAAATACCGTGAATAGTTCCACGAGATATATCAAGATAAAAAGTTGTGAAAAAAAAATTGGATAGTGGACGCTGCAATACAAAAAAGGGGTAATGAAATAGAAAAAGATCCAATTGATGAAATCGTAAAACAAGAGTTCAGAAAATACAAGCAAATTCTTGGAAAATTTATTGAAAAAGCAAAAACAGTTCATTACAGAAATAAGATTAATATTATCTGTAGAAATCAATTGAACTATCTGATATATGATGTTGAGTTGAAAGCCTCCAGTTTACACAAATTCAATATATGTTATCGTTCACATCTCCATAGGTATGGTATCCTTTGAGAATAACAAGAATTTGTTGAAAGCGTGATGTTCATTTTATAGCAAGTAATAGTGGGAAGAACAGTTGCAAAAGTTGAAACTGTTTATAACTGGGTAATATCGAATTATTTTGAAGAAAGTACTCAAACATTGGCCTCGCGAAAAATATTTTATTCATAATCATTTATGGAAGATTCTTATTCTGACCTACTTCCAGGTTGAAAAGTAACCATTTATTCACTGAAAAGAAGTCGAAAATATATTTCCCGACCTCTTTTGAAACTGAGGTGTTCTCCGGAATTGATTGCCATGCTCCACAGGTTTTCATTCACGACGTTTTGCCATCAGCTGTGGTAAGCATGAGGTAAGGGACATAATGTTCTCGTTCTCACAGCATATAATAATTCTTTCACGATATGGTCCTTCTTATAATTCCCCTGGTGTCCGAAGTTCTGTATTATTGGTCGGAGATAGGCGTGGCTTTTTCCTTGTAACTGTTTTGAGTAGTGTGTTCTTCAATGCAGGTACCCAGACTTCATTGATGTTCATGCGTTCTTCTATTCGGTTGATATTGTATTTATGTTTCTGAATATCCATTGCCTCTCTGTATATCTGGAATAGTAGCTTTGAGTCCTGTCGAGCACTTGGCAACATTAATGCATTCTCCGAGTGTGTCTTCTGCTGCTACCGACTTGTCTGTCTGTCCTAGGCGATAATTTTATCAAATCCGTCACACCTCTTATGTATAGTATGAAGGCTTTCCCAATTGCAGTCGTATCTACAGTTCCCTTGGCGTTATAGCTAACACACACTTTCTCAGTACTGAATATACAGAAAAATTAATTTAAAAAATATAATACGCGTTTTTCTCCATTAATTGTCTCAAAGTAAAACAACTTCTAGACCTCAACAGAAAGAGAAGATATTGTTTATAAACTGTTGAATTATTCCTCACAGTCTAGTATTTTTACTATGTATTGTCATTAATATGACAGTACAAACATGTGTCACCGATCATTTCATAATCCCAAGCCAGGTAATTTGTTCAAATCCAAAATCAACTGCTCATTCAAAGAACCCTACAGATCCAATGAAATTGGAGACGACAAGAAATTACTGGAAAATATAGAAAAAGTAAATTGAAACCAGATCCTTCAAACGAAAATTTCCAAGAGGCCACTAACAAATTCATTAGTTTCACACGAAATACCGTGAATAGTTCCACGAGATATATCAAGATAAAAAGTTGTGAAAAAAAAATTGGATAGTGGACGCTGCAATACAAAAAAGGGGTAATGAAATAGAAAAAGATCCAATTGATGAAATCGTAAAACAAGAGTTCAGAAAATACAAGCAAATTCTTGGAAAATTTATTGAAAAAGCAAAAACAGTTCATTACAGAAATAAGATTAATATTATATAATGAAATGATCAAATCATAGAATCCTGTCAAAAAAACATTTATTTACGTTTTTTTAAATATACTATACAGATACAAGAAAATAGCAGACATTTTTGGAACCAAGCAGCTCACCATTCTTGACCAAAATCACACGTTGAATATGGAGTTGTTGGATGGTAAAGGGGTTTCCAAAATCAATTTTAAATTTCTCGAATCATCACAGAAAAAAATCCTGAGGATGATTTTTCCAATAAAACAACAGCTACTCCAGTGATAGATACCCTTTATGAAGATTCGGGAATTTTTGCTGTAAGACAAATATTCTCCAATCACATCGCTACAACTCAGTCCAACAAGAATGAACTTACAAGGCCTTTCTATACCTACGATACAGGACAGAGTTTCGCCCCGAAATTTATAGCAGAGAAATAGTAGTAAATTTTAGCAACGGAAGTACAGTATTAAATCTTAATCCTGAAACAGTTCAAAACGAAATGGCATCATTCAGATTCAAAGAGGTTTAAAACTATTTATTAAACAAACACCTCTCATCATATACAGTCGATAATTGGGAATTATTAAAAAAAAGGTGGAATATCTACAACACTCTCAAAAATACATTTGTCATATTTCATGGTTAGGTTTGGTGGTTTGTCACCCGTGGATTGATGAAAACCCCGTTTCCGCCTGTGCTGAGTTCAACATTCCTTCTCATATTCATTTATTACTGTGCAGTCATAATGACCGCTGTGGCACCATAGGAGAGTATCGAATCAGTCATATTGACCGGTACGGTAGGCAAGGTGTTGATGATTAGACATTGTTTGTGAATACACTTGGTATATACCCCACACACAAGCAGTACCTACTTTCCGTGGCATATTTCTCCTTTGTTCACAATATTGATGTATTCTGTCAATTCTGATTTTGATCATTCTAAGTTCCAATTCTGAATCATAATTTTAGAATGCTGAACCACGTTTTTTGATAATATGGACAATTATTTATTCCAGGGACGTATTGAGGATGAAGGAACTTCCAGAAATCTGGCTGATAGCGATAATATTTACGCCAAGCTACTAACTGTCAAACCTGAACAAGTCGATACTAGTAACCTGAAGTATTCCCGCCAAATGTCTCAGATGGTGAGTTACAGTATTTGAAATAAAAAACAGTTTTCCAACTGGAAACTTTGGAAACGAATTGGAGATATCATCTATGGAATTGACTCGCAGAATATAGTTGATAATTTTTTATGTTCCCAAGTATTAAACGTAATCCTTGTAATAGAGTATCTCAAAAAAGATTCAGCAAGGAAATCAGTATTATCAGGATTTTTTTCATCTAGGATATCACGAAATTCGTAGAAACATCCCAATTATATTCTGAGTCGTTTCATCACATGTTCAGAGTGAAAATCCCACAAATCAGAATATCTATGTTCGAAATGATTGCATTCACAAATCCAAGGCAAAGGAGACCTCTTACTGCCTTGGGCAGTAGGAGTTTGAGACTTTGGTCGTCACCCATAGATGGCGTTTCCTCTTATAGGTTAACACCATCTGCACCAGTTTCAGAGATTTACTTCGTAAGGAGTAGATAGTTCGAAATGTTTGTGTTCACAGTCCAGCCAAGTGTCACTGATGAGACCTGGTGGGTCGAAACAGCTGTCTGGGATTGGATTTGTGAATGCAATCATTTCGAACATAGAAATTCTGATTTCTGCGAGAGGTTGCAGCTTTCTGCAAGTTGACCGAAGCCGATTCTCTATCGCGCCGGGCTGTTTGTTGCGGCATCGCCGTACGATGGCCCGCTGTAAGAGGTCTCCTCTGCCTTGGGCAGTAGGAGTTCGAGACTTTGGTCGTCACCCAGCAGATGGCGTTGCCTATTATAGGTTCACACCATCTGCACCAGTTTTGAATATCCCATCTCGAATGCTGATCCACCAAGTCTCCCAAATATTAAATTAGAGTAAATGAGTAATAATTCAACCATAACTGTATATGATGGGATACCTTCTCAGAATCATCAGTATTAATGATTCCTGTAATGCTGTTTTTATACAAGAATCAGTATCGGGCCAAGTACAAATACAAGTTTCTCAAGCAAATTCGATTTTCACATCTTCAGGAGAGCAGAAAAAATTGCCGATTTTGATAATCTGTACCCTATGTGCTAGATAGTCGAGTAAGCGTAGCCATGGTCCTCGTATCCAACATGAATATAGCTCATCAAGGAGTTTGTAATGTGCTAGTCTGTCGAAGGCTTTGGCTAGGTCAAACATTTTTTGGGCCTATCGAGAGCCCTCAACATCTTTTCAAGTGAATCCAGTGCAGCGCATTCAGTATCAGAGTTAGCAATGAAACCGAATTGTCTTTTCAATATCACTTCATTTCTTGTGAAGACTCAAGATATTTTCACAATCCATGAATCTTGCCTCAAGTGTGAGTTCAAAAGTGTTTGCGAAATTGTTCATGACTGAGATGGGCCTATAATTCTCAGCTAGATCAGGTCTGGCAGCTTTATATATGGGGGTCGCGGGGAAATCTTTTAATTGAGATGGTATTTTTCCTTGTTTGAAAGTCGAATTTATAATGTGTACTAGTGTGGGAAGTTGAAGTTTACAAAGTGTTTTCCTGAATTTACATTGTCTACTTATTTTATAAACCGTTCACCTCAGTTACGTACCTGAACGTTCAATCCTTATGTACTTATTTTTCTTCGAACGAAATGTTATCGACGTTTTCTCTTCCGTACTCTACTTCTCTACTTTCACGGAAATGCCTCCTTCAAAGAAAAATAAGTACAACAATGAAAAGAGAGTGATTATGTACGTGGCTGAAGTGAACGTTTTTAATGCAGAGATAGTTGATAAGATAATTAGAAAATGTTAATGCAGAGAAACACTTCTTGAATCGTCGACTCTCCGAGAACATGAGAGTGGTAAGAAGTTTGTTGTAATCTCATATGAACAACCTCAGTACACTAAAGGACGCTAAACACGCAGCAAGAACCAACAACGTGCGTATACAAGCTTTGTACGAAAATCTATGACTAGGCGCTCTCATTTGACTATGTGTACGAAAATCTTCAACTTCTTGCCGGAGGTCTATAAAACATCTATTTTGAATATCAATTCAAAAAATCTATTGAAAAAAAATATAAAAACCTTTTTATTTGCCACTGAGAGAAATCAGTTACATCTTATTATTAGATAAAACGATCTATTTCATACTAGTTGTAATATGATTTTGGTGATATTATGGTCTCGAATAATTTCATATGTATTATTGTTATGATTATCATCGTAAATATTTATTGTTTTGGTGCAGTATGTATTCTTATATCTTATGTATCATATTTTAATAATTGAATAACAAAACTGCAATTATTACGAACATATAGTAATTATTTTGAATATGAGCGAAACGTATTTTGCTCATGCGCAACCTTCACGGTCCTCAATGAGCATAACTGTTTCGCCGCATGAATATTATATTATATTACAATCATGCCACGAGCCACATTAACAGTTACGAACAGTAACCTTTCTGTCTGTTTATTCATGTAACGTATATTTATTATTATTATTATGTACTGGACCTTGTTGAGAAGAATAAACGTTATTATTATTATTATTATTATCCAAGAATCTAGAAATAACATTTTGTCAAAATAGTATGAAAGGTAACAAGGGATCTTTCCCTTTCAACACGGTTTTTAATTTTTTGTTCAATTAGAATAAGTGGAAGTTGAAAGACGAAGTCCACTTTCGAAACGAAAATTTGCAGTTTTTGTACTACCCCAGATAGTCGAGTATATGAATATCTATCCTTAGTGTTCAGATTCATTATCACTATTCTCCTCCTGAAAAGGCAGACCTTGTAAGCGAAATGTTCGTCGAGTGCAAATGATATCACTTTGGTATTAGATTAATTGATCTATACAAAAAATTTCAACCTTTACGCCAAAGCTTCTAATTCCATCGTTTATTCCTGTGTTCAAGATGAGTCTTCAGAGATATGTATGTATGTAATAATCATATCGGTCGGTGAAAATATCGACTTACCGCCTATTCTGATTGAGACTCAAACGCCAGTGATTCTGGAAATCAGGGAGTTGACTGGTAGCAATAATTTTTCTTTCAGAAACCACACCTGAATCGAGGCTTTAGCGAATCCTAACACTCACAATTCTTCTATGAAATCTCAGAATTATTCAAGGTCAATTCCAAAACATTCCTATTTCTCACATTTGCTGATACTCGAACCGACAGCAACACCAGGAACCATTGCCAGTAGAAAACTTCTTGGATGCTTCGTATAGGTGGAATAAACACACCACCAAAGTAAATAAACTGCAAAGCAATGTGTTCGTCTTCCAAACATAACAGTTTTTTCAAACTAATAGAAATACTTTTTCTGTCTGTTCCAGAGTAGAAATTTATCATTGGTCAGCATCGTCAGCGGTATGAGTCTTGCTGATACCTTGCTCTCACGCTACAGCGATGATGACGATGAAGACGAAGAAGAAAAAGAGAGGGAAAGGCAACATCAAATTCAGAAGAAAGAGTTGGAAGAAGGTTCATCCGAAGGCAAGGTCGAGGGCAGCCTTCTCTTCAGATATCTCCTTTCAGGAAGTAACATTTGCTTTGTTTCAATGGTGATCGTTCTATTCCTTGCCACTCAGTTTTATGCTAGCGGAGTTGATTACTTTGTGAGATATTGGGTTGATCTCGAGGAAGCAAGGAATGTGGCTAATATATCAGAGAAGGAGTTTGACAACTCGACAAATGTACTCGCTGGAGTAATCTCTGAAGATTGGTCAAGCGAAACTTGTATGTACATTTATGGAGTGGGACTGATATGCTTATTCATGATATCAATGGCAAGATCGATATCTTTCTACAAGCTTGCAATGTTGGCTTCGCAAAAGCTGCACAGCATTATTTTCATTAAAGTAATTGGGACAACTATGAGATTTTTCGACACCAATCCTAGTGGTAGGATTCTGAACAGGTTTTCTAAGGACATGGGCTCCATCGATGAAATGTTACCAAAGTTAATAATGGATTCTGGACAGGTAAAGGATGAATCGTATTGTGTGTGTGTCAAAATACTGCAAAAAAACACTCTATTCAGTCCATCAAATTTGACAAATTCTCAACTTGATAACATCAATCGCCTTTTTCAGATGCTGTTGAACATTGCCGGTTCTCTTATTCTGATCGTGGTAGTCAATCCATATTTTCTGATTTTAATTGGAATCACCAGTATCTTTTTTGGAGGTATGAGGCATGTTTACTTGAAATCATCGAAGAATATCAAACGGCTGGAAGGAATAAGTGAGTAAAATTTGGAGAAATTCATATTATTATGTTCCGTATTGAACGAAATGAGGAAAAACAATAACAAAACAAGGAATAAAAATTAATTCATCATTTATTGTTTTTCCCAACTTCGCGTGTACCATAAAACATGAGTTCATATTTCCTTTAAATTTTTGATGATCACTAGCCCTGAGAAATATATCCCCCTGTGATTGATTCAAAAGGGTCGACTGATTTATTCTGAGAGAGAAAAGTAAGGAAGAGGTTCAACAGATTTTCCAGAAAAGCAACGAGCATGATCGTCATTCAAGAGAAACTGTTTTCAATTGATGCACCATCTTTTCGGGGTTTATTATTCATCTATCTACACCTCTATTGATTCTCAAATCAATATTTGAATATTTCACATCGTAGTAAATAAACCGAAATTCACGAAGGAAGATTCATACCGCATACAAAATGATTTTTGTACAGTACGACTTTCATCAAACTTTTCTCAACTGTATGAGAGTTGAAACTCGTAACATTTTGTGGGACGAATCACTTCTGGTAGGCCTTCCGAATGAATTTAATTGAGATACTGTATATGAAAATTGCTATCGTCGAGAGATGCTGTCGGAAGGATGACAATTGAACATCCTATCGCCTTTGGAAACCTGGTGGGAATAAAACATTATTTACCTATAAAACTTTTTTTTACATTGCTCAATGAATTATATCATAGATAATATTGTTTTTTTTTTCTCATGATTCTTTATCTTGCCTTTGGTGTTAATAATATATTTATTATTTTTGCACATAACATTGAAAAGAGTTTTTTCCGTGTTTTGATATCAATTGGGGGATCTGCACTTTTTTTTTTAGATATTTCGACTCAGACAAACTTGCGAAGAACGTGAAATATATATTTCAATTGGTATATTTCACGCTACTTTGTGGGATCTCTTTACGATCTGCGCAGATTTTGCATTCGATATATAATGAATAAATTTTTAATTTGTTACATAAATATTTTTTTCTGAATTGCGGAAGAGACATCTGATCGACAGCTTTTGGTCTTCTCAAATGTTCTCTGATGGAATTATATTTCATTCCTCTATCACTCTAGAGGAAGTGGGGAATATTTTCGATTATGTGTTTCCCAGTTATTTTTTATTTAATGGACATCATAAACTTCATCTATATCTTGGAGTATTATCGAATCTGTCATCAGAAATACCTTCGATTTTTTCAGTGAAAAGTCCGGTGTTTTCTCACCTGAAAGCAACTATGGAAGGTCTCACGACTATAAGAGCATATGGAGCACAGACTATCCTGGAAGAGGAATTCGACCAATATCAAGACTACCACACCAGTGCTTGGTATATGTTTTTATCTTCCAGCTCAGCTTTTGGATTTTATTTGGATATATTTTGTGCATGTTTCATTGGGTTGCTCACTTTCAGCTGTCTCCTACTTGAGGAGAGTAAGTATAGAAATAAAACTCACAGATAACGAAATCACACTTTTTCTAAAATGAGCCCCTTGAAAATTGCTGTAGATGTCAAAATGCCTCTCTTCTCATAACCGTCCACAAAATGTAATAGATTCAGTAAATGGGTATCAAGAACTCATTTCATTGCTTTCACGATATGATAATTCTAGCGTTGATGGCATTTGTCTTCTCACTGATTTCGGCAGGAACACGTGTCGCCTTTTTGTGAACCCATTGTTAGTGAGGATCGTACTGAAAACTATGGTGTTTTGTATTATCTATTTAAAGTTTCACGTTCAAATAAATTGCACTACTTTGATGTTGATTGCAACTTTTAGCGAGAGGGCAATCCTTTAATGGATTTCAAGTCAGGTAATTACACACCTAATGAGGTTGAATTCACAATTTTGATATTGATATCATGAAATAATTCATAGTTGTAGAAGAGAGATGTGTCACAATTGGTGAAATACCTTTTGACAGAATTGCAGCGTTTGTCGGGGTGTGTTGTTACGGCATTGAAATGTGCTTTCTTGTGAACAGTTGGTAAGTGGTTTCAGAAATTATCAATAGTTCACTTTGCTCCGAAAATAATATGGTTTGCCACTGAAAAAACGCCGCCATTTTGATTTGAGAAGTTGACATAATCCAGAAATGGACTGATATTACTCAAAGAGGCAATTTGAAAGAGCAAAACTGGTTGAGGGGAGTGGAGTTACGAATCTTGGTTATTTTTCATATCTCCATTTGTTTCGTTTCATTTATCCTGTATTTCCGATAGTTATTGAGTAATATTAATACGAATTATTAAATTCGGTTTCGTGTATATTGAATTTCCGTCTCTTCTTTGCGTGAAATAACAAATGGGTTGAGGTTGGAAAGAATTGGATACAAGATGACAATACGAATGAACTAAACAACTACTGTTCTTCACATTACTCGATAACAATTATTCATTAAACTTTATATTCACACAGAAGCAACTTGAATGCATTTCATTCGCAACATTAGCTCACACACTCGAAATTTTCATAACTCGAGTCCATACGCTAATTTCAATGTTGCCAAACTTTCTTCGCTTATTTCTAACTGAACTAAAATCTGAATAAAATTGAAATACCATTCATCTCAAACATGCTGAGGGTGCATAGGAATTATTCTTGGGGAGTGTTGAATGTGCCCGATTCGTATTCATTATTATCTCGTGTACACGAAACATAATCCAAATATTTTACATATCAATTCAAAAAACTGTCAACATTTGAAATGTTAGAGTTTATCGGAAAGCATGGATGTATCAGTTGGTGATCACGCCATCTAATCAATGTTTCACAAATTAACAATATTTTCAGAAATCGGCATGAGAGGGGGTGAAGTTGGTCTGGCCATCTCTCAAGCAATGGCTATGACTCTAATGCTCCAATTGGGTGTGAGACGGTCTGCAGAAGTGACTACTCAACTCATGAGCTACGAAAGAGTACTGGAATATGAAACGTTGCCAGAAGAAACCGGACCAGCTCAGCCGATAACACCTCCGAAGCAGTGGCCTAGCGAGGGGAAAATTGTATTTGTTGATATGGGTATGAGATATTATGTGGATGGACCATTAGTTCTGAGAAACTTCAATCTGACCATCCAACCCAGGGAAAAAGTGAGTTCTTCCGGTCCCTATTCAGATGTCAATTTTTCTAAAAGGATCAGGAAATATTATTGATTATTGGTAAATTCAACTTTTTCCCTCTTGTCTCATCTCTATTCCCAACAAATTCGGAGACACCAATCTTGAAAATGTCCAAAAATCCACCGTTTTCGTTGTTTCCGATATCGTTCAGAATGAGAGAGTAGCAGAAAATTAAAAAAAAAATCCTATTGAATGGTCAGTTTGGCTTTGACAGGTCCAGAGACACTGAGTCTGGATCTTGTTGAAACTAGATCTAGATCATGAATATGGATCTTTGTTCAAGCGTTGTGTACTGTTCACTCAGTCAAATTGGTATTAGAAGTTCATTCAGGCGAGCAGTGATTATTCATGGAAAAATATGAATCTAGAATGTGGACTATTCGATGAGGGGTATCTCAAAATTCAATTATATGAACTCACAATTGATGTAAAATTATACGATCTCACATACGACTCCATGCCAGGAAACATCACTAAACTGAGAAATAGAATGAAACATGGGACAAAACTGCAGTAACATCACTTACATTTCTCAATTTTCAATATTATATGAAATATATGTAAAAATTACCGTCCTGCAAATCAACAAACTGAGTATATATCCGATATCGATATTAGTACTCCCGAACACCTGATAAAAACAAAAATATCATTAAATATCGGAAACAGACTGAAAAGAATGTTTCTGATCCAACTGATATTTTTTTATTCAAGTTTTTTTTATTTCTTGTGATTGAACAGTTTTCTCTTTGGACTCCTGAAGATTTATCTAGTATAGATTATTGAGTAAGTGATAGATAAAAGCCTATTGGAAATGCTTATTTATCCATATCGTACCACATTATGAAGGAGACAGGAACTACTGTTCAACAGTCATTATTATGTGATGGATTAATTTCTTATCCTCAGTTTCTCGTAAATATTCCAATATTGATTCTTATTTTTTTGAATTGTGATAGGTTGAGAACACATAAAAACTAAGGTTGAAGCACTAGAAAAATTTTCAATGGTGTGAAAGTCATCAATATGTGGTGGATTATTTTCTCTCCTACCAATTTTTTTGGGTATGTAAACCTACCACAAAGTGGAAAAATGAAGAATTGATATTTGAATATATACCAATGTAAAAAACACACTTTTAATCTACCCCGAAAATAGGATACGTTGAATAATTCATGAATGATCTTCGACCTATAAGTCCTCAATTCATCGTATAATCCATATTGTGATTTTTGTTTCCTAATCAATTTTAGGTTGGAATCGTTGGTAGAACTGGTGCGGGTAAATCCTCACTGATTTCGGCATTATTCAGATTATCCCCAATCGAAGGAAGTATGGTTATTGATGGAATTGATACGAAAGAGATCGCCCTGGAAAGCTTGCGGTCTAAAATATCAATCATTCCCCAAGACCCTGTTCTGTATTCCGGAACATTGAGATATAATTTGGACCCGTTCGATGAGTATACTGATGAGAACCTCTATAAGGCAATTGAAGAGGTAGAATTGAAAGATCCATTGAATATTATTAATCGACTAGAGAACAGAGTTATGGACAAAGGATCAAACTATAGTGTTGGACAACGACAACTGATTTGTCTTGCAAGGGCTATTCTCAAAAATAATAGAATACTAATGTTGGACGAAGCTACTGCGAATGTGGACCCACAGTAGGTTGAATATTAAATACTAGAATGACTATTATCGCAAAGTAAACGATGAGGTTGGATCCTTTGGTATAAAAGTTGAAACTTCTTGTAGGGATAAATTACCCCCAGGAAAAGAATATTAATAGTGATAGTATCAATTGCCTCCTGAAGATGCTAACCTCGTTAGCGAAACGCGCCTCGAGTGCAAATAATATCAGTTTGGTGTTAGGGTAATTGATCTCTACAAAAAGTTTCATTATCAAAAAAGTTCAAAAAACTGATTGCGAGAACAATAATCTGAAAACGAGAAACAAACGCCATTCTGTTTCACATCGGACCATTTCACATTTAGATTTGTTTTTTTTTGTTAAGATCAAACTATGATCTCCAGTTCTAAAGAAGTCAACATACTCAATTCACCAGTTTAATTTTCCCTACAATAAGCATGTATATGTTTCTTGTGAAATAAATCGTTATTATTATTATTATCCAGTGCTGTAACATTCAAGTTATCAATTTTCCCTCACTCTTTTGGCTATCTACTGCAACTTTGTTCACATATTCGATTTTCATATCAATTCATTTCGGTTTCGAACTTATCTCCCACATCCCTTAGATCTTATTTTCCCCCTTGAGATTCAGCAAATGTTTTTCTTAATACTAGTTATTCCATTGGGTTGTCTTTGTACCCATATCGATTGTACAGATTGGTTTTTCTATTATTCCACCTCTCTGCGCTATTTTTGCTTCAGCTCTACCTATCTCGATTGCTCGAATTCATTCAATAGCCACATTCTTTGGAATGAGATAAGATTTTTTGTATTATTTCTCTTGGGTTGTTCCATAGTATGAATATTTATAACCACCAACGATATCTGATCATATCTTCTGGGTCAATGTTATCTGTACTTGCGGTTAACTATTTTAGTTTTGTAACTTAGTTGTTGAATGGCTGTCCTCTCTCAGGAATACTGGAATATTCACACAAGATCACGTTTTGTCTTTAGGCCTTCTTCTCAGAATATCCTCTTCATATCTATTCCATCTGAATATGCTATATGGCAATTTTCGTGTTTGGAATCATTCTGTGGATGTCTCTTTCATTTCATAGACATTACAACTAATGGAATGGCCTTCATGACAGTTTTCTACATGACAAGATGCGAAATACATGAGAAAGGAAGGATATGAACCTTCAAGAGATATCGCGAAGGACAGAATGATAATTTCATACTTAAATTACTCTTTTAAGTATCTTTGCTTGCTCATTCTGCAGTCTTCTCTCTCTTAGGGGGCTAGTCCATATGTTTTAATGTCTATGTTTCATTCACGTTGCATGTGTTCGACTTGTAGGATATGGCTCAACGTTCGACGTGCATATAGACTATTTGTTCCAGATAAATATATGTGAATTCCTAGATCGTATTATGATCTTCATCTGTCTAATACAGATGGATTGATATATAATTTTGCCAAGGCTGGATATTCATTCCTTGCACTAATTATGCTTTTGATACAAAAAAATTCAATCCGAAAATATTTTCAGAACTGATGCCGTCATTCAGAAAACCATACGCAGAAAGTTCGTAGACTGTACGGTTCTCACAATAGCCCACAGACTCAATACCATCATGGATTCCGACAAAGTATTGGTGATGGATTCTGGTACCATTGCTGAATTCGATCATCCACACCAGCTCCTCCAGGACCGGCAAGGTGTTTTCTACAAGATGGTCATGGAAACAGGAACAGCTACCGCCGACCAGCTCAAGAAAATTGCAAATGACAGCTACCAAAATATTTCAAAAATACCCGAATGAACGAATCAAATTCTGATGTATTCAAGTGCATTCTCTATTTCAAATAACATTATCAGTCGAATCCTCGCCAGAACAAAGAAAGGAAATATCAGTTGTCGGTATTACCTCAATGACACAGATAGACAAATCAACAAATGAATAAAAAATAGTTCAAGAGTGGGATACATTTATTTTACACCCCAAAAACTACTGTCAAAGTCAATATCATTATTATCACCTCAAACGAATGTCTTGCATTGACTATGGTTTCAAATGTATGCAATTGAAAAAATTTATAGTACCCACTGATGAATGTGTTTCTTGTTCAATTTCTATCTGAAGCTAGTAGTAGATACTGTAACTTTCGAAGAGATATTGCGCAGTAATAAATCGCTTGAAAGTTTTTTACTTTATTTTTCAAAATCAATTTTTTTTTTGACAATGACGTCAACAACTTTTTTTTTTATACATAGTGATAAAAACAAAATCAATGAAACAAAACATGAATATTTAACAGATACAGAAAAGGGGTTTTGACGATATATCCTCGAAACCCCTCAGTATATGGAGCGGTGAATAAGGTATGTTTGGCAGACGCTCCGTTGAAGCGTCTAGAGCTTTATTAAAAACGTTTAACGCTTCGATAAAAGTGTCTAACTCTTCGTTAAAAGCATCCAACGATTAGTTAAAAACATTTAAAGCTTCGTTGGAAGAGTCTAACGCTTCGTTGAATGCTTCAAACGCTTTGCTCAAAGCGTCTAACGCTTCGTTAAATGCGTCTAATTCTTCAGTGAGAGCGTTTAATGCACCCGGAGACGCCCCGACATACTTCCCAGAACTACGCTAGAAGCTTGCGCTGCCAAATCGTCCTTATTCGGCGCTCCATACACTAAGGGGATTTCACGATATATCATAGAAACCCCTTTGTGTATCTACTGCTAGTATTTCAGGATGTTCAGCTCTCCTTCTTATCTACGGAGACAAAAAAAATTCTTCAGAGTTTCATTCAGTAAGCCTACTGTAGCTGCTTGGAATGGAAGCAATTATAATAGTATATTATGCAACGATCGTGTAATGATGGTTATTAATATATGAGCATAAACCGGGATACGAAACGAGCCGAAGGTGAGTTTCGTATGGTTTATGCGAGTGTATTAATAACCATTACATGAGAGTTGCATACGCTATTTTATCTACACCCAATAAATAATGAAGAACCAAAAATATTATAATATTAGGTATTTATATTGAACACAATAATAGTAGGTAATCAATCGTATTTCTTTGAAAAATTCTACAGAATTATAATTAATGGTATAACCACGGAAAATACAACAATGAGAAGAAAAAAAATGAAAAAAGTCTTTGCCGAGGTCTGGAATTGAACCCGGGACGTTTGTAATCACTGCCCGCGCCGCTGACCATTCGGCCATGAAAGCACATTCGATATCAACGAAAATAACAACATATGTGTTGCATTTGTCGAATGAAAAATATAATCCTTTCGATTGTATTTTTTTCTTGTCTAAGACATCTGTGGAGGAGTCGCTGGTAATTCTTCTATATCACTGCTATAAGACATTTTCATTCGATTATCGAAAATTGACTGAATTCTTCAAAAATTCAATACTTACCTACTGATTTTGACTTGACAAACGTCAAAATGCAGAGCTTGCACATCATGCTTGATTGAAAAATAATGGGTTTCTATTGGTTGAAAATCTGTATCGTAATGAAAATCTGTATCGTAATGGATTTCATTATAAAACGGGTGGTGGGCATATAAGTGTATTATTAGAGTACGGGTGTAGATAAAAGTTTATAAATGTGCGGTAAACCCTTTCAATTCAACATGAATATCATTACATTCAAGCGCTTTAGCTGCCAAGAAAATTAACCGACCCTTGCCCACAAAAGGCTCTGCCTTCTGAGCACACTCGAGTGAGTAATCGATGAGGGGGGAGTGTAAATAAAAATGGAGAAATAAAAAATATGCATCACTTATTATTGATGAGTTTGAAAATTACACGTACCTACGATGTGTTGTCTGGTTCTCATGACTTATCGAAGAAACCCTTGAATTTAAATTCCTTTCTGTCCTGAGACAGAAAACCTAACCTAACCTTTTTGCATTTTAACAAATCGTACTATGAGTCATTGGAAATGATGAAATAGGAATTATTGCTGTTCTGTGTGTGTAATTTGAGATCAACGTGTTTTCAACGTACAGTACCTGTCTTCAAAGGACATTTAGCGTATGTGAATTTTCGAAAAATTCATTTTGTGAAGGATACCAAAAGGAACAAACTTGTTCTCATTTCTTTTTTGATCCACATGATTATCAAGTAACTCTGAAATTTGAAAATTGTTCTGTGTTTCCATATGCTATTGGAGCCTTGTAAAGAGAGCTCAGAAGCAGGGACACTAGTATCTTGGTTGAGTGGTTGAGGATATTCGTGAATATTCTTCAGGACGTTTTTACCCGATGGATAGTGACTCTTATGTCATCTTGCTCATCCTGACATATAAAATAAAGAAATGGCAAAAGGTACGTTTCAGATAGTACAGCGGCAGTAATGTATATTTTGAAGTAACAAAAACATGCCTACTTTTTTCAACCGTTTCTTATACATTTCTATGAGGGGGTGAGGAACCAAAATTCAGTAGGCTCTGGGTACCGTTTTCCAACCCGGGTATGTACTCTCGGCTGATATTAGATTCTCTGACAACACTGGCATCTTGAAAAGCCTGACATAATAGAAGGATGAAACGACCGTGAACACATCCAATAGGTATAATGTGACCCCCAGACCTAAAGCTAGATTCAATTTACAGAACGCTGCGAAGTAACATTAAACTCATATAGGTATGCAACATCTCTAAACGATGTGTTTACATGAGTAGCAACCAATCTACATGATTTTTTTGAGTGGTGAGACATCAAACCTCAAAAGTAGAGACTAGCACGGTGGTTCTAAGGCGGAGAACCCAGGAGACATTCGGACGTGTTCACCTCTAAACTCCCGAGATCCACAAATGAAAAATAAAAATATATATTTTTCAAGAAATTTACCTGCCATGGACTGAATGGTCCATTTCTCTTTTGGAATTTTTAGGGCCTGAAGAAGGGTTACTTTGTTTTGTTCACACACTTTTGTCAGATGTAACAATATTGGGGCAATATACACCGTCTACACCGAGGTCGAAACCCCAAGGCACCCCACTAGATATATCACAATTTGATAAAGAAGACATTTCACCCATTTGAAAGCTCTTTGTCAATGAAAGTACCTGTCTTCAAAGGACATTTAGCGTATGTGAATTTTCGAAAAATTCATTTTGTGAAGGATACCAAAAGGAACAAACTTGTTCTCATTTCTTTTTTGATCCACATGATTATCAAGTAACTCTGAAATTTGAAAATTGTTCTGTGTTTCCATATGCTATTGGAGCCTTGTAAAGAGAGCTCAGAAGCAGGGACACTAGTATCTTGGTTGAGTGGTTGAGGATATTCGTGAATATTCTTCAGGACGTTTTTACCCGATGGATAGTGACTCTTATGTCATCTTGCTCATCCTGACATATAAAATAAAGAAATGGCAAAAGGTACGTTTCAGATAGTACAGCGGCAGTAATGTATATTTTGAAGTAACAAAAACATGCCTACTTTTTTCAACCGTTTCTTATACATTTCTATGAGGGGGTGAGGAACCAAAATTCAGTAGGCTCTGGGTACCGTTTTCCAACCCGGGTATGTACTCTCGGCTGATATTAGATTCTCTGACAACACTGGCATCTTGAAAAGCCTGACATAATAGAAGGATGAAACGACCGTGAACACATCCAATAGGTATAATGTGACCCCCAGACCTAAAGCTAGATTCAATTTACAGAACGCTGCGAAGTAACATTAAACTCATATAGGTATGCAACATCTCTAAACGATGTGTTTACATGAGTAGCAACCAATCTACATGATTTTTTTGAGTGGTGAGACATCAAACCTCAAAAGTAGAGACTAGCACGGTGGTTCTAAGGCGGAGAACCCAGGAGACATTCGGACGTGTTCACCTCTAAACTCCCGAGATCCACAAATGAAAAATAAAAATATATATTTTTCAAGAAATTTACCTGCCATGGACTGAATGGTCCATTTCTCTTTTGGAATTTTTAGGGCCTGAAGAAGGGTTACTTTGTTTTGTTCACACACTTTTGTCAGATGTAACAATATTGGGGCAATATACACCGTCTACACCGAGGTCGAAACCCCAAGGCACCCCACTAGATATATCACAATTTGATAAAGAAGACATTTCACCCATTTGAAAGCTCTTTGTCAATGAAAGTTTACGTCTAATACCAGTTTCGTTTTCAGGGCTCCTGTACGTGAATCCAGAATACAGGGAAAAATAAGTGTGGAATTTATGTATTAGGACTTGACGAACATTAAAAAGTAGGGTCCCAATAGCTAAGTTAAATATAGGATTGGCAAAACCTTATGATATCTTTCGTGACAAAAAAAGTAGGTATTTCGATACCAATAGTGATGGTTTGTCACCCGCTTTTCACTTTATTGTTCAGAAATCAACGGGAATAATCAGTTCTTCGTAGACCAAATTGGACCAAGAAAATATCAGTTTTGTGTTAAGCTAATTGATTTCTATGAAAAGAGTCAACTTTTACACCAAACAATGAAAATTTCATCATTGAGCCAGAAATTAGGCAAAGTACACTTCTTTTTATTGCGAGTGAACAATTGGTCACTTTTCAACCTGGAAGTAGGTTAGGACTGAGCATATTTTTCAATGATTAGGATATATATGACGAAACAATGCATTTGTCCTTTTTTTAGGATATAAACGGTAAAATATGTAAAACTGATTTTTTTGGTCGTTATTATCAGGAGATGATACTACAGAATGCGCATGGATTTTTTTTTTCGAAATATATTATACTTCGAAGGAATGGTACCAACAGTATGCCACTTTTACTCGCATAGAATTGATCAAAGTTTAAGATTGTCATTGCAAAACTTGATGCGCATATCGTAGATCAACATGTTAACAGATGAAATCGATTGAAAATTAGTTTTAGTCAGCAATTTGTAAGCACATTATTGCTTCGCGAAATTATCAACTGTTCCGACATCTATTTATGATAATTTTGTCTACAATTGTGGTGGGTATTGATAGTGGGAATTTTGAAGGAGTGTCTGTATTGAATTCAATTGTTTTGTAAGAGATACATATAACTGACAAGAGTGATTTCACAAGAGTGTGTGTGGTGTTTGATTGTTTTGTGGTAGACATTTATTTGTATTACTTTATATGGGTAGACGGAAAATTTGCAGACAGAATGTGACGTATAAGAGAAAGAGTCGATCGGGAAATAAAGTATTCTGAGGTTTCATCAAAGAGAGCTTCTTGGATACAGGAAAGGTAAGTGAGATAGGTATACAGTTGAGTTTCAAATGGAATTGTTTAGAGTATAGGTATGAAACCACGGGCACGCAATAGGTTTGAATGAAACTGAAATGAAAATGTTGTATTTGTTATTATACAACATGCAATTTTCTAATATATCTGAACGAGCAATATACGATAGAAGAATTAGTGTCTGTATAATTAACATATTAATGAGATGATGTGAATAATATGAATCCCGGTTTAGAAGGAGATAAATTGATCTAGCTAGGTTTCATTTCTGGAAAGCTTCGTGTAATCTGAGTTTTCAGGCAAAACGTTGCACTCGTGATTTTTTACGAGTGATTCCTGAAGACAGAGCCTCGTACGGGCAAGGGTCGGCTAATCGTTTCCGGTGCCAATGCGCTCTGGGGCACCTTACTGATTTTCACCGAGCAGGACAGAGAAATTCTGCCCCAACCGCGGTTCGAACCAGCACTGAAATAGCCAAATTGACCGCTTGACAACACCGACCGATATAACCAGTTCAATTTTTTTTATTATTATGATGGTAAGATCAAAAAATATTATCCATATTTTATCAGTAGGTGATTCGTATCTAAATATAATTTTCAAAAAATACGATTTACCAATAACAAAATATACCGAGAAAATCTTTGTCATCCAGTTACTAATTATGAAAGGTGGGTTGAATATTTCTAACGACTAAGCAGGCAATAAAAAGTGTACTGTAGTAGGTACCTATGTGAATCATTGTAAAGAGAAGTTACACTGCCGCTTATGATATTACTACATACTTTGTTTCAGAAGGTGATCAACTCGTTTCAGAAACTAGTATAAAAGCTTCGCCTTGACTGTGATCTATCAAGAAAAACAGTTTCTAGTATATATAAAATCTCGAGGGTGCAACAAATGTTTTATTTTCAATAAATTCCCTTCAATTACCACTAATAACATGACCCCATACAAATTTTGTTAGCGTTTCACAAATGGAGACGACTATTATCCAATCGTCAATCACGGCAGCTCGCCGAAAATCCTATAGATATTGCCTCGAAGGGTGTCAGTTATCAAACAATGAAAGCTATTGCAACCGTCACCCGCTACTGTATGAAACTGTGGCGTTCCATAAAAAGTAGAGTACCATTTACAACCATGAGTGAGTGAGTGAAACATATATTAAAACAGACTGAGAGCAGAATAGCTCGTAGCCGACACCCTACTGACCAGCCACACGCCAGCAAAAAATTAAATCTGGATCCGATACATCAAAGACGCCGACCGGGAGCGTTTAGCCCGAATTTGAATGTTGGATAAGCAAAGCCTTTACGAAATTTTCGGTTTCAATTGCACGAGTGCCTAAAAATTACCGATAATTTTGCAAGAAAGCGTGATATCTAAAAATTGCAACCGTTTATTTTCATATTTTGGCCCTTTTACAAAATATGAAAATAACCGAATGCAATTTGTATAAGATATCACGCTTGAATGCAAAATTATCCGGTCATTTTTATGCACGAATGTAATTCATTGGAATATTCCACGAATGAAGAAATTCCCAAGGAAATGTTATTTTTTGTCTATTTATACTTTCCTCTATAGATTGGATGGAGTACTCACCTAAACGCGAAATGTTTTTCTATTTTTGAAGCAGGGTGGGGCAAAATCAGATTTTTATTAAAAAAATCAAAAATCATTGATTTTTTTTAATCACGATTTATTTGATTTTTTTGATTTTTTAAATTTGAGTATAAAATTTGAACATTTTGATTCTTTGAAATTATTGTTGATTATTTCAATGTATAAGTCTATACATTTTAATACAATTTGCGGCTCAAAAACTTGTGACAACGCATTTGTCGCGCTTCTTGCACGAAAATTCTTGTCGCGATTTGTTTTCCTTCTGTCCTATACACTCGCTATACAGTGCCGAGTGAGGCACGAACACGAACGCGTTTGTTGTGCTTTTTGCAAGAATATTCCTGTCAAGGCTTGTTTTCCTTCTCAACCTATAAATTGACGTTGCCCAACAATTTCACGCATTTCGCTAGTTGAACACTCGGATATTAGAAACAGATTAGGTATAAAAAAAGGAGGAAAACTCGTGTTTTTGTTTTTAAATTGTATAACGAAATTGTATAACGAAAATGTATGGACTGAAAATATACAGTAATAAAATTTAGGTGTTACGTTTAGTTTAAGAATTTGGGATTATGTACTTCTTTTTTGTTGTTTTTGCTAAAAGCAGATACTCCTTCTGATCTTCGAGAAAACTTTTATATTATGTTGTTATCTGGTTCTGAATATAAAAAACAAAAATCGATTTAAATTATTATTTCAATTTTAAAAATCAAGCGATTTAAATCATGATTTTAATCGTGATTTAAATCACTTGATTTTAGTCAGCCCAACCCTGTTTTGAAGTCTATCTGACATTTATTTGTGTTGTTTACGTCTAGCGTTACCATTGCTCTTATGGGACAATTTATATATGAGGGAAATATTCGCGTTGAGTGTACTCCTTGCAAGGGGAAATGCCGTGCCCACCGTGTTACCTCGTCCTTTCACCCGCAAAAATTCGAGATGGTGGGTGATTGGTAAATCCGGCCGTTAATTGATCATGTAACGAATAAATCGAATACCTTGTAGGTGAGAAAAGCAAATTCAAGAGTGCAAGTGGATGCTATCAAATTACCTAAAAAATTAGTGCTCACTAGACTGCCAATTGATGTACTCGACGTCCGCAAATTGTTACACAATAATAATCATTTTCAAATAATTTTATTTCAGTTGTGCTTATTGGATGAAAATGATTCGTTTTGAATTCAATCAATCTGTTATGGATATTCCTGAAGAGTTTGTAGAGAATTATTAATGCTCAAAATTGTGGCAATCCTGAAAGAAAAATAGATTAGATATACCGCTCATTCTGAAAGTATGGTATGTCACTCGAGACGTTAGTTCCTTTACTGAAGATCATTTTATTCGAACCCTATGAAATATGGATGATATTCATATCATGGAATATATCAACAGATGCATCCGAAGTTATTGAAGATCATGCCCAAACTCTCATTGTGTTCGCGAAATGTTAGCGAAAACGTAGGTTCGAGTTTCATTGCTCATACTCATATCTCAACTACTACACAGTAGGATTCTGGGCTGACAGAGCACAATGTATTTGTTGACAAGAGGAAATTATCATAAACATATGCCTCAAACATAACTATAGCACTGTGGTAAATTCAGTTGATCCTCTAATAGGTTTTTATGTTTCTTGAGTTATAGTCAGTGACTTCAAATACGTTGGAGGTGGTGTTACAATTCTTTTGAATCTCACGTTGATATCGTGAACATCCTCTCTGAATGATATTTTTCATCAAATAAAATGGTTTCTTGGAACTGAATCGACGTTAATATTCTGATGTGCGTATTGATGAGTTTCGATATACAAGAGACCTATTTTATACTATATATTGAGGGATCCTTCACAATTTTCGCAGATGATAATGCATTATCATGGCATGGAAAAAACACAGAATCCCTAAAACAAGTGGTGTCCTCAGTTATATCGAAGGTTAAGCAATGGTGTGATTCTAACTTTCTTTGCTTCAATGTAAACAAGACCAAAATACTCAACTTCAAATTTAACTATGATAACTTGATACTTGATGATATCAATATTGAAGAAACACGTTGTACTAGGTTTCTTGGTTTACACAAAGACCATAAGTTGAAATTCAATGAACACATTGTATCACTATGTAAGAAATTGGCCTCGGGATCATTCGCTGTAAGAACTGTTGCTAGTGAATTAGACATCACTACAGCCAGATCAACTTACTACGCCCTAGTAGAATCCCATTCGCGATATGGCATTGCTTTCTGGGGATTCTGCAGCAAGAAACTACTTAATTAGGTCTTTGTACTACAGAAGAGATCAGTAAGATATTTATGTAGGGCAAACTGCAGAGATAGCTGCAGAAACCTGTTTGTACAACATCGACTATTGACTGTAGTGTGCATTTTTATTCTTGAAGTAATGTGCCTGATTCACAAAAGATATATTATGGATTCACCTGAAAATAGACCTCATAATACTAGACAAAACTGTAATATTCACCTCCCAATACCTAAAATGACCTTAACAAAACATTCTAATATGTATGAGGGAAAAAAAATATTCAATCACTTAACACTGTCAACTAAGAATATTTTAAATCAAAAAATTTTTAGAAGAACGGTAAAGAATCTGCTTCTTGATAAAGCCTATTATAGCCTGGATGAATACCATGCTGACATGTCGCAAATAGCGTAATTGCGATACAGGTAACTAATGTAATAGAGTGAATCATTTGCATGTATGACAGGACATGTAACATAATATTTTCTTTGGGTTCGTATTGCTATTTAATCACATCTCTGATATGCTGGGGTACTGTTTGTATATTGTAACGAAGCGTTTTTTTTTCACTAACCTGTACTCTTGATACCGGATAGAGCGAAATCACCTATCATGTCAATTTTTTCTCAGTAATTAACTAACAATTCAGTCTGTCCAGGAACACTTGACCGTTCTCTCTCTCTCTCTATAAACATATATTGAACGTTTACAGTACCAATACCACAACAGAAATTGCTTTGTGCCATCAGCACCTGCGAATCATTCCGACACACAAACGCTTCGTTGAATTCTCAGATACTGAACTTCTCCTAGGTACTTGGTATGAATAACTTGGACCAGCTTTATTGGGAAAGTATACTGTTACATTCCTGAACCAGATTTGTATGCAATTTGTTTTGAAAGAGCTAGTTTTCAAGAGTTTGTAAACTAGGAAGAAGTGAGGTTAGGTATCACCATAATAAATCATAAATTGTCCGGGATGAGCAATTCTGCTGGTGAATAACAAACTAGAGACCAAGATAATGCTGTGGAGGAATATCCGGAAGTGTCAACAAACCTGGTATCTATTTTTCTGAAAACCCTTTCATTAAAACACCATCCATGCTCGTCTATAAATCTGACACTTCTCACTTTTTGCTCTCGAAAGTTTCTTGCCCCAGAAAAATTTACTTTCATATAGTTCCGAATTTGCATGGTGTTTTTCGGAAACACAAAAAGTAGTGGCCAGATTTCTTGAGTTTTTGTGACTTTGCGTTTTTCTAAGGTTGAAAAACTTGGTACGATGCCTGGTTTTTATGTCAGTTTTTCCATCACTTTTTGTTTCTGAAAAAGGATTACTATAAATACGAAAATCCGAAAGAGCGGAGTTAGTTGAACTTTACTTATTTATGCGAACTAGTAGTTGAATTTTCCGAGTGATCCATAAGAATAGTAGATTTTGAAGTAACCGACCGGCATCATACCAAGTAAATTTGATTTTGATACTTAGCATATTCCTCCACCGATTTGAGTTTCATATTTTTATTATTTTTCATTTTGACATCGAGTCAGTGTACCAGAGAGTGACAGTGATTTTACAGTGTTGGAATAGAGTTGACAATTGATACCGATTCAGTTGTCATAATTTCCGTTCGTATAATATCACACAGGTTTCAGAGCCAGTTTTGAGTGAGTGACATAATACCGTTTTATTTGATTTTCTTGACAAATTTCACCAGTGACACCCAGAAGTGAGAAATTAGTTTATATAAAGAGTCATATATATATATAAGAAGTGGCAAAGGAATTTTTAAATGATAAGGCGTTCATGGACAATTTTGCGGATAAAATGTATGCTCTGATAACGAAAAAGTGGTCTGCTGATCTAAAAAGCTTAGCTGATAAACTCGGCGAGGTTGAAAAACTACAAATGGAAGGCGACCGTAAAATTGAGAAACTTGATCACGACTATCAATCATTACTACTTCAAATGAATACTGTTGAGAAGGAGAAACAGGAGCTGAAATAAAAATTGATAGATATGGATCGATCTCATGCAAACTGTAGACAGAGTGACTCTGTTGTAATGGTTAAGTTACAGGACCTTGAGCAAAATTCGAAACTCAACCAGTTGAGAATTTTTGGGGTTGAAGATTCCGCGAATGAGGATCTAAATGGCAAAGTTCTTAAACTTTTCAATGATGTGATAGGTGTCAAAATCAACAGGTTGGAAAGCTGCTTCCGTATTGGAGCCTTTAAGGATGCAACCCAAAAAGCACGCCCGATCGTGGTCAAATTCCTTACTGTGGCTGATCGCAATCTCATCTTTTTCAACAAAAGCAAGTTGAAGTCCGGTAGGGTTGCTATTACCGAAGAACTCACAAAACAGCGTGTCGAACTCATGCTGAAGGCAAAAGATCGCTTCGGAAAAGAAGCTGTGTGGTCGAGAGGTGGTGTAATTTTCGTCAAGTTCAACGGCGTTAAGAAAGCCTTGAAAAAGTTGGAGGATATCGAAACTATTACAACTACTATATAACCGGAAACATGTCGTTTGGCGACTATTTGCTTTTTATTGTTCATTCCTTTTGTGTGTAACAATTCATGAATATTTATACACATTATTTTTCTTCGAATTGAAAAGCAATATCTTATTTTTTTTTTCAATAGTATATCTTTTTTTTTTGTACAGCGTAACCTAATTAAAATCAACCTAAGTAGGTAAATGAGGAATTTATCAATAGCTTATCTGAATGTAAGATCTCTCATTAGCCACTTTTCAGATGTAAAAGATTTGATAATCCAGGGAAATTATGATATCTTCGGGGTGGTGGAAACATGGCTCTCTGAATCAGTAGCTCAGAGGGATGTTCAAATTGATGGTTACAATTTCATTAGATGTGACAGATTAACAAGAGGTGGAGGAGTGGGTTTGTACCTGAAGTCCAATATCAGATACCATATAATCAGAAAGGAATGTACAGAAGTGCTAGAACAGGTATGGATAAAAATTTCTCATAACAAAAAAAATGTATCAGTTGGTGTCCTGTACAGAAGTCCCTCAAATTCGAAATTTTTAGAATTCTTCAATTACTTTGAGTCAGTTTTGTCTGAGATTATTACCGATTGCGAGGAGGTCATTTGTGGTGGTGATACAAATATTGATCTATTGTCTATAAACGACAAAAACACACAAAGTTTCCTGGAGTGTTTTGAGAGTTTTAATCTTAAACAGCTCATCAATGCCCCCACCAGAATCACAAACTCTTCATCAAAATTACTTGATATCATTCTAACATCGGAGGAAAATAAAATTAATTCAGTTGGTACTAAAGACACATCCCATATCTCGGATCATAATCTCGTATACGTTATGTTTGATGGTGAAAACTTTGGAATTGAGGATCAGTATTTCAAATTTAGAAACTTCAAAAGAATTGACAAACAGTTATTACATGATCTATTGGTTTTGTCTCCATTCGATGATATATTCATCATACCTGATGTAAACAAGAAAGTTGAGTATTTAACAAAATTGATTGTCCTTATCTTCGATACGGTAGCACCAGAGAAGGAAGTTAGGGTGAAAAAACAACAAAAACCGTGGCTGACTGATAACCTAAAACTAGTAATTTCTTTGAGAGATAAAGCACTAAAAAAATTCAAAAAAAGCAAAAATTATGTTGATTGGGATTATTATAAATCACTAAGAAATCAAACCAATATAATGCTGAGAACTGAAAAGAAGGCGTATTTAAAACACTGCATATATAATAATAATAATAGTAAGGTATTATGGAAAAAATTAATTGAATTGAATATACACTCACGTAAGAAAAACACAATACCTGATGAACTGAATAATCCCGACGATATCAATAATCATTTCCTGAAGCAAACAGATCAAAATTTTGTACTAAATAACAATGTGCTTCAGTTTTATCTCAATAATCGAAAGTGTAATATTGATGCTGGTTTTGAATTCGAACCCATCAATGAAAATGTCGTCTATAAATATATTTTGGAAATTAAATCGAAATCTCGCGGCTCGGATAATATCAACGTTGATATGTTGCTTTTATGCTGCCCTTTAATAATTCCCTTTTTAACTCATATTCTGAACTCTTGTTTGCAGAATAATTTGTTCCCAGATATGTGGAAAATTTCACGAATCATACCTCTCCCTAAAATAACAAACCCAACTTCAAACAATGATCTTAGACCTATAAGTCTCTTGCCAATATGTTCCAAGTTATTAGAGAAAATAATGAATTTCCAGATAAAACGCTATTTAGATTCACACTGCATTCTACCAACGAACCAATCTGGCTTCCGCAAAGACCATAGTTGTACCACCGCATTACTGAAGATATGTGATGACATACTTACAGCAGCAGATCGAGGTAACACAACAGCTCTTATTCTTTTAGATTATTCCAAGGCGTTCGATACAATAAATCATAAAATTTTATACTCTGTACTGCATTTCATTGGATTCACAGGTTCAGCTGTAACTATGATTGAAAGTTATCTTACAAATAGATCGCAGTTTGTCGAAACATCAATGGGCAAATCGGATGTAGGTTTAATTAGGGCTGGTGTGCCCCAAGGGTCCATACTTGGGCCGTTATTATTCTCAATATATACATGCAATCTTATGTCAGTCCTACAACATTGCACCTCACATATGTATGCCGATGACACTCAAATTTACCTTTCTTTTCACCCCAATGAAATAGCTGCAGCTAATCTGAAGATTAATGAGGATTTGAAACGACTCGTTACAATATCGGAATCACATAATCTAAAAATAAATTCAAAAAAGTCTAATCTCTTGGTTTTCGGGACCAATCGTTTGCTGGTTGAGAAACACATAAATATTAATATAAATAATGATATTTTAGCACCGCAGAAAACAGCGAGAAATTTAGGTATTGAAATGGACGTTGACTTGAGGTTCAAAAAACAAATCACAAAATGTATTCAAAAAAGTTATATGAATCTGAAGTTACTTTATCCTCATCGTCATATATTATCAAAACAGTTGAAAACACAACTTACTGATACCTTAGTTCTGTCTCATTTCTCATACTGTGATGTTCTGTATGGACCGTGTCTAGATAAAAAAGATATATGTCGGATAGAAAATGTACAGAAGGCATGCCTTCGTCTAATTCATGGAATTCGTAAGTATGAACGAATTTCTCACAAACTCGTGGAGACCAAATGGTTATCAATGCAATGCAGACGTACATTGCACTCAGCAGTACTTTTCCATAAAATTTTGGTAAACAAATGCCCACCATACCTATATAACAAAATTCAATTTCGTTCCGACGTGCACAATTTAAATATAAGGTTCAAAGGTCTGTTATCCCCTCCTCCACATCGTACCACTCTTTATCGTCGTTCGTTCAGCTACAACATCTATAATCTATATAATAATCTTCCAAGTGAAGTGAAAAAGAGTAAAATATCTTCGTTCAAAAGACAATACAAAAATCATCTCTACCTGAAACAAATTTCTGACAATTAACATTGTTTCATGACTTTTCACATTCTTCTGAGTATATCAGTTTATTATTCATTATTACTTTTTAGTTCTTGGGTACCATTTCCACCACTCCGTGTGTATCATTTGTATATGTATTCCATAATTAGGTAGTACAAACATTTCCTATTTTTTTTTTTAATAAGTATGCTCATTCTCCCCTCAAGGCTGGAACTAAGACCAGCAGTTTCCGTAGGAAACATGTTGTTTTCAGTCTTTTTTGTATTTCTTGTATTTTTTTGTGTTCAATTGTAAATTACCAATGTTATTATGCTGAAATGCAAATAAATATTATTATTATTATTATTATTATTATATATATATATATATATATATATATATATATATATATATATATGCTGGCTGGAACTTCCGGTTGATCCGCGTCTGGAATGATTTACTTGTCTACGTTTCGGCTCCCATTTCGGAGCCATTTTCAAGACCTAGTGACCTTGCGTCTAGGTCTGAGTTTTCTTACTAGCTGGCTATCATCACTGGAGATCGAGGATTGAAGGTTGGTTGGATTTAAGGGTTCATTAGTAATTATGGCAGGATCAGGGATCGGACGGTCGATGGGAGGTTCGAACGGATTAGTTCCCAAGTCGGAGTGAATAGAAGTATGTCGGACCAAGAGTGGTTTCCAGGTATTGGGGAGTCTTTGAGAATCGTCGCGTTTATTGAGGCAGTTGGGACGTTTTTCGATTTCAATGGCTTCACGGGTAACTCTGGTTTGGAGGGTTTTGGCTGTGGCAATGGTTTTGGTGTTTTTGAAATCTATTTTGTGGCCTGTTTCTAAATGATGTTGGAATAATGCTGAGTTTGTGTCAGAGTTACGGACTGCTAGTTCGTGTTCATATGCTCTACAGGACACTCGTCGGTTGGTCTGGCCGATGGACTAATCCGTTCGAACCTCCCATCGACCGTCCGATCCCTGATCCTGCCATAATTACTAATGAACCCTTAAATCCAACCAACCTTCAATCCTCGATCTCCAGTGATGATAGCCAGCTAGTAAGAAAACTCAGACCTAGACGCAAGGTCACTAAGTCTTGAAAATGGCTCCGAAATGGGAGCCGAAACGTAGACGAGTAAATCATTCCGGATCAACCGGAAGTTCCAGCCAGCACATTTCTAGCCGCAGAAGCCTAGCCGATCTATATATATATATATATATATATATATAATATATGTAGAAATTGATGTTTTCACGGATCTTCGTTATACAAGATGAATTTTTCTGGGTTTTTTATCCGTTAGGTATTTTCTGATTTGTTCGACGTTTCGAATTCCATTTTGAATTCATTTTCAAGAACTGTGAGACGAATATCTGTCCATACCGTCCTGGTCAATCACTCCCCTTACGAAGCAACCAAGCAAGAGCTAGCAAAGACTTCAATTGTCTGTTCTCCACGGAAACTGGTATTTATAATGACTCTCCTCAGTCATTATCCGACTGCGTCCGATATTAAGGCTGCATCCTGCCCATCCAGGTATTATGTAGAAATTGATGTTTTCACGGATCTTCGTTATACAAGATGAATTTTTCTGGGTTTTTTATCCGTTAGGTATTTTCTGATTTGTTCGACGTTTCGAATATATATATATATATATATATATATATATATATATATATATATATATATATATATATATATATATATATTATATATATATATTCTATTTACGATCCACCGATTTCACAACTGTCGTGAATCATTTCAGTACCGTGAACTTAGTTCCCTAGCCGCTGAGAAGTCCGGGCAACAGGAACGGAGTTCACCGTTGATCGGTACTTTGCATCTCCCGATTTTAATATAAATATCGGTTCCCCAGTCGCTGCCGAACTCCGGGCTGCGGGAACTGGTATTTGTAGTGGTTAGCAAACAGTTGTAAAATTTCATGTGGACGTCCGGGTTGGAGAAAGTATAGAATTATTAATTTTTTTTTTGGAAGCTCCGACGGTTAAACCGCCGCGAGTCATTTGGTACCGTGAATTTAGTCCCCTCGTCGCTGCTGAAGTCCGGGCACAGGGACGGAATTCACCGTTGATCGGTGCCTTATTTCACTTTAAATATTAGGTCCCTAAGTCGCTGCGAAGTCCGGGCTCGGGAGCTAATTATATTTAAAGTATTACCGTTTCGTTTATTATAAATACGTTGAACGTCTTACGCTTCCTACGCTCCGTTTTCATTTATTCCGAGTTTTGAGAGGAAATTTAATGCTCACTTCAGAGGTACACTTGTGACGAATTTTCAGCTGGAAAGATTTTTTTTTTAATACAGCTCTGAAACTTGTAGCGATTTACTGACCGACATCATTTTCATTTCTTTTTCTCAAACATATTTTTCTTGAATTCACCGAGTTGCTCACCCATTTTTACGGATAGCCAGTTTAATTTTCTTTTTACAAGTAACGCCGGATTATTTCTTATTAAAATTCATTTTTTACATGTCCTTTCTGGCAGTTTGTGAGCATACTTGCTATTTGAATAAAACACCGTATCGTGCTGAAATTTCACTTTGTTTTCCTCAGTCACCTCATCATCATTTCAGGTTATTGGTTCATTTTATAAATGATTCTTGACTGAGCCTTTCTGAATAAATTGAAATAGTGTCATAGAAGGGCTATCAAACAAAACTTCCGTTTCTGAACCGGAATCAATTTATTTTTTTTAGTTATTTGATTTTCTGAATATATCCGTGTTGGAAATTCAAACTTCAACGCTGAGTATTCAGCGTACTTCGCAGCCGGTACCCCTGTTTGAAGCAATAGGTGTAATTAAAAAAGCCTACACCCTATTGCTAGAATCGTCGTTGGTCACACTATCAGACCCCTGGGATACCGTATCTCCATCTGCTGCTACCTGGGCCTCCTAAACGACTTTGAGGGAGCAGTGGAGCATACCATACCAAAAACTGGCGCCCGAGTCTTTCTTTGGAATTGGAGTCTGTTTCTAGCCGTGAAACAGAACCAATTCTCGGGAAACCGACTGCGCCAAGTAGTAACGCCCGCCGACCCCCGGAAATAGCGTTACAATATTCGTATCTGTTGTAACATGACTAATAATATTTTTACATATTGTACATATATTTATTTTTATATTAATTTATATTTTTGTGATTTTACTTTGTCAACGAGAATTTATTCTTGGACAATAAAGCATATTTCTATTCTATTCTATTTCGGCAAGAAAGTTAAAACGTGTTCAACTCAACTTTATTTGTAAAACAACCACATTTCCATATAAAAACCACGACAACCAAAATATATATATAAACAACGTGTAAATCAAAGAACGCTAATATACATTTCTGTTCATTTCCCAACACACATGCTTTTTGCGATAGAAATGAAGATTTGTTCAAAAGATGATGTGGTTTATCGCCAGCCTTCAAGTAATACCACCGACAATATCGAAGGTTTTTACAGTTTCTTTTCACAAGGAATAGGCGAATTCGGTTTTGAGATACCTCGTTTATGGCAGAGGGTGCAAGGACGGCTTACTTTCCTTTTCTTTCGCATCAGCCTAGTTCGAGGTATGATACTAAGGAACTAACTTGTACTGACGAGAGGCTTGAGAACCCTAAACCGGTCTGCAAGTGTGCCCGTCCCAATAATTGTCCACCCTGGCACGGGTCGAATATAACATAATGCCCTTCGTGACATTACCTAGGGGAGCAGTTATCTTCTGACAGATATTAGCCCAGAAACCTACTCTGTAGGTAGTTCAGACTGGTCTGAACGATTTGTTCAAAAGATGTTGTGGTTTATCGCCAGCCTTCAAGTATGCCCACCGAGTATGTCGAAGGTTATAACAGTTTTTTTTCACGAGGATTGGGCGTATTCGGTTTGCTTCTGGGATACTTGCTTGTCGTCCGCATCAGTATTGTTCGAGATATGATACTATGAAAGGAATTTGTTTTTTAATTATGGGAAGTCAACGACTTCGCGTTTAAGATGGTAAATACCTTGTACTGACGAGAGACCGAATAGCCCGAATCCGGTTTGCATGTGTGCCCGTCCCAATAATTGAAAATCGATTCCTACATTTGTATCGCCAAAAGCATGTGCGGAATATTCTTATTGTTTTTTTTGTGCAATTATCTATATTTTGATGCAATAACGCACTGGTATGCACCAGGAGTATAAATGGATGGATCTTCGGGTGACCTACAAACTATCTGACCAGTGGTCTCGGTAGTGTAGTGGTTAGCATATCTGCCTATCAAGCGGAAGGCCGGGGTTCGAATCCTCGCCGAGCCACCGTGCTGGGTAATCGCACGTTAAAAGGTAAGGCCTCGTTGATCCATTGCTCGCACAAGTTTCGACTTCTGAGGGTTGACGTTCGTCAGCTGGTTAACGAAAACGAACAATTTTAGAACAATTTTTTTTTTTAGAGGTCCTCGGCTTTGTAGGATAGTCGGCTTCAGGGCATTAAAATCTACTTCATAACCTTGGTACTAATGATAAAACTGATTCTTTCAGAATGAAATATCAGTAAAATTTCAACCTTCAAACATGGGAACTTGTACGAACGAAGGATTAACGAGGTCTTATCTTTTAGCTTGTGAATCCCAACCTCGGCTTTGTAGGATAGTCGCCTTTAGGGCATCAAAATATACTTCATAACCTTGGTACTAATGATAGAACTGATTCTTTCAGAATGAAATATCAGTAAAATTTCAACCTTCAAACATGGGAACTTGTACGAACGAAGGATTAACGAGGTCTTATCTTTTAGCTTGTGAATCCCAACGGTGTTTCCATGGCGGGGATTCGAACCCCGGCCACCTGCATGACAGGAAGGCGTGCTGACCACCAAACTACCAAGAACCAAATGTAAATTCAAAACATTTTATTTCACCTGTACGAAATGCATGATAGAATTCAAAGCTATTTATACTATCAAAATGAAAATTTCAGTAACGTGTTGAACATCATTTAGGAGAATCTCAGTTTCACTTTGTTTGAATTCATCTTGTACCAATATTTAACAAGATCACAGAGTAATCAAACTCAATGCTGAGGATATTATTTCGGATATCTCCAACGTCTGTTCATCTTATTGATATGTTGATATACTCACTTCAGAACAATCATTCTGTGAAGGTTTTTTAGTTTATGTAGTGTCGAGTTTTGCTGGAGTGCAGTTCACAAGTGGTGAAATGGATGCGGGTTATAAGCTGAAACTTGAGAACCCGAAGAAGAACGCAAACTTTCTATCGAAATTGATTTTTGGGTGAGTGATATTGAAACAGAGGTAGCAGTTACCAATCAAATTGTACTACATTCTAGTCAGATCGATACTTGAGTTCGGTCCAGAAATTTAGATAGGAGAATATCAAATCACACTTTTCGAAGTCGAAAAAATTCAAAACAAATTTTTGAGATACTTCTATTACAAGAAAAAAGTAACAACCCTGACTACAGAAAATAGTTAGAACCAGACAATCGGATTTAATGTACTTACCTGCAAGAAGCACGAGAAATTATCCACTGTTCAATTTAGCCATACTGTTGTAAGATAATCGCATATAAGTAGCCAATACATTCAAGTTATTGATTGATATATATATAGATTGTTTGGACAGTTTTATTGATAGGCCAAGCGCCAGAGCGAAGAAAGTAGCTTCATGATGTGAAGGTGTTGTCACAGGGGGCAAGGGTTTGTGACTTGACGCCGGGGCCTCAATCTGCCTACTCCCCAGGTCTCGTCACGAGTTCTTTCTAAGGTCTCAATCTGCCTACTCCTTAGATCGAACTGAGGTATCGAGGGATGTTGGGTAGTATTTATAGCAGCGGGTGCTACTAAAGGACCGTCGGATGTCTTGGTGGGGACTGGGCATCTGGAAATTAGGGGTTTCCATGCAGTGGGAAGTCTCTGGCCGTCGTCACGTTTATTTAAGCAGGAAGGTCGCTTCTCGATTTCGATGGCCTCGCGAATTATACGAGCTTGTAGTGTTTTTGCTGTGGCGATGGTCTTAGTGTTCGCAAAGTCTATGTTGTGTCCTGTCTCTTGATGATGTTTCGACAGAGCTGAAGATGGGTCTGATTTTCGGACAGCAAGTTGATGTTCGTATACTCTACTTGTCACACGTCTGTTGATTTGATGATTTGAAGGTGTTGCCAGGAGGTAAAGTAGGTTCGAAACTTTCCTTTTTTAAATCGAATCGAGTTGATTTAACCTAATCAACAGCATATTCTACTCATATCTCATTCAAATCTTTACTGGCATACATAATACTCATCACAAATGTAACAAGTCTAATTTTTCAAATACTGCGCCAAAAAGGATCCAATGGCAGCACTGTCGGAAATTTCTCGAACTTTTCCTCGATAAGCCTGACAAGTGTCAATTTTCATTAAAGTGTCATAGAGAAAAATTGCAATTTGATAGTTACAAAAAAAGCATTTTATTTTGAACCTACAACATGAAGATGACTCTATTTTCATATTTTACTCGGCTTGATCCAACGTCTGAACCGACTGAACCAGAAAAAAAAGGAAAGAACAATCGGTGACTCCAAAAATTCCAAGTGAAATTTGTTTGTTTGGGTAACATTCAATCCAGTAGAATTTTTCAAAAAACCTCGAAAATTTACTAATGTTTAAATGTAGCCTGCTCTTAAGTTTTCAATGGAATGTAATAATAATTATTAGAGTTCTTCAATTTTAAAGCAGAAAAAATAATTCTATTTTAGTTTTTTGTCTTGCTCATGTGACATTTTTTCGTTCCATAACAAAATTGGGAAATTAGGAGCCGATAAAAATTAAAAAAAAAAAATTTTATTTTCCCAATGGGAGGGGTCCGGACCCGAAAACCCCCTTCGTGGATCCGCCACTGTTCAGGGGTGTCCCCTGAATGTAAATCCGAGTTGGCGGGACAGGAGGGCACCCGCGACAGCCGCCATCTTGGAAAACACATTTTATCGAATATCTCGCGAAGTAGTGAAAATAATTTTTAGCTATAGATAATAATGTTTGCCGTCTTTTGTAGAACTTGACATTTTTCTGTAAATTTCATCCGAAACGTTTTCCTGTAGCATTTATCGTTTATGAGCTATAACGCTGTAAATGTCCAGTATACGCAAAATATCCACTAGATTATAATACTGTTTATTCAATCATGCGCCTATAAGTTGTATATATTTTGGGTCTTTCCGAATTTCTCCTTCTTGGTATTTCAAGAGTATTCATATTAAAAACGTTGATTATTATAAATAATGATAATCATAATAATAACATTGCTACATAGACAATCTCTACGAGGTGCAAGATTTACCAAGCTGCTCAAACTATAAATGTTAAAGTTTCTAATAAAATGTATATGAAATTTCATGCTCTACAAATTCAATTACTACCGTTTTCATGAACAGTTAACTATATACTTTTAGCAATAACCACATTGTAAAAAGTTTGGATCGCTATAATTGAAAACCTATGCGTTAAATAAAGAAAAAGTTTAGAATGAAAAAGACGACAAAAATTATTAACTATAAAAATGGCATGAAGTGTTCACAGAAATGTCAATATAGCTGTGTAGCGAATCAGATGAAATTATAAATAGTGTGGAAAACAACTAATATAATTCATCGATATTTATTGGTACTTGCAAAGGTAGAACGGTATCATCATAAAAGATTGTTTATGTAGCAAAAAAACATAGCACACCACGCTACACCATAAGAATCATTATTGATAATGAAAATCGACTGGAATGTTAGAAAGAGAAAATTCCGACGACCCGAAATATATACAACTTGTAATCGCATAATTGAAGAAACAACGTTATAGCTTATAATCTATCAATGCTACAGGAAAAAAATTTGTATGAAATTCATTGGAAATTCTGCCGGAATTGATTTTTGATTATTGGGATGTGGTACACATGCAGATAGGTTAGGGCTATTTGGCCTCTTTTCTGTACAAGTTGTTTTCTCATAGATGTTAGTACGTTTACCAAGTGTGTCGGTAAGTTGAGACTGGCCTGAACAAAATGTTCATTTAGAATATTTTATTTA